>VZSZ01006402.1:310765-347627 GCA_013398815.1 Ibidorhyncha struthersii
CCCTCCTGGCCATGCTTCTCAGGGGTGCCCTGCTCCTCAAGGACCCTCCTGGCCATGCTTCTCAGGGGTGCCCTGCTCCTCAGGGACACTCCTGGCTATGTTCCTCAGGGGTGCCCCATTCCTCAGGGACACTTCTGGTCTCTCCCCTCAGGGTTGCACCTCTCCTCAGGGACCCTGCTGGCCCCACTTCCCAGGGAGCGTTCTGGCCCTGCTCCTCAGGGCCACCCTTCTCCCCAGCCCCAGTCCTCAGGGCCTCAGGGGCCAGGTGAGAAGTGCCTCTCTCCTTTTCTCATCACTCTTCACTCCTCCCTTTCTGCCTTCCCCTTCCTTTGGTGTCCCTTTCATCTCCCTTCCCAAGGCAGAAAGCTTTGGGTGGTGGTCTCTGCTCTGTAGGTTGGCCCTTTGCAGGACAACAAGGCCCTCCCTGAAGCTTTCCACTGACTACATAAATGCGCAACATGAAAAGCTCATTCACTAAGTGCTTTTGCAAGTGCTTAACCCAAGTAGTTTCAGTGAGCTCATCTGCTGAAAACTCGGCTCACACTAGATGAGGGCCCACAGATTTGCCAAAACCGTCAGGAAATTTGTGGCATTGCTAGAGATCAGACCAAGATCTCCAGAGTGCTGTTTCGTTGCCTTAATCATAGGCATATCCTTCCTTCCAAAGACTTAACTTCTGAAATTTAGTGGAACCAATTATATAAATAGGTTGGAAATAAGGCTTTGGCCAGAAACTGCACCCTGCAGTTTTGTTCCAAAGATTGAGGTCGATTTCTTCAATATACTAACTTTTTTTTTTTTTTTTTTCAAGACCTCCACAGGACTCATGCCTTGCTAATTCATATTTATAAANTGTTATTTGTGTGTACAACTTGAAACCAAAGTGTAATCATAATTATTCATGTGCTTGAGAAAAAGAGGTGAAGAACTCCTAGTTTAATTAACAAGGCAAGACAGAAGTGAGTGCAAGGTAGTTAAGTCTTACAAGCAATTTCTTGAACATAAGTGCTTCTATACTGAGTCAGACCAAGGGCTTTGCTGGGCCAGTATTATATTGCATTAGTACAGGTCAAGGTCATGCAATAGTCCCCTCCAACACTTTCTCTGCCACCAGTATTTCAAATTCAGAGATTTTCTGAGGCAGATGTGGTTGCTATGACCTTAGTAACCACTGGATTTCTTCTTAAGCCCCTTGCCCGTCTTCTCTTAAACCGACATAGATCTGTACCATCTACAACCTGCTGTGGTGACAAGTTCCCCAGGTCAACCACATGTTGTGCAAGAACTTGCCTCTTTTAGTGTATTTTCAACCTGGCTACTGCTAGCTTTGTTTGATTCTCACTAGTTCTTTATCAGAAGCTACATTCTTTACAAGCCACTTATAAATGTTATAGATGTCCATCATATGCCCTGTAGCCCCTCTCCCACCCTGAAGGATTCTAGCTGCGCTTTACATGAAGGACATCCTGTTTTCCATCCTACTGCTTACCAGCAGGGACCAGAACAGCATCCGAAGGATGATGCAGCCAAATACTTCTTGGCAGTGGAAAGCAGAAGACAAGAACAAGACCTACTTGCATTGGGTGGCTGTGTCGAGACACAACAACTGCAGCTTGGGACGTCTAGATTGGACATCAGGAAAAATTTGTTCACCAAAAGAATCATGCAACACCGGAACAATTTGCCCAGGCAGGCTGTGGAATCACCATCCTTGGTGTTTTCCAACACTCAGCTAGACAAAGCCACAGCTGACCTGATCTAGGCAATAGTCCTGCTTGAAGTGGAAGGTTGGACTCGGTGACCTGCAGAGGTCCCTCTCAACCAACGTTTCTATGATTCTTTACCTATACTCAAGATGCAAGCAAAATACAGATTTCTGCAGCAGACAAAAGATATTCTTTATTTTGTTCTCTACTGATTTCCTAACGCTTCCTAGTATTTTTTTTTTTATTTTGTTGGCAGCTGTTGAGCACCAGGCTGATGTTCCCATGGAGCCATTTTCATAACTTCAGGATTCTCTCCCCTGAGAAGTAAGGACCAGATCAGAACCTGCCTTTTCATACCTGAAGTAATGACCATTTTCCCCCTTTGTGCATCACTTTGTATTTATCTACATTGAACTCCATCTGCCATCTTACTGTTCAGTCACTCCCTTTCATAAACTTGTCTGCAGCTCTTCAAGGTTGTCTCATCTTTATTAAGCTAAATAACTTGATAGCCTCATAAGACTTTGTGACCTGACTACTTATCCTTTTTCCAGATCATTTATGAGTATGCTGAGTAATGCAGGGCATAGCAGATTGTTATTGGTAACCTATCGCCTCTATAAGAACTGATCCCTTAGTCCTCTATTTTGTTTCCCATCTTTCAGAGAATTAGGCTAGCAGAGAGTTGTTTCTGTCTATTGAACTCTGGGTGATGGGATCGGTGTGCTTCTGCTCTATCACTCCAGTTGCTCCTGCTTTCGGAATCTGGGCTGGGTTGTTTATTTCATGCTTTCTGGGATTTTTTTACCTGAAATACTGGCTAATAATAACAGAGTTGACTCCTGTTTTCACACTCCTCTCTCTTCTCAAACAACACTCATGTTCATAAATGAACATTTGTAAAAAATTGTTTTAGAAAAAATAGAATACATTTATAAGCATAATTTATGTTTATGTTTTTTAATTATTTTAAACCATTTTTTCTTGAAAGCTGTTTCATCACTAATATTTTATTTCTTGCAATAAGAAGATTATACATTTTGGATAATTCTTAATAAAAATGTAAAGTTTTTTTTTAAAAAATAATTATCACATTAAAAATTTCCTCAAAATATAGTTTGCAAAAGACATGAAGAATATGTATTTCAGAATACTGATTCTTTAGAAACACACTGTATAATATACATGGTAGGGCTATAAAAATATAATTGTTGAAAAAGTTACAGCATGCTAATTTTGTCCTTCAGAGGTAATTTTATCTCATTAGAAGATTAGTGAGCCCTTTTGGTATTTCTGCATGCTCCAAAAATAAATTTGACATCATATACCAACTGAGAGACATTACTTGGAACTGAGGTTTGAAAGACTGATACTTAAAATTAAAAAAAAAAAAAAAGCATGGGAGGGGAAGCGCAAATCAGCATTAACATCAAGAATGTACTGACTTCTATCAAAATTATTCCTGCATATGTACAAAGAAAATAAAGAAAAAAACACAAGTTTTTACCTTCGGATTCGTACCCTGGATTTGGGTGAATTCACAGAACTGTAGTATTCTTATCTTAGGGTAGATAATCCACAAAATGAGCTACAAAATATTTCCAAATAAGATTCTCCTAGATTTTTTTCAGGTAGAAATTTGAGGTAGGAGCTTCAAATTTCCCTTTGGGCAATGTATGGTGAGCGTGGACGTACTGGCTGGGCAGCCGCTCCTGAAATGTTGTCTGGCCTTATGACGCTGGAGGAACACACTCTGCTCTCATGTGGGTCTTGCACACATGCGAAAAAGGTTTGATGGTAGCAACAATGTGCCTTGTCCGTGATCTCCGAATTGTATTCCATGTAGTGCATTATGCCTCAGCAGGCAGATATACCTATCCACAAAATATTCTTTCACATATGACTTACGGGAAGGGAAAACAGGCAGGTACAACTCAGGAAAACCAAAACAAGGTTCATAGACGTCAAAAAGAATGCAAATGCCTATAACCAAATTAAAAGTTCAGTGCATAGTCCCTAGCCATCCCCCACAAGTAGTCAGCTGTTATGTCTTCCTTTCTTCTCTTCAGTCCTTCCTGTACTCATGTATACATGTACATATGTACTTTATTCCAAAACTAGTGATCACTTGGATAGTACAGGTAGCTCCCTTTCCTTCACACTTTAATTCTCAAGCTGCATCAATTCTCATCTCTGCATATTCCAGCTCAGCTGATATCATATGTTTCACTTCCTTTCTACTTTTCGTTTCCCAGGAAGACTGTTTTTTTATGAGCTTTAACACTTTTCCAGTCCCCGAACACTAAACTTAGGATAACTCATTGGCTTGTGATGAATGGACGTGAGATAATTCCTACTGCTTTCAGAACAAAGGGATGTGAAATACAATGGATCTTTCTTACATCATCAAGAATGGTCTCCATGGTAGTGTCTCTTCTGTGGCAGCTTGTTGCCACAGAAGCCCTTTTGTTTTGTGGACCAGTTGGGGTTGGTTATTGTGCTGTTCAGAGGTTCCTGTGACACAATGCTGACCGGTTAGACTAAAACACTGAATGAAACAGATCTCTGTTAGAGAGCCTGGCTTTGAAGACTTGGAAAAGACGCAAGAACTGCAATAAATCACATCATTTCTTTAAGACTGCGCACAGTGAGGACAAAGAGGACTATAAGAGCATCGCTAGCTCAGGAGGCTACTGCATAGACCAATGGACTATCACAGTCCAGGCTGGCGAGGTAGTTATTGATTTTAAATTGGGTATACATGTATGAGGGAGTATGGTACCAGAAACAAAGATATTAGCAATGAGTGCAATGTCATCAACACAAGAACTTACGGATGACAGAAAGAAGGAGGGATGTGAAACTTGAGAAGTCTAGTTGTGACCTGATTTTCACAATACAAGTTCATGAACTAGATATATGGGTAAATAATAGACTTGAAAAAAACTCACTCTGTAGTAGTACAAACAGATAAAATCTCATTTCCAAGTTAAAACTATGTCAAGCTTGTGGTCAAATCAAGAGGATGCTTTCTTTAGTGAGGCAGCAAGCAAAAATAAATGTGGATATGTCTAAGCATATGACCCATAGGAGAGAGGCTCTTCTAACTGTGCAGAATGGAAGTGATTAAGACCTCAGCCACCACCCAACTCCTGCTTTTTATAATTTTTGTCTCCCTCTAGAACAGCAGTTGAAAATGAAGTTGGACAGGCTTGTTATTCTGATATTCATATGTTTAGTAGAAAAGCAGAGTCAGCTGTTCACTCATCATTGCTAAAAGAACAAAACCTACAATTATTACCTAACGTGTAGCATCATGGAGATTATATACATATATATATAGTGAACATTTTCCTCAAGGAAAATTTCCACACGGAGAAGTACTTCGGGAGATGTGTCAGATGGCAAATATTCTTATACACACAATATGTTGCCAGGTTGCAGGCAGGTACTATTAAGAAAAAAAAAAAAAAACCACACCATTTTTGTGAGCATACTACTTTGAAGGAAAGGGTTTCCTCCAACTGGCATTCCCATTGTGCTCAGCACACCAGCAACTTTACTGGAAAATCAGTGGACTGTAGATGGTAATACAGCATACTATGATATGGATAAATGACATTTTGATGTGAGGAGAAAAGAAGTGCATGACCAGAGACTCTGAGAAGCTTTGGAAAAAAACCTGACTTTGCCTGGCTAAAGTTGAATATTCATTCTCTCCCCAGGCCTCTAAATTCCTATAATGGAAACAGCATACTGCAGAGGAAAGTTAATAGAGTGACATTGACATGTTAGATAAAATAAGATTTTAGCTATCATCAGCATGATTGACCCAACAGAGGGGAAAGAGATTCCAGGGAAAGAGGAACTGATGAGGGACTGGGTGCCTAATCTCGCTGTTCAAACCAACAGAGGGTCAGTGGCAGTGAAATGCACATCTTAAAAAGTCTGAGAAACCAGAGGAATTAACAGCAATATGTTACCAGAGAAATTGTGACATGTGGCATAAAAATGAGTGCCTGTGGTACTTCCGAACAGAATATTGAAGCAACCTTCCTCTAGAAGTGTGGACAAAGTAGGAAAAAGTTCAGTAACAGAAACTGCATTTTCAAAAGCTCAAACAAAGATAAAATGGGGATGTTGGCTTTAATCCATGGATAGTAAGGAGTATTGTCTTTATTGTCAGTGTTAACTGAAGGTGACCATAAACAATTTACTGCCATCACAAACATGCCCAGGAGAGTAAAAGATTAATTTCTCAGCTACAGCTGCATGACTTATAAATTGAATACAAACCTGAGGGAAAAACCACACCTTAAAGGAACCATTTACTTAACCACATTCCAGAATAGCATTGCATCAAAAGGCAAATCGTTTTTGTTTATTCTTAATAAACTGTAGGTATGAAGTCAGCTCCGAAGAAAACCTGGTGATACCGTTTTAAAATTCCATTTTAGAATTCCATTCCAACCTTGAAATAGCTGGATGTTTCTGCTAAAATTATTAACAGTGTAATAGCTACTAATGTTGGAATTCTTAAGTTTTCACTTTAGACTTCAAACAATATTCCACTGAAACGAACACAGGCATTTTATACCTCTCAGAGCCATAATTACTATTAGGAAAACAACATTATATTTATTGCCAAAACACATGGTGAATACTGCATCGGGGTTGCCAAGTATGCCTTGTTGCTGTCCAGAGCGTGTTAAGCATACATTACCTTTGGGTCTCTGAAGCTGGCAGGAGAAACTAGGACCAAACAAGGTCCAGGACGTATCTTTAATGCAATCTTCCATGCTGTGTTTTGCACTCCATGTAGCTCGCTCCCATGTCTTCTGTTCTTGTCTTCTCACTGACCTCCATTGCGTTGGGCAGAACTCAGTCACGCTGGTAACCGAGGGGAAGTACAGCTGCAGCTAACGTAACGAGGCATCTTTTTTTGTGGGTGACATTATGCGGGAGATTGAAGTAAATACTCATAACTGTCCTTCTTGGCTCTCAAAGTCTCTGCATGCTTCTAATAGTTTTAAAACTGTCTGTAGGTTTTCAGCTTTCTGCTGGAATCATTTCCATATGCTAACAACCCAGTGAATAGTTCAACAAGGAGAGGGAAGGCAGATATTATTTGCCCTAAGCAGACTCCCTGAGCACTTTCTCGGTATGGACTTCTGCAGCAGTATTTGCACAGAATCATCTCTCCTGTCTGTCATTCTGGCTGTGCTATTCCCTAAGGATTTCTGGAGGTCTGGCATCATTCTCAGGAGGTTACAGGCAGAAGTGTCCTCAAAGGGAACACATTAATAAATATTGAGGATGGTTTAGTTTAGTTGTTTTGTTTTTTTGGCTTTTGTTTTTAAGCCTGACCTAAATTTGACCTTTATCTTAGTAAAGACATGTCCTAAGACTGTCGTCCAACCCATCCTCTTTCACTGTCACTCATTACACACCCAGGTTCAGGCCAGGTGCATCCTCATGCAGTCACAAAGAGACTCACTGGGGCCTCTCTCAGCGGAGCGGTGCTGTGACAAAGGAAAGACAGAAGGAGCAAGCATTTTCCCCTGTGGCAGACAAATTAACAAAATATGTTAATTGCCCTAACAAAAAAGAAGATAGAAATTAGAAAACATGTTATTGTCATCTTTTTCCGAGGTTGCTTGGGAAAACTGTAAATTTGAGGGTAAGTCTGGAGGGCAGTCGGAAAAACAAGAGCTGAGTTAATGTGAGCTGAATTTTTTTGAGAGAAAGTTCTGTTTCTGTTCATTCCTGCCTCAAAACTCTCTTGCAGGTTGTCAAGCTATAACGCTGGCAATGAAACGTGTGATGCAAGCACCGCAGAGCGGGACAGTAGTAATGCTTGGGAGCAGTTTATGTCAGATATTTTCAGAGGTATCAAATCAACAGTAGCATACTGGTTTATTTATCATCCCAGCGTAACCACACTTTTCATTTTGAACGACTTTTTGAATTAAACATACTACAGAGTCCCTCTTTGGTGGTGTCTTCCACAACTCTATTCATCCCCACTGATTTTCTTGGTCTGCTTGCTGGTACAACTGATAAGGAATGGGAGACAAACCCAAAGCCCAAGCAAGACAGTGGAAGGGTTCTTTTCACTTCCCAGGCCTTTGTATCAGGTCTCAAGAGAGAAAAATTATGGTGGAGGTTCAATAACCACCTAGATTCTCTTCCTCTACCCATTCCATTTTTTGCTTCTGATTAACACTCTAGCCCATAGTCTCCTTGCATAGTTTAACTGTATTAAAGAAAAACAGATGCGAGAAGATTGACTTTAGAATGAATTTCATGCAAGTTAAAATAAATGGAAAATTATAGCCCCAACTTGTAATGGAAAATTGATACTCATCTTAAGAATTATCACCCATCCACATACCTCTGTTCAGCCAAGATTTTTAAACTAACAACTGCATATCACTCAGTTACCAAATCCTCATTAACAGTATGTTTTGTCAAAACTCCCTGAGGTAGGGTTTGCCTGCCTCTTATATTTGTACGAACCTCACCTCATTTTCAGCAGAGGCAAACGTTTATACACATTCAGATTATTACCAGAAGGTGTGGAACTACTCACTGGGTAATCCTTCTCTGTCACAGCAAGCATAAGCTATTTGCCTTCATCTGTGGCTTGTGCTTCCCCATTTCATTTTCATTAAGATGCTGCTTATTATCACAGTGCCAGCTCCTCTCACTGCCTGTAACATCATCCAGTATTTTCCACTCATGTGTCTGAGCAAACACCATCACACTTTGCCTGCTTTTGGTGTTGCCTCTCTGCTCTCCGTTTCACCTCAAAAGGAGCTTCTCTTCTACTTCATGATGTCCCTTCAAATCAGAGAATCACAGAATAGTCAGGGTTGGAAGGGACCTCTGGAGATCATCTAGTCCAACCCCCCCGCCAGAGCAGGGTCACCTACAACAGGTTGCACAGGACAGCGTCCAGGCGGGTTTTGAATGTCTCCAAAGTGAGAGACTCCACAACCTAATCCTAAATCCTTCCTTAAAGCTCTTCCTTTCTGTGACACCTAGAGAACACTTACCACACTTAGGCTATTGATGGGCAGAAAACAAGCACACAGACCCTTATCATTTTATTATCTCTCTGCAATCTCCTTTCTGTCTGTATCCCATTTATAGTATGTATCAGCAGATGAATGCAGAGTCCCAATTTAGGATGGAGATTTTATAAGCAATAATAACACAAATAAAAAATGAATTTTTGCAGCATGGGATGAAATACATGAACACATACATTACTTCAGTTGCCACAATACTGGTTTTGGAAGAGCTTTAAATACAGTTGCTCCGCTTGTGTGAGTACCTATTCTGTTTTAATCACAATTACTGACAGCACACTGTTGCAGCAACAGCTCTGCATTTCCACTTGAAAATCTCATTTTTAGCAATTCATGAACTGTGTCTAAAAATATATCCTCATTTGAAAATTGGCATTCAAGGTACAGTCTAGAAGCAATTCCTGTTTAAACCTATTTAGTTAGTTCAGCAGTTTTATCTAACAACACAAAAGATAGCTTTGCTGTTCCAGAAAGTATTCTTCCATGTTCAGAACTGACTTTGATGACAGTTCTGCATTTCAATTATCTCTAATACGAGCTTTTTTAAAAAAATAATTCATTTACCATGTATCAGCTTTGTACTTCCTTGCCCTTTGACAGTCAGTGCTGGGTAGCAGTAGGAAGCAACTGGCTGCAGTCACACAGATTAGAGAATGAACTATAGAATGTCAGAAAGCATATGGAAATGCCCAGTCCTTTGATTTACTTTGGCAAATATGCGCTGAAGACTATATGCCTAATTTACAGACTTACTACAGAACAAAATGGCATCAGCCTTCCAAGTTAAACAAGCAGCCAGCCAGGAGAAAGGCTTCCCAGTTGCAAACAGCACAATAAAAGGGAGTCCTCCAGGAAAATGTAAAAGTCTTCCAGAGTATGAGGGTCTCAAGTCAATGAGATCCTCTCTCGGTTTGTTTGCAATTCCTTGTTCAAGTTTATTGCCCTTTTTCTCAACCCTGGGAAGGTCTTACAGTGTGTAGACATTTACTTCAGCCTGTGATGGGCTGTACAAACCTCAGAGTGGGTGAGCAAAGCTACAGGGCTGTTAGCGTCTCCATCAACTCTTCTGCACTTTTCCTGCAAGATCTGTCAAATCACAAGGGAGGAGTTAAAAAAAAGACCCAAACTGGTTTGGCTTGGGTTTAGCACATGACCAGAGATTGCTAGGTGCCAAAATTTTCCACAGTGGGATACATTTGGCTTAGGAAATGTGTTTGCATTGCTACCTGGAACCTGCTGAAGGTCTGAGTGGGGATGTGGCAGCTAGCCATATTTAGAAGGGAGCATCTGCTCTCTGTAAACCTCATAAATTTGTCCCCATTGAAGTTGATTCAGCAATTTATTCAAACTTTCCAAGCGGTGTGGTTACACAGGCCTAGAACAGGTAACCAGGATAATCATGTTGGCATAACTATACATAGATATGGAGCATTGCACATAATACATACATGTACATTTGCAAAGAAGGCCAAATAATGCAGGCATATGCTATTTGTAAGAATGTCAAGGGGATAATTTAATTAAGTTATTTGATTCATTTGAGTATCTTATGGCACAAAAATGCATTATGTACTTACTAACATGATGTAAAACTAAGGAAGCAAATGTAATGGTCAAATTTCCAGACAAAATTCACTACAACCCTCTGATTATTTTCAAATTAAGTGTACGAGCAGAGCCCATCACAAATGCAATTATATGTGCAAACTGTTTGAGTGGAGGTCACACCATCTTCGACAAAGGAAAATTCCCCTAGGGAGGTAAACTGTTCATCCAGATTATTCACTGGGCTACAGAGAGCCAAGCTTTTTAAAAAAAAGGTGTTAGCGATTTAATAATACATGTATATGACTCTGAGGTTAAAAACTAAAGCACAGAAAATAAAATCCGGAGGGAATAAGATAAGACTAATGGGCAAATCCAATGCCTTTGAATTTTTCCCATGTACATTAGCACAGTCATGCTTTGTCGACTTCAGCAAATTGCATTCCTGCTTAGTAGCATTATTATCTTAACTCTAAAATATTCAATTAATATTTTCTGAATGGGATTCATTAGAAAAATATGATGGTATTCCCAAAGTATGATCCTGACTTCATTTTTTGCTTCTTTATTCTTTCACTTGCCAGACAGAATTGGAAACGCTGGATTCAGTTCTACTGACTCAGCTTTTTGTAGTAAAACATCCAGAATTGCAACCGGTTGGTCTCATTTATTAATTCTAGAAAAGGTCTTTTTTGAGATGATTCCAGCAAAATTTCTCCGCTATGAAATGTTCCTATTTTGCTTCAATAAAAGATTTGTTTTGATTTCTAACATATAATTCTAAAAAGAGATAAGATTAATGAATTACTGCTGTGAATTACTAGAAGTGTGAAATACTATTAGATAAAGGTTTTCATTTGTAGAGTAGACCAAACCAATGTACCTCAGCTAATTTACCTATCTTTTATTTTTCAAGCCCATTCTGCTATCCAAAGAATAAACCACTTCTGCTAACGTTTGCAAAAAGCAAATTCCATTGCTTTATAATAAGCAAACATTACAAAACGGACAATACTGTTGAGACTTAAAGTACTGAAAATGTCAATAGCCTATGTAGGAATTAAGATAATTTTTAAAATCAAGGTTTAAACTGATACTGACTCAGAGATTCAGTGAGTTAAAAATACTACATGGTTAAGTCATCATTTGGCCAGATCACCCAATTTAGAAAGGAGGCAGTCAAATCACTGAAGGTAAAGGAACAAAGAATTATTTCATATTAGCTCTGTATCAGATGAGCAAAGAAAATTAAATTGGTTTAATCAAAACCTTCTGATTCCTCTGCCATTCCCAGCACACGACAGTGAAATTGAAATAGTTGGTAGAGGATCTTTCTACCCATGTTGACTTTAGGCCCTAGTTACAGATCTTAACTAAAGTGGTAAAATCAGTTTAGCTAGTCTTAAATAGTTTCTTAAATTTCAGATTCAGCATTATTACACAATTGCAAAATTAAGCTTTGTGCTTTGTAGTTGTGCAGCTGATCTGATACATCTTGCAGGATGGAGAACCCGCAACAGAGCACGCTTCGGCTTTCAGCCTCCCTCACCACAGGCACCTCTTTGTCTTTCTCAGCTGTTTTACTTGATGAATCTTGTATTGTACTTGATTAGAAGTCTGGGTGTTTCAGACATTGCCGATCAATAAAGAGAGTATTCAGGTCCTTATTTATGGGCAGAATAATTTCATAAAGGCCAGTTAGAGATTGTCATTTCTCCTGAAGGTAGAAAAATAGTTAGAGAAAGTCCTGCAGAGGATGACTTCTGTGGGAAGGTCACTACTGCAATCATATGGTTTCTGAACAGGGGGAAAAAGGCGAAGGAGGGAGTCTAGGGCTGCCTTTACAGGAAAAGGCCTCATTTTCATTAAATAGCTGGTAGCTGTATGATCTGCTCTGTGCATTTATGCCTGTTTTGGGCCTTTGCAAGCTCGCAGAAATAGCTGCAAGCCTCATTGTTAAGTCTTTCATTCACCCCAAAAGCATTTCATGTTCCCTGAACATACTGGAAATCAGCTGAACAAAACAACTATCAATAGCCCCATCACAGCACCAGGCATGAAAGCTAAGGGAGAATATATGGAGTCTCACTAATTTTTACACAGTGTAGTTTATACTCAATTAATAAGAAAGAACTAATAGCAGAGATCTGCTTTTACATTTTATCAATGTAGGCTCCACATAATATAAAATCATTAAAGTGTATGCCAAGGAAAAATTCTCATTTGAGCTATTTCTCTCACAGCCCGTTGTTATCATAGCTGTCAGTTTTCCAGTGCATTCTTTAGAAATGAAATTGCACATGGATTGACATCATAGTAGTTTTAGCATCAAAGAATAAGAGTCTATAGAATTTATATAGCTGCAGTGTGTTGTAAATCACAGTTTCCATAAAAATGTTAAAATAACTGAGCCAATCCTATCATAATGAATTTCTTAAGAAAGAATATAATAAAGCAAATTGTGTGCAGTGGCCTTCATTTAAAAATTAATGGCAGTATCTGTCCCCATTTTGTTGACTGTTTTCATACCACTTTAATGCATTCAATGTATCGATATCAGTGTATGGGAATAAGCACTACCAGAATGGGAGGCGTCACTGGTATTATTGTTCATTCCAGTCATTGTTCTCGGTCAACTATTTCAGTCCAAAGTAAACCTTCAGCTTAAACCTGATACATATCCATTCATTTATTTATTTCAGCTAAGACAGGGCCACAGTATAAGTGATCACAAACCATTTTCTTCAGTATATTCCAGGTATTCAATTTGGATTTCTTTCTGAGAGACATAGACATAAGCTACTTCAAGACTGTCAATATCTCTGACACAAACTTTCTGTTTATCAGCCTCCTCTGGATTTTCTCCAGAAATTGTATTTAGCAATGGAGGGAAAAAAGCGACTCAAGCTACAAGCTCACAAGCTAGTCTGTTTTAGGGTGAGATAGTTGTCCACTTTTTCTCTCTAGGAGCTATCAAAGGAAACTTTATGACCAGATTAAAGACAAGGAGGGCTAGTAAGGCACGTGGGACAAAGGAGAGGCATTTGCTAAGGCTTCCAAGGGTCAATGCAGAGCAATTAGGCTTTTTGGCTCTGAATCTGTAGAGAACTATAGAAGGAGCCTGGAAAGATTAGCTTGAATGGCTAAAGTTACCTTTTTGGAATATCTCACAGATGCCAAACTCTTAGATGGCTAAATTTAGATGAGGTAAATCCCATTCTCAGTATGATGTCAATCCAGCAGTGCACTCAATCATGCTATTTTATAAAAACAGCCTCCCACTGATGAAAATTAGAGAAGAATATGATTATTTTTTTTTCTGGATCAGAATTCTGAATAAGGATAATTAAGGATAATTCTGAAATATACTTTTTAAAAAAATATATCAACATTTTAGAATTAGAAGATTCATTAAAGAGTATATATTTTTGATAGATTAAAAAAAAAACCAACCCAAACAACCAAGCAGCAATTTTTAAGATTCTTGATCCTTTGAGATACTTAGGGAAAATGACTTGGGGAAATGACTGTGAATCCCTGAATGAGGGATTAAAGTCCAAAGATTTTGGGATTAAAGTCTGAAGGCTCAAGTTTTTTGCTCCCAATGTTTCCTTTGTTATTTTTTAGGATACTTTAATCACTAAACATTTCTGGAAATGAGAACTTTAATCCAGATCTTTATGTAAAGTGCAATCTGTCTTGTTCCAGAGTTTTGACTTTTATGGGAAGACTGGATCCATGTTCTATCTTTTTCAAAACTTGTAGCAGAAGTTGTATCATGACACTAAATGTCTCACAATAAATATACTTAAAACGTTGTAATTCTATTTTTCCATGCCATTGCTTTAAATTTCTCTTGCTAGTAAGAAAGAGCAGATTGAGCGGAGAAAAATTCCAGTACTTAAGAGGTGGTTGTTTACACAAATTCCTTTTTCCACTATATCAGTTACAGAGAAAAGTGAGATATCGGTGTTCAGTGCTGTTATGATCCTTGTCGAGCCATGTATGAAAATTCATTGAAGGAACATTGAATTTTGAGCTTTCATATTTGCTAGTTTAGCAGAAATGGCAGGATTCCTTTCTTTCCAACTTTGTTTCCCCAATATTTCTCATGCTATTTTTGTATTTCTTTTGTTTGCTTCTGTTTCCCACTGTTGTGGAATTCCAGTACAAGATAATCCTATGCCGAAAAGGAAAACAAAAGTAAGGCTGCACATGATCTTGTAACTTTTGCAGATGTCACACTGTGAATGTCAAAGGTCTATATAAACTTCAGAAATGTTGTAACATCCAGCTGCTACCAAAAAGAAAATTAAACAGCAATCTTTAGTTTATAGGCTTATCCCATCACCTCATGGTTTTGGAGAATGCAAAAAATCCACATAAATGTCACTCATGTTCAACTTGTTCTTAGAGAAATGAGTGGTATAAGGACTAAATAAATGTGCAAGATATCCTATCTCAGATTCTACCTAGGGGAAAGAACTCTTCTTTTTGCCATTTCACTAATACTGAGACTTGACTTGTAACTGTCAGATCTTTATGCTGTAACAGATACATCCTAGCTGAAAACAAGACACAAAAGTGTCAGGGAATTTCATGAGCTGCTTTAATCATGTAAATGTTTTACACAGTAACTGTTCCTTTAGCTGTCTGTGTGGGTAAGGATTTCCTGTCAAAATTAGACTTGTAATTTCAAATTTCAAATGAAATCAGCATTGGTTTTGATCTGAATTTGGAACACCTTCATATTCTTACTGTATCTGGCTATCAAACTCCTTCTCACATAATAATAAATGGTTTGAAATGATATAAAATACTTTCATAATTAAGGGAGAAAGGAATATGTTACGGTATTCCGTAACATTTCAACATTTTTTATTTTAATGAACTAACCACAATTCTGTTAATAGCTATAGCAATTCTGGCAGAGACGTCAATTATAGGAAAAAGTAAAAATGTAATAATTAAATAGACAAATGACATCAGCAAATTAAGACTCTCTACAGTTTTGCCAAGAAAAACTATGGCTAGTGAAATTAGATACTGGATCAAGCACTGAATGCAGCACAGCTTGGCAGAAGGGAGGCAAAGAAAACTCATGAGTCTGGAAATCTGTGCCTGAGAACATGGACAGGATTAGTAAAGGCTGAAGCCCCTGAGGAGAACCCATGCCTGCTTGAGAGGCAGAGGTAGGAAATTCCCCCTTGGCTCCTGTCCCCAGAAGAAAGAGGACATCTAGTACTGAAAATCTTGCTCATACTTTTTAGGGTTAGAGGCTGTAAGGCTTTACGGATAACAGAGGAAGAGGTGTGAGGAATTAGCTTCTCTGGACAAGGTCAGCATTAATTCCATGCCAGAAAGGGGAAGGACTGAGAAGGCTGCTCCAGAGGGTAAGTAGGGTGTCAGGGAACCTGGATGCTGGATGAGAAACAGAGCACTCCAGCACCCTCATGCCTGCTTGGGAGAAGGTGTCGTTCCCAAGGTTAACCACTGCATTTTGTCATTGATTAACTAAATATCCAACTTCCCATTTAATTTACTGAGAGCAAGTTTTATACATTACCTTCGCCTTTAGCTTTTTTTCTCAAGTCCAGGCATTTGGGAAAATAAATGATTTGTTTTCTCAAGGAATTTTTTTGAAGTTAGATCATAAACTTTCCTGGCAACTTATCTCATGGAGATGATATATGAAGACTGATGTATTAGGTGTCTCTGACTGCACAAGAGATCCAGTTACCTAGGGAAGAAATGGGAAAGGTTACCACCAGTACCTAAGTGTCCCTCTCTAAGATTCTGTGAGGTATTCTGTTTCTAAATGAAGCCAGGGCCCAGGCTGAAAGGGGAAGGAAGGGGAACATTTTCTTCTGTTAGCAGGAGTTTCACGAAGATTTCCTCTCTCAGTACACGCTTTTCTTTCAAACTCTTACAACATAAGCTAAATCTAAAAAAGGTCTTTAGGAACAAAGTAGGTACCATAGACAATGTTTGTAGAGGTACTAAGTCAGTGAAGTAAATTAAAAATGAGGGCCATTATGAAGAGTTGTAAAAGGATATAAGAACTGTGATGTGAATGGTACTCACTGAGTGTCCAGATAATAAAATGGCAGATAAAATACAGTAGAGATTACTGTAAGGCATTATATACGGGAAGACACAATTTCAGTTTAACATACACAGTGGTGGACCCAGAGAAGACTGTTACCATTATGGTCTGAAATTATGCTATGTAAGTAGTTACTTCTATGAAAATATCACCTCACTGTTGAGAAGCTGTTAAAGCAGGCAGAAAGTTAGGAATTATTATGAAAGAATAGAGCAAAAAATGGAAAATGGTACTATGCCACGGTAAAATAAATTGAAGATGTCCCCATCTCTTGAATACCATGTGCAGTTCTCTTCATCCATTTCAGAAATGATATAATAAAACAAGGGAATGGCAACAAAGAGGATGCAAAGTATCAAACAGGTTTAAGATGAGAACGTTGAAAATCCATTCTGGAAAACAGTTGATGTAGAAGAAAAAGATAAAGGTTTATAAAATCCTGTGTGGCATGGAGATAGGGCATAGGGAATGATTTTTCACTATCTTTTCCAGCAGAGTGACATGAAATGAAACTAGCAGGTGACAATAAACAAAAGGAAGTACTATTACATGCATACATAGTTAACCTGTGTCCTGGCTCTGTTTTACCTCAAACCAGGACAACCTGTGAATCTCCTTGCCACATAATATTGTGGATACTAAAAGTTCACATAAATCAAAAGTGGTTTGGACAAACTCATGGAAGAAAAATCTGTTCTGAGCTTTAAATGTAAATGCACCTCCTCTAGCTCAGTTAGCTCCTGAGCCAGAATTCACTCAGGAGAGTACTCTGGGAAGCATTACTACAATGCCTGCTAGTAGCCACTGTTTCGTTTTTTTAACCTGGCTTGACTTTTGCTGGCAGCAGAAGAGAGACAGTGATCATAGTTTTCCTTACAGTGGAAGATGTCTATTGACGTCTTTTAGACATAAAAACACCCTCATCAACAGAGACATGAGAACTGAGACAGATGATCTCAGTGAATTTTCCCAAAAATGGAACAAGCTGTGTAAAAAGACCAGTTCTGGGCACTCCAGAAGGAGAAGGCACATCTTTTTTCTACAGAATCATAGAATTGTTATGGCTGGAAAAGACCTTTAAGATCATCAAGTCCAACCATTACCTAACTCTACCAGGCCCACTTCTAAACCATGTCCCTGAGCACCATATCTAGATGGTGTTTAAATACATCAAAGGATGGTGATTCAACCACTTCCCTGGGCAGCCTGTTCCAGTCCTTGATAACCCTTTCAGTGTAGAAGTTTTTCCTAATGTCTAACCTAAACCTCCCCTGGTACAACTTGAGGCCATTTCCTCTTGTCCTATCAGTTGTAACTTGTGAGAAGAGACCAACACCCACCTCTCTACAACTTCCTTTCAGGTCGTTGTAGAGAGCAATAAGGTCTCCTCTCAGCCTCCTTTTCTTCAGACTAAACAACCCCAGGTACCTCAGCCGGTCCTCATAAGACTTATTCTCAAGACCCTTCACCAGCTTCATTGCCATTCTCTGGACACGCTCCAGCACCTCAATGTCCTTCTTATGCTGCAGAACCCAAAACTGAAAGCTACTCAAGGTGCGGCCTCACCAGTGCTGAGTACGGTGGGACAATCAACTCTCTAGTCCTGCTGGCTACACTATTCCAGATGCAGGCCAGGATGCTGTTGGCCTTCTTGGCCACCTGGGCACAATGATGGCTCATGTTCAGCCAGCTGTCAGTCAACAGCCCCAGGTCTTTTTCTGCTGGGCAGCTTTTGCGCCACTCCTTCCCAAGCCTGTAGTGTTCCCTGGGGTTGTTGTGGCCCAACTGCAGGACTCGGCACTTGGCCTTGTTGATTGAAGCCCTCCTCTGAGGTACCTGAACTTGAAGGAACTCAAAAGTACTCTCTGCCTTCCCTGGCCCTATTTGCAGCACAATTTCAGTAGCTCCGGCCCAGCTAGTCAAGCACTCTCGTGAGACATGGAAGATGTGAAAGACACCATGAAGCCATAAAGCCACACCAGGCTGAGAAGGGAGGTGAGCCCAAGGCTCTCAATTACTTGGTAGCTGCTGTAACCACTAGGATGTTATAAGAATGGGAAGTATTAGCACCATTCAAAAGAGTATCTACAATTGCATTTTAGGAGCACCCAAAACTGTAGGTCTGAGTGGACTCTGAACACTCAAGCAGAAGAATGGCTCACTGCATCCTCCCAAACGTCCCCTGACTGACCCCAGAGACAGAGAAGTATAATACTGGGAGAGGCCAGGAACCACCCTGTGCCCTTTTCCGATGTAATTGGGGAGCTTCTGTCAGTTTAGGCTAAAGCTGAATGTGGGAGGGTGGAGTCAAACTGCAGATTAAGACCTTGGCCTCCCTCAATTCATGTCTGCTTTTGATGATGAGTCTTTGATTAGCTGAAGTCCTCTATCATGTTATCTTTTCTAAATAATGAGAATTATAAAGCTAAGGTTAGGGAAATAAAAAAAAATAATACATCTTTCAATGGAAGTTACCTGGCCAGTGTCTAGATATGTTCTTAGCTGGGCACTGCTCTTTTAACAAAAGAGATGTTTCTGCTCCTTGTGGGAAATGCAGCTCCCAGCAGAGTCAACAAACTGCAAAGGCAAGTGCTACCTTAGTTAGGGAGCCATAATGAATACCATAGTCAAGCCCCGAGGCCTGCAAAGAGAAGCAGGGGTTCAGACCCTGTGTCTGCAGAGTGCCTCACTGAATTAGACTAGCAGCAGTGCAGAGATTGCCTATGTGGTTTCTGTGGAAAAATCATGGTTTATTTGTCAGGTGAGCTGACAAATAGTCTGCATGTCTGTCCTATCTGCTAAGAAGGTACTTGAAAAAATCCCAGATATAGGGGTAACAGCCTCTATGCTGAAGAAATCAACAAAAAAGCTATATTGTCCTTAATGGAAGCTAGAAATGATCCAGTATTATCGGCTGTAAGGCTTACTGTCTCTTTGTCTTCCCACTTCAGTGTGGCCAGCAGCCTAGCAATACCTTCTCTTCAAAGTATAGAAGTTTAACTGAAATGTTCAGAACTGCCAAAACATATGGAGCACGAACAACTAATATCTATGTGAAGTATGTAATATATATGGAACATACGAACACTTCATAACACTTGAACTCAACAGCCTAAGCTAAGGAATATCTACAGACATAAATCTGCATAATCAGACTTTTTGGAACAGCTCGTTTCTTTGCATTTGCAATGCTGCCCATTATGCTGTTGATCCTGTTGACACAGCAATATCATTATCAAATTAAAACAGACAGCAAGTGGCTTAAATCAGTCATCACTAGGTGTTTCCTACACTACAGTGAAATAACGAATGTTGCCAATATAAACAAATTAAGAAAGCATAGTGTTTTAAAAAGCTAGATGTCAACATTACTATAGTATTATTGACAATAAACTGGAAAATAGTAAAAGCTTGGCATTTGCAACCTGTCAGTTTCAAACCACCAATTAATTCCTTAATTCAATCCCTATGTAATATAGCAATGCAGTAGTCAATACAAGAGGACTACTCATGGCATGAATTTTTACCTGCACTTCAGAAAGTCAGCATCTCACTTCCTGGTTAACTTTAGACTGTTTTTTTTTTTTTCTGTTGAGAAGACTCTTTGTCAAAAAGCTGTGAGAATTAAAATTACCTTTTCAGCTATTAGAGAAATTATTTCTTTTTCAAGTTTAAGAGGAAAATCCAATATGTTATTGGAACATGAAGAAGTGCTTTCACACAACAGGTCTTTTCTTCATGGGACTATATCTTACATGTTTTGTCCTCTCCATCCAAAAGCATCAAATATGGTTGAGGATTTTAGCAGCTATTATGACACAAAAGAATTACAATGATTCCCCTGTACAAACTCCAGGCTGGATACCACCAAATAATGCCCTAACTCTCAAGTATAGCATGCTCTTACATTTTCCTTACCTGTGGGTTCCTTGGGCTGCTGACTGTCACCACTGGGTCAATCACAGGCGGGACCCAGCACAACTGTGGAGTGCGGTGGAAGTCATCCCATGCTTTCCTAGTGAGCTAGATCTTAGCTATGCCTCCTGGCATTATTTTTACAGTTCTCAAACTAATTACTTTTTTCATTGCTTCTACAAAATACATTATGATCCAGGTGCTGCTACGTTCTGAAGTGATTTTGTAAGTAGCTTTACACTCATTTGTCAAATAAATGAACCTGGCACATTCCTTAATACCTTTATTTTTTCTAACTAATTGTAAATCATTCATCCTCAGTCAAATGTAATCCTTAATGCTCTGCTGGACTTTAATCAAATAATAAAACTAGTGATACAGAAACTACAATAGGCTTTCAAATCACTACAGATTATCAGGATAACATTACAAATGCTTTCTTGTCACATGCCCAAAGATTGCACTTACAAAATGTCATCGTACTGGCTGTGCTGGGTTGACCCTGGCTGGATGCCAGGTGCCCACCAAGGCCGCTCTGTCACCGCCCTCCTCAGCTGGACAGGGGGAAAGAAAATACGGTGAAAGGCCCACAGGTTGAGATAAGCGCAGGGAGATCACTCAGCAAATACCATCATGGGCAAAACTGACTCAGCATGGGGAAAATAATTTAATTCATTGCCAATCAGTTCAGAGTAGGATAATGAGAAATAAGAACAAATCTAAAAACCACCTTCCTCCCACCCCTCCTTTCTTCCTGGGCTCAACTTCCCTCATCATTTCTCTACCTCCTCCCCAACCAGCAGCACAGTGGGATGGGGAATGGGGGTTGCCCTCAGTTCATCACCCGTTGTCTCTGCTGCTCCTTCCTCCTCGTGCTCTTCCCCTGCTCCAGCATGGGTTCCCTCCCATGGGAGACAGTCCTCCATGAATTTCTCCAGTGTAGGTCCTTCTCAGGGGCTACAGTTCTTCAGAAACTGCTCCAGCATGGGTCCCTTCCTTCAGGAACAGACTTCTCCAGCATGGGCTTCCCACAGGGTCGCAGCCTCCTTTGGGCATCCTCCTGCTCTGGCATGGGGTACTCCACGGGCTGCAGGTGGATATCTGCTCCACCGTGGAACTCCATGGGCTGCAGGGGGACAGCCTGCCTCACCAGGTCTTCACCATGGGCTGCAGGGGAATCTCTGCTCCAGTGTCTGGAGCTCCTCCTCCCCTCCTTCTTCACTGACCTTGGCGCCTGCAGAGTTGTTGCTCTCACATATTCTCACTTCTCTCCCCTGGCTGCTGTTGTGTAGCCTTTTTTTCCCCTTCTTAAATATGTTAGCCCAGAGGCGCTACCACCACCACTGTTGGGCTCAGCTTTGGCCAGCAGCAGGTTCATCTTGGAGCTGGCTGGCATTGGCTCTATCAGACATGGGGAAGCTTCTAGCAGCTTCTCACAGAAGCCGGCCCTGTAGCCCCCCCTGCCACCAAAACCTTGCCATGTAAACCCAATACACTGTCTCTGTACCTTATCTTCCAAGTCTCTGAGCTGTCCCACTTAATTTAAGCTTGAAAGGATAAAGGGGTCAATGTGTACAAATATGATTACAGGGTTGGAAGTTTCAGAAAGGAGAAAGTTACCCCAAAAAACCTACCAAAATAATTTTGCGCAGCTCTTAGAGCTGCCTCCCCAAATACTCAACTGTCTTCACCCTACCTCAGCAGATCTAAAAAACAAATACATACAGCACAATGTTATGCCCTAATAACTCCAGTGCTTTTTGAATCTTTTTGCTTCTCATTCCAGCTCCTCTTGCCTGTCTGGCTTTCCTCACACAAGTACTTTACAGACTTGAAGAAACGTATCTTTGCAACATGCTGTACAACAAGGACTTTGCAGACAAAGAAGTGGGACAGCCAGTAACTGAATGATCACTCACGTCCACAGGCAGGTTCTCTGGCAGAAGGTCAAGTCCTTTTCAGAGTCTGAACTACAAAGCTCTTCTCCCTAGAAATGGTCTTTTTAATGTTTGTTTTCCATTTACACTGAACACAAATTCACAGGTTTCCACTGGTAACCTGGGGACAAGTATATCACACAGCTTTTCAGTGCCACTTCCAAATTAGGTTATTGCTGGCATTCTCCCCCTCCCCACCTCCCAACAGCCTTTTTGCATCACTTCCACATGCGGGTATGTGGCTCTATGTGGGTCATACAAAGTGCAGCTAATCACATCAGTTAGCAAAAATCCAGCAGAAAATAGCTAAGTTTAATCAAATTGCGCTGCTGATCCACTTTACTATGTCCCTCCACAAATAGCTACAGCAGCGCAGAGGTGCTGTGGAAGCGAGTGACTCGGGGCGGCACCACTGCGCATCAAACCATGGCTTTAGTGACTATAATTGGTGCATCCCTGCACCTTGCTTTGGGTCCGTCCTCATTTAAGTATATACTTATTATATAAGTGTGTACTTACAGAAATAGATCACTTCTAGGTGTTATCAACAGGATGCAACTTCCACTCCCTCTCTTGGGGCTTGAGAAAGGACATCAGCGGTTTGTCTTGTTGTAACAATTTACAAGATGACATGGCTGTGGAGAATAAATTTGTTCATTCATTCTCTTGAGAGCAGCAACAGTAATGCAATGGGTTCTGGAGTGAAGACCGTGGTTTTCTGGTCCTCCTTAAGAAAGCACTTAGAGATCGTGACTGCAGAGGAGAACAGAGCACAGATAAGAGGCTCCCCTTCCTCTGCGCAGCTTGCCTGAAACGGCTCAGGCTTTAAAGCTGAAAAGCCTTGTGTAGTATGTAAGGGGGGCCCTTATATATTAATGTTTAAAAAAAGAAGGCCGCATTTAAAATTTATTTTCCTTTTTCACACTAAAATGCAGTAGAAGTATGTTTGAGTGCCAGTTAGATGATCCAAAACTTTTCCTTTCCTGAAGAACTTACCCCCGTACATTTGAAATTGTTTGCCGTTCTCCTCTCAGTTCATGGATTAAGTTGCTGTGCAAGTCCTTACTCAAAGTTCTACTATCTTCCAAGAAACAGTTTGCTTTTAATTGTTACTTTAGTAACCATATGCATGAATCAATTTTTTCAATGTTTTTCTGTGCAGTCCACACACTTCTATGTTCATAATTAAAAAAAATAATGTAGGATTTATTAGCTATGTTTTTAGTATGCTGGGCCAAATTCCCAGTTCATTATTGCTTGATAAAATAATAATAAAGTTAAAATGTGTTAGATTATTTTAGCTATTAATTTATTTTTGTTATTAAATTAACTTTTACACAGATATATACAGCTTATCATAATCTTAGAATAATTGCAGAGCAAAGCAGATGGGATATTGTAAATTGAGCTAATTTTAGGGTCCTCCAGTCTAGCATAATAGTCTCTCTCCTGCCAGACAACCAAACCAGGAAAAATAGATTAACTCCTTTATTTAGGACCCATCCTCTGACAGGAGCAAAGAACAAATGATCCTTCTTGGAGCAAAGCTTTATCCTGAAAAGTGTTAGACACTGATCTTAGTCCAGCAGCTAAGTATCTAAAGACTTTGATGAATGAGAGCCAGAGCTCTCGGCACCTGGCAGGAGGGAGTTCCTAGTGAGGCAGCCTCTGCAGGAGATGGGATCACTGCTCTTAGAAATGAGCAGGCTGCTACAATAGGTGGTTCTGTTAACAGGGAAAAAATGCTGAATACAAAGGCGGATTTAAAGTCTTCTCTTCATGCAGAGTATTTTTAATATATCTAGAATTAAATCTATGGTGCCCAGGAATCTGGATCGCCATTGGAGAGAAATTATTTTGAGATATCAAACAAAGTTTTAGAAACTACAGGGATGGCTCATCATGCTACAAGTTGGTACGAATACCACCTTGTAGGTAGGTGTAAAGGAGAAGATTCAGAAGCTAAACCTATGAGACATGCTGTACCTTAATCCCAAATAAAATAATAGACCTATTAAGGAGCTTGGGGTGGGAAGGGAAAGGGAGGACTGAGAGCCACTGCAAAGCTGGCAAAAACTGTAGAACAGTCAGGTCTGATTAAGACAACTGCTAACAGCTTTAGGACATAAATAATACCTACCATGCCAAAGTCAGTATGAAGAGATTAATACCAGCCATCAGGAATAAATAATAAAGAAGACATGTGAGATTTACAGTTGTAGCGTGGAATCCATGGGTAAGCTAAAGGATATATACTTCCTTCATGGTGCTTTTCATATCTAAAACATGACATAGCTTCTTAAAAATACATTACAGTAGGTTCCATGAAAAAAAATGTGGCCAAGGGAAACAAGTTAGATACTGAAGCCATTGCTGAGATAGCACTTCCATTTTATTTCTTTTAAACTTCAAAATTAAATTCTAGTGTGAACTGTCTCAGGATTGCTTGATCACAAACCCCTTTACTTTCTTTAGAAATCCATGACTGTACACAAAAAGTGCTGCCCGGTTATTAAAGAAAGTGGGTCACTGGTTTCTGCATTCAGATACGTTCAAATAATATGGCTTTAAACTTGAAACATGTCTCATTGTATATAACCCTCAGTAAGGAATGTGCACTTTGGTGCATATGAAAATATTGGTTGAGACACCAAGACGTTTGATATACTGCACATGCACCATTCATTAATTTTCCCTGACAATTTATATGCATAGCTGTTAGGTTATCCAAATATAAACTTGCACATACCCTGAGAGCTTGGAAGGTTCACACCCTTTTTAAATTCAGGCAACCTTTCTTCTCCATGAATTCCCATTAGGCCTCTATAGCGCACTTGCCAGAAGGCTGAAGCTCAGCAGGTGTGGTCTTTCTGTAAATTTTTCCCAGTGGAAGTTTAATGGGAACCTCTCACACATATAAAAATATAATACTCACACAAATGTTTGCTGGATGAGGACCTCAGTTTTAAAACTCAGGGGGGCAGGGTCTATGTCTTTTAGTAGACACTAGCACATCCTGACTCCAGATCAGGGTCCTACATGTCACAGAAAATTAAATAATAACTGAATAGTCGTTAAAATATTCTGTATGAAAGATACTAAATCATTTAAAGGCACGGTTCTAGAAATGCCTTAGGCTCATTCTGGAAACCGAAAGAAATTCAGGGTGCTCAGCACTTTGTATGATGCGCACTTTTTTACTCGGTGTAATGTTTCGCAAAATGAAATTTAAAAAGTGCAGCTACGTATTTCCAGATAGGTGACATGAAGATTATTCACTCGGTCTTTACAAAATAGTTTGGAAATTAAATGTTGTGCAAAGGCTACGTGTTACTAAAACAGGCGCTCTCATCGCATCTTTGCACTGTCATGCTCATTAGGACATAGTAATTCCAGTGGTACTCTTCTGAGATGGAGATTACTTTTCTGATAGCTTCTGCTCCTGACCCAACCGTAAAATGTCCTTACAGCTAAAACTGAACATACCAATGTCGGGCCTGAGAGCAATCACTTTATACCACTTGAATTGAGTTATTATTTAAAAGGAAGTTAAAATTAACACCTCATAATACAGGAAAGTTACCCTCCCCCTTTCCGCTGAACAATTTGTTGAAAGCCCCAAGTCTGGACTCACTGCTTGTCCCACTTATCTGATTCTTAGAAAAAACAAGTAATTTGGGGATCCAGGTCTAAACTGGATTCTGACTCGGTTGGAATAAATGTATTTCTAGCAAGAAAGAAATCAAATTAGCTCAGTTTTGAGGCACCCATGATCAGAGAAGCTAAAGCAAGTATGTAGTATAACTTCACTACAAGGAAAAAAGTATAGTCAGTTACAAGAATAAGAATCACAGAGAAAGATGCTGCCTACTCAGTTATCTGTTCTGTGGATGCACTTCATGGACCATGACCTCCTGCCTTCTGCAAAACTCCTTTCCGGTCCACCTAACTTTCACTCGTTAATGTTGTATCTACATCACACAGTGAAAAAAAAGGATTAAATTTGGAGGCTCTTGCACTGGAAGTAATTATTTTTTTAATTTTTATTAATGGTCATTCTGGTAAGAAAAGGAAAAAAAGCCCACCACCTTTAGCTGCCTGTTTTAGGAGGCAAGTTCTGCCACCTTATGATGGAGAAGCACTATTTCATGCGATAAAGAATACTGACATTTCTCTTTAACATATGTTAATAGTACCACCTATATCCCTTTTTGGTTTCCTCACGTCCAAATCCACCACCTGGAGTCTGCATTACCAAGGATAAGTACACACTAAGCCTTATACTCATGGCATCCCAGCTACAATATGACTTCTGGGAACACAGCCCACATTTATTGTGCCATGCTGACTGGACTTGCTTTGGGACCAGTCTGCATTGCAAGAAGTCTGTTTCCCTTCCTCATCCTTCATGTAGATATATTTGAAAGTATTTGTCAAAACCATTCATGTTCAGTTTTCTATTTGCTTCTTTCAATTTCTACTAGGGTATAAACTAGTAAACCATTGTGATCTATTCCTGCTTACAAATTTATGGTGGAATAAGCACCTAGTGAAACCATAACATACAGGGCTTGAAAATGTTCACTGTTTCTTCATGGCATGCTGCATAGTCACAATAAATTCATAACAGCCCCTCTGTAGACCAATGCTTCTAATACAACAGAATTAGCATAATACAGTAGGATGACTGTTATGATGACTTGAAATTACTAGCTGATTCGTAAGTGTCTGAGCTGCTGATCAGTGCAAAGGTAAGTTGCCACTGTGCTCCAAAGCATAGCTACATGCAAATTATATATGTCTTCTGCAATCCTGGTTAGATTTGGCCAATCGGCCATTAAAACACTTGCGGCAGTGGAGGTTTTGTGGTTT
This sequence comes from Ibidorhyncha struthersii, assembly GCA_013398815.1. Classification (NCBI taxonomy): domain Eukaryota; kingdom Metazoa; phylum Chordata; class Aves; order Charadriiformes; family Charadriidae; genus Ibidorhyncha; species Ibidorhyncha struthersii. The sequence continues at coordinate 337,941 of VZSZ01006402.1, forward strand.
GACCAGAGATTATGGGCATCAGAAATATGACATGTTCTGGGTTTCAGAGGATGGGGAGCTCACACGGTGTAGGGAACAAGGAAAATACTGGTACCCATAGTTCCGTTATGACAAATAACGTCACCTGCAGCATTTGTTCACCACCAGGACAAGTTCATGAGAACCATTTCAAGAACTACAGAAAAGGTGCATGGTATCAGGATTTTGAGAAAGTCTTGTCATTTCTGACTCATGAAACTACGTCCTTATGTCAGAGAGTTTGGCAAAAGAAAGTGACTGTACGCTCACAGCTGCAGGAGGGAGGCGGAGTGAGATGCCGTTTCAAAAGTCCTTGCAATACCAAGTGAGTGGGTAACAAAACAGCAGATTATATTTAATCCAAGTATTACACACACACACTGGATTACTCTAATTTACTTAAGACCACTTAGGAAAGAGGCCACTGAGTCATTGTAGATAATTCTCTGAAAACTGGCACAGAATTTTAGAGGCAATAAAAAAAGTGAATATAGTTTGAGAAACTATTTATATACAGAAACTGAAAATGAAAGACAGCCTGTGACCGTGATGTTGTACAAAGTCATATGTAGTACACTTGCATCTTGGACATTGTCTGCGTTAGTGGTCATCTCAACTCCAAAGAGTTTTAGCAAAAGCTAGAAAAAGTATAGAGGCTGTGCTGAGGTACAAGAGAAAGACTTAAATAGTTTAAGACTTCAGTTTGGAAAATAAACTACTGCAGTGGGAGAAAACACAGTTCTCTACACTTTGATGGTTGTGAAGAATATAAAGAGGTAACGATTATTTATCGTTTCTCATACTACAAAAGTAAGGGTCATCCAACAAAATTATTAGACGAGAGCTGAGAGCACACACCACCACGCATTCTGAAACAATACACTGTTAATTACGAAACACATCTCACTAGGATATTGTATAAACCAAAGCATAGGAATTCAAAAAAAGAATCAGACAAAATCCATGCCTATTAAACAGGGTGGTTTGCTTGGAAACACTGGCTCAGGAAGTCCCTAGTCCCTGCAAGTAATTGCCATGAATTGAGAGGGGATGCCAAGGAATGCTGTTTCTTATGATTGTTCCCAAAGAAACCACCACCTCTTGCTCTTAAAAACAGGATATTGTGATAGATGGCCCTTTAGTCAGACCAAGTATGACAGTTCTCACAATTTACGCTTGTACATTAGACAAACTGTATGTAAGATTTTACTGCCCACAGAATAATTTGGATCCTGATGGCTGTGGTTAATATTGTCCCTATGATTGTGGCACACTGAGCCCTACACCTCTGCAAGGCTAATTACAAGTGTTTCGGCATACTGTGGCTCTGTGGCTGTAGACCTGGTATTATGGTCCCAGCTAGGCTGAGCCCAGGCAGTTAATCATGAAAAGATGCTTTCTGTGCTCACATTCTGGCAACACAGAGTGATGGAGGATAGTAAGACTCTTTAATATTGGCATATCATGGTGAGAGAGCTTAAAGGGTACTCTTAAAGGTACTCTGTTTCGGTAGTACCTCTGCTGTTCTCCTTCTCCTAGCAGTGAGGTCCTTTTGAGGCATGTTGCAGCACAGACAGCATGGGCTATATAGAGGTGGGATTTGCTGAAAATAAATAACATTCTGTTTTTAAGGGAGATTTAGAAGTTTTGGGTAATGACAAGGGAAATCCACGGTGTGAAGATTCCTTAAAGAGTTATGAGGACTCTACAAGCAGTAATGGTAGGATACAGTAACAAGTAGTGGCATGTAGCTGTATGTAGCCATACTGTTCTCTCCTGATAGGATTAAACCATTTCAGCGATTTTTATTTTTTTTTTAATTTTACGTAAACAGTTAAAGACGGTTTGAGTAATGTTTTTCTTCATGAAATCTCTTCTTGCTTCTTACAAGTATGAATCAATTAAACAGCTCGCAAACTTAAGCAAACTTAAGACATCTGATTATTTGCCAGGTAAGATATGTAGTGCTGTATAGTGATATTTTTCTCAGTCCACTCCACGTACCCTACCTAGAATTTCCCATTTACTCATCTTTCTCCCTAGGGCTTGTTTATAGCCCCAAAATATTTATTTATTTGCTGAAATAAATAAACTGTGCCCTTCAACTGTCCCTTGCAGTTAATTATGTTAACTGGGACAGCTATTCTTTGGACATTTTATAAAACACTGAAACTCTCATCTGAACTAGGCCACTAACTAATTGCTATGCAAAGGCAACAACGCCACATTATTTCTGAAACCCTGTCATCATTGTCCTGTAACTGAAAATCCACAGTAATGGCGAATTATCTTGTGCATGACCACTTTAAATCAGAAAATTTGCTGCTTAAACAAAGTCTCTGTTATTTCCTTTCCATGACAGAAAATAATATTAGACATTTTTACAAATTAAGTTTCAGAAGAAATAATCTTAACATTGTAAAAGGACATAATGCTATTTGGAAAATATTGTCAAAACTCAAAATGACCAGATTAGTTCATCTTCAAAACATTGTCTTAGAAATACAGCATCCTTTTGGATTTTTTGGTATGGCAAGTTATTGTTGTCCGTGTAGGAATACAGCTTTGTTTGTCTTTGTTAGACGCTTGTTAGCTCCATATAAAGAATTTAGGGTATGCTAAACCACTGCATAAAAGCTATAGTATCCAGACCTCTGCGGGCCTCTATAGAGCTGTATAGAATGGCTCTTTGGATGACAAGGTGAACAGATCTATCCGTGAATACATTCATGGGACGTTGACTGCTGCTACCTGAGTAACCACAAGGTTGAGAATGAGCGCAGAAGCGGCTGAAGAAAAATGCGTTTCTTTTTATCCCCTGGTGAAGTGTGAACTGAAAAGAATCATCTCTGGGGACTACTCACAAGCCCTTCCTCAAGTGTTCTCTTTTAGGTGCTAAGCTTGGTAAAATTATAAACAATATTATTTTTTCCCTTATGTTTCGTACTCACGCTGGAGCTGTCTAGGCCCTTTACAGATACTATCAAACGGGGCATCGTAGTCATCGATGGCCATGATTCCTTGTACCTAGTCTACAGACTCCTGTTAAAGCAGAGTGGTAGCAATTCATTACTGCCGAAACTTTTGCCTTATTCTCCTTCCCTGCTGATTTAGCTGATTTTAACTTTTAATTTGTCTTGTCTAAATGATTTGTATATAAAAAAGGCTAAGCACGGCTGGAATGTCATGCGCCAAACCTCCTGTGCTTTGGCAAGTGAACGGCACGTAACAGACCCCACACAGCTTCCTTTGCATAAGGAAGGGGTTCTGATTTGTGCTTGAGCTTCTGCCAACATTTTTGTCAGAAGGTTTGTTTTTAACATTGCTAATGATTTGGAAAACAAAACAGAGTTTGTGGGACAATCTCCAAAATATTTATGGTAATTAGCACATGGAAAAGAAAAAGCCCTCCACAGGCTCCCCAAATCATCTGCCTTTGTATAGGAGAGGAAGTAGTTAAAAGAGGAAAATTTCTGAGCACGCTTTGTCAGTTGCTAAACCATTAAAATTACTGTGCCAGACACAACCATGGAAGTGCACTCTCTAAGACTATTCCAAAATTATCCTAAAGGTGCTGAAGTTGTTTGGAATCATGTCTGTAATTGGCACAGCTGAAAGAATTCATCCCATTTTTATAAACAATGGAAGGAGTCTCGCAGAGTTACCACTCTTATTGCTGGAACATAATCTGACACAGTAATTTAAGTAAAAATGCTGTTTGGGGCCTTTTTCTAAATCCTATTATTCCTAGCAAGACAGTGAACTCCCAGTATTAAGATACAAATCATACCATAAAGTCATAGTCATTTCATTTTGGCATTGAATAATCTTCAGCTCCAAATTCATTGTTAGTGCAACTAAAATGAAGCCAAGAAAAATTTGTTCCGGGACATTTATCCAAACAGTCTAAAAAACTTTAATTCTAGTAATCTGAAACATTCTTCCACATATTATCTCTAAAATATCTGAGATGGAAATACGTGTGCGCATCCAAATGTCTAAAACTATGCATAGTGTTAAATGAAGGCATTTGCATTAGTGATGAAAAGATAGCACTATCAAGATTTCATATCTTTCAGTTAAGCAGGCTTGGGAATCTAGAAATATTTTACATTCCTCATCACCAGCCAATTCAGGAAATTAATTTAAAAAGGATATTTCAAAGATTTGCTTCAAGTGTTTTGTATAGTTTGCAGTGAAGGAATGTGATTTTCCACACCTTTATGTAGGTCATTTAAGTCACTCCAGAGTGTATGTATATTCAAAATAGAAGCATTTTAGATCACCTTCACAAATCTATTACTGCTCACATCAGATCTGTTCTTGTGTGATTAAGTGACAACAAAAGCAGTGAATAGTTAGGCCTCTACAGTTTCATTTGGGGGTAGAAATGGGAAAAATCTTAGGAAACTCTGCAGTATTTGGACAAATACTGAAAAAAGTTTGGATGCTTACCTTGAGCATTATTTAATCTCCTTGAATCATCAGTTGGGCCAGAATATCTTCTGAGAACATGCTGCACTGCAGCATATATATTTTATTTGCCCTGTGCTAGATTTACTATAGTAAGAAGGACATGATCTGCAAGTCAAAACAGTAACGCTGGCACGTGGGAGAACTAAATTCTCGTTGTAGCCCAGGCATACTGCGCAGCACAAATGAATGGCTGTATAGGCATGTAACTACTTCTACGTGTCTCTCCCTAATTTACAGCCGTCTTGAGAGCTGATGGAAGTTGCTAATGGTACCAGGTACATGTGGATATTCTCTCACAGTGCTTCAACAACATCCAACAACACGTGTTGGCCAGGTATGGCATTTTTCCTGCAATGCCTGGACTACGCAATGTCAATTAGTAAAAATTGCGACAGGCATTTTTATGGTTTTATTATATTGATATATATTTTACGTATATGTTATACCAAAATAATGTTAGTATTTCTATGAATCTTCCAAAATTGTGGAGTCTTAAGATACTCACCATCAGCTGTTGAAGTTAAACAGTTTAATTAGATTTAAGGCATGTAGGATAAAATCCTTGCAAGAAAGGGGCAAAGTGTAAGGGGTTTGAAGACAGTTCTGGGTAAAAATCGCCCTGGCCAAACAGACATATGCCTAAGTAGAAAAAGAGTCAGAAACAGAGGAGAAAGATCACACAAAGTTGATGAATTCACGAGGAGGAACAGCCTTCTGTGGCTGCAGTGAAATTCCTGTAGAAACGCCTGCACGATCAGAGAATTTGTCGTTCTCAGCAGCGCACTACCCACAGAATCACAGAACAGTCCAGGTTCAAAAGGACGTCTGAAGTTCATCCGGCCCAACCTCCTGTTCTAAACAAGCCGAGCTTCAAAGCCAGAGTGGTTTGCTCAGGGCCTTGTCTTGTCAAGTTTTGAAAATCTGCAGGTATGAAACTCCTCGACCTCGCCAGGCATCCTGCTCCAGCGCTCACCACCCTTCTGGTGGAAAATGTCATGCTGAAGCCCAACTGGATGTTCTCCAGGTGCACCTTGCTACTGCCGCCTCTTGGCATTGCGCTCCTCAGCTGTGACAAGAGCCTGGCTCTGCCTTCTCAGCAGCCATCCACCATGCCAGGGCGCAGTGGGGTCCATGGGGCCTGGGGACTCCCCACATGGGCCGGCACGGCAGGGTCTCACCACCCAGGGTGCGTCCCACCACCCCCAGTGAAGGTGGAGGGCAGGCCGGGGACAGCCGGGGGCAGCCCCCTGGCCAGGTCCACTGCGGTGCTGAGGCTGGTTTGAGGTCAAGCTGGGAAGATGACACAGGGTCAGGCCTGGTGAGGGTAACTGGGGTGAGATGCAGCCCCGTGATCGCTGAGTGAGTCCATAGTGAGGAGCCCGGCCAAGGCCAGGCTGAGAAGTCAGCCCCGCCGGTGGTCAGGGTCCAGGCCAGCAGGGCCTGTGGCTAGGCATAGGCATGGCGGTGGCGGAGCTGGGGACTGGCACTGCTGCGGCACAGCTGGGGCAGGGACCCATGGCCCCGTGGGGCTGAAATGGGGTCCTGGGCCGTGGGCAGGGTGGGGGGAGCCCTGGGGCAGGCAGGGACAGGCAGGGCTGGCGGGGCCCTCAGGGTGCCGGCACTTTGAAACTACCATTAGATTCCTCTCTTAACTTCAGGAATGTATTATCCAGCTTGAAGTAAAATTAAAATCCAATCGTAACCTGTGTGCCACAAACAAGAGTTTTATGTTATCAAAAATTACCACAATTAAAATTAAACAATAACCTTTTACCGCTTGTGCTGTTTAATTTTTTGCTTCTCCTTCAGCTTAACTAACTAAAAATGTGCTTCCCAATAAGCAAAAAATTAATTTTTCAAATTATCAAGCACAAGTCTGAATTGCTAACACTACTGTAAAATGTTTACATAACAGAGACTTCAAAAATGCTTCAGTTCTATTTTTAAATCATTAAACTATCCGCCTTTTTTTAAAGCTAGCCTTGTGCCTCTGCCAAATTTGACGTGCCAACTCATTCAGCCCGCAGCCCCGCAGGAAAGGACATGGGGTTATACTGGGTCGCAAAGCCAGCATGAGTTAATGGTGTTGGGCTATTGCAAAAAAAGCAAACACTGTGCTGAGAAGTAGAAAGGGAATTGCCACGGGTAAGACACGTGAAGTAAAGCTCGCAGCGGATTCGGGGCTGGCGAGGTCTCGGCGGGAGTACTGTGACCCACAGCGAGCCACCCCACAGTGAGCCACCCCACAGTTACCATCAGCTCGTAACAGATTGACTACAGATCCTGATGGGGTAAAGTCAGACATTAAATACAAGTAACACCCTAAAAAAGCAGTTAATGTGATGCTGTCACGAGGATGCAGGAGTTCCCTTTCTCTCCTTCCAAAACGGTAACCCCGAAGGTAACCTCTCCCCAGCGCCACAGCAGGACTGCAGGATACGGACATCCCAGACCCCACAGTGTTTCAAACGATGGTTTGAGAAGGTCCAAATCCTCTCATCAGTCCCAGCCTGACACAGGGACATTTCCATTCTTAAATATTTAAACTGAGTCAGTCATCTTAATTAGCTACTTCAGCAACAAGGAAACTTTCTTTCCTGTGCTTCTCTCTCCTTACTGTTGGCTTGCCGAGGTTGTGAAGCGTCATTTACTGCAGCTTTTTAACACGAGGTTGAGATACAAAGGTACACTAGATGACAAATGCTCCTTCTAGTCTTTTTTTTCTTTAGGACTATTTCAAGTAGAGCTTTTCATGTATCCATAGTACATCTGGGGAGATTTGAGAGACACGAGAAGTTACTAGCAAATTTCAAATTAAATCATTAAACGACGGGGTGGGGGGAAGGGAAACTGTAAGTATAGGTATTTACAAAAAATCTTGAATATGATTCTTTAAAGTGTACCATATAGAAACAGAGTTAGGTGCCTGCCAGAAAGGAAGGCCACTGTATTTTTTGTCACACACACCTTAACAAAGTTTGGCACTAATTGTTTACTTGAATGTGGGCTGACATTTGCAAAAACAGGTGTATCACATAACCACAACAAAGTAATTCTGCCACTTAACGAAGGCACTTATTTATATTCTTGTAACTATAGCTTTATTGGGCAATGCAGTCCTTTTTTGGAATAACCACCTCTCACTGCAGACCTAAGTTATTCCTTTGCCCCATTTTGAACTGGTTTTGCAGTTCCAATATTGTGAGGTCCTGGATATGGCCACTTAATAGTCACCCTAAAATTCATCTTGCTCAAAAATACTCTACAAAGGTGATACAACTGCACGGGAAAATTCACAGGAGCCTGTGAACACCAGCAAGGAAAGCAATCAGTAGCAGGAGACTCGGACAAATAAATCCCAACTCATCCTGTCAAATTCTAAAGTGTTCCAGCCCTCGGGACTTCTACAGGTGGCAAGAGACACCACTACTTCTTCTCCTTGTTTCTTTGGTTTTTCTTTTGAGCTGAAAAAGTCTTTCATCATTCTTACAACCCAGGGACACATTTATCCTAACTGACAGCTACGATTTTGGTTTTATTAATGTTTGCAAGTAACAAACAGAAATAAATTATATTTTTAGGAAGAAAAGGAGTAAATTTATACTTAAAACACAGAAGTAAACTGTTTCTGAAGTCTGATTACATAAAAAAATAAATATATATCCAAATGGACTTCACCTGAATTAACTGTTTCATTACATACCTTTTACAACGGGGTGAGGTCAGTCAGGACAAGTCCTTATCGGGGTCAGGCCTCAGAACAGGTACTCATAGTGGTTGCAGTGACTTTTGGCATAAATCAAAAGAGTTTTTTTTTTTTTTTATAGACAGCATTGCAACACTAAGATAAAAATTACATCAGTACACATTGCACTCTCTCAGACAAAAATATCGCATTTAGGTTAAACATTCCATCAGAATAGTCTCAGGGTGCCACAAAGTAGTGAAAAAGGATGTTTTTACATTGCTTTTTATTTTTATCATGACTAAGACAGACCCAAAATGCCACCCTGATATCCCTGTTACCTACTGAAGGTAAGATTCAGGACTTGGGTAGGCAGATATTCAGCTATCCGGACAAATCCAAGGAAGGCTGAGTAATTAGTCACAAAGACTCCAGGTTCAAAGTTTGTTCAAAACTTTTTATTAGTACTGCTTTTCATAGTTCTTTCTGAGATGGCGGAGTGAGGGAGAGGTTTATTTACTGAATTTTCTGCTGACTTGCTAATTAAGCTTCCAGAAATATAGACTTGAAAGCCTTCCAACTCTCCTTTGTTAATTAACCCCAAATGAACTTTTTGGAAATACTTAACAGGAAATTCAGGAAAAGCCAGATTCTGTGGGAGCCCTTTTTTTTTTTAAAAAATAAAATATGAGGTAGTAGAATGGATACAAGGCCTACAGATTATGTGTGAAGAGATAAATTTAAAAGAGCTACAAAATTTTGATCCGTTTGCTGCTGCTTGACAACAGATAGCAAAAACCCTCTACCCCTGAGAGCAAAACCCCTCTATCCTTGAGTATTTTCGTAGCCGCAGGTTTAAAGCTGCGCAGTTTCTCTAGCAGGGTTACGGTATCCGTATGGAAATTATTTCTGCTTTACACAGGCGAATTTGGAAGAAGAAAGGCAGAGTCACGCAGCACACGGCGGAGCGTATCACTTTCAGAAGATATCGCAAACAAATGTGAGGGACAGCGGGTACGAACCAGGCGAAACACCTGCTCTGCCCTAACGCTCCCCGTCCCAACCAGGCTGAACCCCGCACAGCGGGGCTGAGGCCGGCACGCCGCTCCCCCCAGACACCCCGCGGCTAAATTACATCACGCTCCCGCTGCTCCTGACAGTGCCAAGCCACGCACCCCATCCCCTTCGGGAAAGGTTGGGTTTCATCGCCATTTAACGGGAGGAAAGCGAAACTCGGCTGTCACCGAAGCGCACAGGCCCCGGTTCCGCGGGTGGCCGAGCCCAGGGGGCAGCCGCTGTGCCGCGGCGCGGTGCTGCCCAGCCTGAGGCGGCTGCGTTCCCGGCGCGGGGTGACGCCAGGTCCTGCGTCAGACCGAGCTGAGGGAGAACCGCTGCCGGGAGACCGGCCCCCTTTCCAAACGGTAAAACGGTCTTAAACCCCTCGCAAACGCCGGGCCCGGGGCGAGGCTGCAGCGGCCAGGCCGCCCCGCCGGGGACTTCCCCCGGCC
>VZSZ01006402.1:348143-425815 GCA_013398815.1 Ibidorhyncha struthersii
GTGGCCGGTGGGTCGGCGGGCGCGGGGCAGCGGTACTTCCTGCGGCCCGGGCGGCGCTTCCTCTTCCTTCGGGGCGGCGGGCGGCGGCGTGTCGTGCCCGCCCCACCAGCCTGGTCCCCGGGGCGCGGAGCCCGCCGCGGGTAGCGGCGACGTCCCCTCCGCGTCTCCCACCGGAGAGGAGAAGCAGCAGCCGCCCGGGGAGGATGCTGCTGAAAATTCCGCCTCTCGGATGCGAGTTCCCGCTGTCCGTGCCGGCGTTTTCCCGGTACCCTCCTTCTCTTCCAGCCCTCTTTCCCACGGGTGCCCCCCCTCGCTTCCTACGGGCAAGCCTGGCTCTTCGTGCTTTCCTACGTTTTATCCCCTGGCAGGTGGAAAAGGCGTTTTATCACCATCGTTCCACGTACAACTCCGGTTTCCCTCTTGCTCTGCGTCGGCGAATGCAGTCAGCTTTTAAGAGATGCCGTAGCACAGCAAAACCTTTTTGTCGCATCTCTAATTCACTTAAGAATGGCAATTCAGCTTGATAAAACTTTCTAAGCATGTTAAACTAATCTGGAAAAAATAAAGCTGAGTGAGTGTTTGCACAGCTCTGATAAAGATGCAAAGTTCAGATAGTAAAATAATTCATTGGTGTGACAGGCCCTGGATTTGCTGCCAAGATGAAAAATAGGTAAAGTCAAAGGTGGATGATAAACCATACCTAGCACATGAAGCCCTGCTCAAGTCCTTAGCCCCAACTTTGTTCTTGCACAATACTTGAATGGTGCTCTGACTTGTAACTCTGCATTAGAATGTATATACAGTCATTTTACTTATTGCAGAGTTGTATAAGTTGACAAAAACTGTGTCTGTAGTTTTACTGGATAGGTTGACTCATCAGTAAAAGCTCCATATATTAGTTGGATGAATAGTGCTTTTATTAGTCTTGAGGCTTGACTACAAAGTTTCCTCAGAGGCTGTCTTATGTCTGTGTGTGTAGGCCTGACAAGGTCTCCTGAGGTCAGGTGAAAGGAAAATTAACCAAAACATATAACTCCCAAGAAGAAACCAAGGAGAGGCTGTTTCACTTGGGATTGCTTTTAAGCAGCTGCAGTATTCATGGAAAAAATCTGATGCAGAATAACCAGGGAAGCCAACACAACAAAACCCCACCTTGTTTTTGAGAAGTAAAATGGGCCTTATTCTAAAATGCATTGAATAAAGGACAGTTGGAGGCAAAGCAGGCTCATTGCTACCTTTTTCCCCTCAGACATCATACATCTTGCCTCTGACCAACATCTTGCCTCTGACCAGCATACCTGGAGATGCGGTGCTAAAGAGGAAGGGTCTTGCTTGATTTCTTGGTTTAGGCTTTATTCTTCCCATCCCCATCAGCTGTGGTATAGCATATATGTACCATACAGCAGAGAAGCAGGAAAAAGTAGTTGTTCATTACCAGCCACATCTACCCAGCTAACACGGAATTCGGTGTTAGAAAAGGTCAGCTGAAAAATCTGGTCTTTATGCCTGTGAGGAGGATCTGGTCCTGGTCTGGTGAAAAATGGGTAAGCCAGTTTTCTGACCGAGACAGGTGATTTCTGGTGGGTGTGGATGTATTACACCCTACAATATATATTTATATACATGCCCATAAGCCCTAAAATATATATATTATTGCCAAATATATATATCTATATGGGCAATAAAATCAAATATGTTGAGGACTGCCAACATGGTTGCCAGTCTGATAGCTTGTGGCCTGCCTGCCTGCATGGGACGTGGTACTCCCCGTTCACTTTCTGTTGCCAAGGCTGTTAAACAAGCATCAGATTGCAGAGAATTCAATTTGAAGTAGATAAAATATCTCTTTTAATGATTCTAAAGTACAGGGATTGTTTGCAGTTCTGCAGAAGTGCCAGAACTTTCTGCTGTCTCCTGGGCCCTGTCTAAGAGCTGCGATTCCTCGGTATCAGCACTTTCTTTTGGATATGGTGCCAGTTTTGTTAGTCCTATTTGCATATATTTGGCAAAAGTAGACTGTAAGTACTGAGTAGTGGTATCTAGCAGTGCCTCATAGAAAAATAAGATAAATGATGTTTTCTGGGTCTCTTGAGCTAAGACAGCTGGCCTGTCAAGCAGGTACAACTGAAGTATTCTGTGATAGGCAGTAGCTTGGGGCTTGTGTCCTCAAATAATGCATTCCTTTTCTCAGGGAAGTTGAAAGGAAAATTTTACAGGGAACCATTCATACTTGGACATCTTTAGAAATAGATGGAAGAAGAAATAAGGAGCTAGATTTTTTTTTTTTTTGTAAATATCCATCTCCATTTAATGCCCCACTCACTCAACAATAAAGCTGAATTTCTGCACTCAGTGCATACTGCACTTTTTATACTTACCCTTGATGGCTGGTAAGAGGTGAGAGAAAGGGCTGTGGGAATGCCAGGGTAAACACCCAAATTTCTTCTTTTCCGCTTGCCCTCTACTTCTACCTGGGCAGCAAAATTTCCAGAACATAGTTGTTGTATGTACTTAAGAAGTATGTTGAAACCCTAGGCAATGTTGTTCTTAAATCTTTCATGTTTTACTTTGTAAGTAATTCATAAACATGTACAAACATCACTGAGGAAAAGCTTAATAAAAATGTTTGGTTGTTTTGTGGGTGGTTTTTTTTCCCCATGCTGGTATGTTTTGCCTACGTATGAAACTATTCCTGCTTTTACAGGGTCACTGAGTGGTTTGCCCCATCTCAGCAGCAGTGATGCATCAAAAATCATGAGGAACAGCAGATCGTAACACACTGAATTTAATTACTTGAGGAAACACATCCAAGTCTATGGACAGTATTCAGATTATTGTCTGAGATTTTAGGTCCATAGTGTTTAAAAGTGTATTTAGAACCTATTTGGTAATTGTCTTTTTTTCCCCCCCAGGCAACTAAACACATTGTAAATAGCAATTACAAGGAAAACAAACATAGTTTCACTTCTTTTCACTGAAATAGACTGCATTAGAAACCTTTGGCTGGGAATTGTATGCTCTTTAAGCTGATGAGTTATGGAAGTGTGAACGTAATTTGCTCTACTCCTACTATAAATCTCATTTATGCTTTATTCAATGTATGAATTTGCGATTTTAAAGCACACAAATCATTTAACACTAAACTTTCATCTCATCTTTAATTTTTTTAGCTTTTAATACTGTTTAAACAAATCATAGTTTCCCATAAGCTGCTTGTTTTCAGAGTCTCGACGTGAAGATATGGAAACATATTTCAGTACCAAACTTTTCCAATAGCCTGTGTTGGTTGCCCAGTCTAAACACTTCCCTGATTGAGAAACTTTGCTATTGGAGGAGTGCTTTCCTTCCAGGCTGCTTTCGTATTCTTGCAGATCGATTCAGTGAGCAGGAAATAAGTGATTCTATTAAATCTAAGTGCTCTCTCCCCCACCCCAGCTGCTAAATTTTAACCCCTCTCCCCTGACTGTTGTCACCATTGCTGAGCGTAGTACACTTGTAAACTGTTAGTCCCACTTTTTTCTTTCAAACCTTTATTCAAGTTGCACTGAAGCACTGGAGAATTTCAGAACAGACTGTCCGATGGGGCTGCTGAATATCCGAGAGCTCCCAGTCTTAATGCCACCTGCAATGGCATTGATGTTTTATCCTTACCACCTCCTGTGTGTGATTCCCCTGGATCTTAGTAGGTTCTCAACTAAGCACTGACATTAGTTGTTGGCTGGAGTTGGCTGTCAGTCCATTGACTCACTATGGGATTTACTATACAAGAATCACACTGGAACAGACCAAAGGTCCATTTATCCCAATGCCTTATTTCTGACAGTGGCTGAACTGGATCTCTCGGTAGGAGTAAAAGAGCAAAAGATGTCTCTAGTGATACTTTCTCAGAATAATCAATTCCAGGCTGAGGGAATGAGCAGTTTATTAGGGGGTTATTAAGATAATGAATGCTTGTCTTTCCTATCAGATTACACAGACTACGTGTACTAATTTACTAAAAAACAATTGTAAACTTTTTTTAAAAATTCAAGTGAAATTGTTGTCTGTGCTGAAGTGAAGCATGGACTTCCCTTTTTGCCCCTCCATTTCAGACTGTGGGAAGAGAATGCCTGGGAAATACAGATACATTTTGTTCTGTGTACAGCTCGTTACTTCACTAAAATAAAATTTGTTTTTGAGAAAGTATAATCATATGACTGGTGTGGGTTACATACAAAAAAGGTCTTATGACTTTGAAATTTGATGCTGACCCTGTAATAGGCCTCAGAAAACCCAGACTTCAGTAAAAAAGTCAGAAACATTCCAGTGAGATTTTCTCTATCTGATGGGTAAAAGAGAATAAACATTCAAGAAGCTCCTCTAAATAATTCTATTTCTTTCTCAAATACCAAGCAGTAGAAGTCTTCTTTCCTTCCATTGGTAATGTCCGTATTTTCACACTTTAAACTTGTGTGCGCTTTGGCTGGGTCCTCTGGAATGGCCAGTGCTCATTGAGTGTTGCTTTTGCCTTAGCTGTAAATAGGTACTTTGGGAAGAAAACTGATGAAGCTGGGGATGGAGGAGGAAACCACTCATTTAAATGGCATATTGGAAGGATCTATATTAATTTGTAAAATAGGTTTTCTGGAGGTTACTTGATATTGCAAGGGATGATTTCATATTAAGTAGTAGTAGGTATGATAGCATCTTTTAGATTGGAGGACAGTCAGCTCCATGTGAAAGTAAAGGTATAATTTGAAGAAATTTTTTTGGGGTATAGTTGCTGATCACTCTCACTGTCTTCTACCTCCTTTTTTTCCTATAAACATTTTGCCCTTTACAACTTTGTAGTTTTTAACAGGAATATTTCCTGGTTCTTATCCCCATCAGATCACCTAGCAGAGCAGTTCTGATCTTGATAGGGATAAGCGCATGTTATATTTCTGGTCTTTGACAAGAGTAAATGGTATAGTGGTTGTGCTAGTGCAAAATGCAAATCAATCTGGTCTTTTTCTGAAACCTTTTAGAGTGAACTTGTATCGATTTTGCCTGTGTGTTTGGAGAGCATTGCGTTTTTGATCCATTACTGGGGTCTCCGACACTGGAGTTGCTGTTCTGTGGAATGGCAGCCTAAAATAGGAGCGTCTTCAAGTGTGAGGTTGGTTAATTCCAGAGTGGTTTGCCCTTTAGCAATCAGGACCATAAGTCGCTGACTGGCAGAACTGCAGCTATCTTGTACGCTTGGGTTTTGGGCAAGAGTGTGAGCTCAGCGGTGGCTCAGCGGTGGTTACCATAGGGCTGGGTGAGGAGGTTTTCCCACTGCTAGTGTATTCCCCCTTCCTGAAATCACCTTCTTGAGGTGTGAGGGAGGAGTTGTGATGCAGGATATTTTTTGTACGAGTGCTGGGGAGTATGTGTGAAGGGGCTTTAAAAATTAATTCTGTGCTTTTTTTCCACCTTTCTTACTTTAAGGCAGGTTTGTCCTGCATACTATTAATAAGGAAAAAGTCTTGGGAAAAGCACAAAGTATTTCAATCAGATTACTTTACCATCGTCTGTTTTATATACAGAGCCTGCAGCGTTCGTTGCCTCCTGGTACTTTGTTCCTGACCTAGTAGGTAAGTTGCTGTGGTTGGTGTTACACTCTTTTCTTCCTGTCGGCCTCCAGTTCTTTGCTTGCAGTTATGAAAAAGAGTGCTGAGACAGCGAGTTGGGAACAAAGTTCTGTGACACGAATTAAAACCAAATAAAATAAAGGAGAAGTTATGTAGGAAGCTATACAGCAGTAATAGCAATAGGATAATGGTATAAGGTGTCACAAGAAGCTTAAACCTATACTTGGTTTGCTGTGAAGCTGTTTCAGGCATTATTAACACTTTTCAGTTGTGTAATTTTCATGTGAACTTCAGTAACTGAAAACAAAGAGATTTGACCTTTTTTCTTTAGACTGAGGAATCCTATGCCCGCTGGTTTTAAATGCTACTTGAATAGAAACATTAATCCTGGCACAGAGCTCCTTGCAAACAGGATTTGTGCATTTAGAGTGGGTTAAATGTGCTTTTCTACACTAGGTTTTAGAGACATGCTGGAATGGCACAAAAGTTGTTTTTGTTTTTATTTTATTCATGCATGCTGACAATAAGTAGGATAAGAGCTTGCTGAGAAATTGTACTTTTGTCTAGGTAAAAATAAACTGAAGAGAATATTTGTGCTTTCTGTGGGAAGCATATCTCAGAGTACAGAATTTTGTACCGTTCATTTCTCACTTTATATATCCAGTTCTGCTGAATCAGCCTCTTATATCGAGCTGTCGCAGAAAGAAGTTGCAGCCGTAGCAGGCAGAAGCTTCTTTCCCCTGGCCCTGCTTCCCTCTCTGAGGGCAGGAGGAAGCGAAATGTGTGTGACAGCGATGTTTCTTGTTAACCCGTGACCCCAAGTTAAAATATGCCATCTTTGCTTTGTCATGCCTTTCCCATTCCTTCCTTGCCGGCTCAGGTGAGCTGTGTATTGGGTGCATGGCTCGCCCGTGGCTGCCGTAGCCCGGGCTCGCAGGGGTTGATGTGGGGTTTCAGGCCAAAGGTCTCATTTCTCCAGGCTTCGATGGCATAGTGGCCCATTGCCCTTGTGCTAAATCAGTTATTGATGGAGGTCTGAAACAGAGTATTAATACCCTTTAATAGGTCCTTCAGTGAGGATTTTCCAGTTTATGTTAGAGAATTTTACAGTGGAGCAGTGGTTTCGAAGAAGTGTCAAAAGCAGCATTTGCTGGAGGATGTGATTCGGAGATTTCAGCCAGAGCAGCAAGTGGTTGGTGCTCCCGGTGAATGTGAAGAGCTCTTTGTAAGGCGGCCTCTGTGCTTCCCTGGCTGAAGCAAATGCACGGTGGTTGCCTGACAGCTCTGTGGTCCATTGTGGCTGCAAGCGTAGCATGGAAAGGGGGGGAAAGAACAGAAATAAGAATGTTGTTGGGTTTGTGTGCCTGTATAATGAGATGCACAGGGTAGTCTGTTCACTCCCATGTACCTGAAGCATTTTCCTTTTTTTTTTTTCCTTTTCCTTTTTCCCCTTAATGATAATGTTGGACAGGGTGGGATGCTTTAAAGAAAAAAAGAACAGACCAATTCCATTCGCTGTGCACAGGTGCAGTGTCAGGAAGGACCCCGCTACCTGTTAAGTGCCAGCTGGGGAGTAATGGATGTCCATTCATCTTCATGCATTCATCATCTTTATTGGGCACTGAGTTAAACCTGCCCCACTGAGACAAGTACCTGTGGACTTCTGACCCAGAGATGCGCATACATGGCTATCAACAAAGCTTTAGTGCATGGAACTGAATTTGAAGAATTGTGTGTATTTTTCTTTGTGTGGCTGCTGTGATATCACAGTAGCACTGATGTGTTTCAAGCATCAATTAATTAGATTGTTAATGGGTATAAATTAAGGATCCCTTGGATTTAATGAATAGTGCAACATTTGATCATGCTGGTATACACACATGATCTTCTGTTAAAAAGATGGTGATTTGTGAACTTCAAAAAGACTTTTCCAGTGAAGTTACCGAGGCCATCGTTGGAGGAAGGGTCAGTCATACTGCTTCTGAGCATAAGGGGTGGTCTGTCTTCAGTAGGAGGTTTTGTGAGATCCAAAGCTGTGGTATAACTAGGAAAGGTGCCAGTTTTGGGAATACACCCTGTGACCATCCACAGTTAGCTTCTGTAGAAGTGGGCACACAGGTGACATCTCTACTAGCACAAACCAGATGTTGTAACACCTGGCGCTGTGTGCATGCGCTAGCTGGTGAGGTGCTGCGTCGCGGGGACTCTGGTCGATGCATCTAGGCCTCTTCATCTCTGAATTTTTCTGACTCTCTCCTATGCCATGATTAAAACCAGTAATACAGTGTGGCAGTAGCAGGCCATTAGTTAAGCTTTGTTTGAATGTCCTTCTCTTTCATGGAGGGGCTTTCTGTTTATTTTATGCCAGGGCAGTGCAGGCCAGGGCCATGACTGGGAATAGTTTTAAAGTAATTATCTCCATTGTCTGGTTTAACAGAATGTCAGGGAGTTAAATCTGGTATAGGAAAAAGGCAATAAAATGTTCTAGGATTACCAATTTGTAATACATGGTAGCCTAAATTTTGTACAGCAAAGCTGCGGAAAAACTTGAAACAGTAGTTGTGTGTCTGCAAAACTGGGATAGGTGGACTTGGAATAAACTTCCTGATAGATAGGTAGAAGTAGCAAGACTATGCATTAACTTGTCAGAGACCAGGCAAAGGCTCTGGTGCTTCCAGTTTTTTACCTGACATAATAATTCAGATCTTTAAATAAGGATAATGATGGTTTCTAGTCAGAGGCGAAGGATGAATTTGGCTTGACGCTAGAATATTCTGCCTTATCATTCATGGAGGAGGGTATCATGCACAGTCAGCAGCACTGCTTCCAAGCAGGGCTTGCAGACATGAGAAATATACTTTACCCAATCGACATATTAAGATGTGATATTTATTGTGAGTGTCCTTTTCTCTATAAGTTGACTCGTGGTTCCGAAATTGCATCTGTGCAAGCTCTCTGTGGAATGTGCTGTATGTCTGTTCATCTTCGAAAAAAATCAAAGTCCAGGATTAAGTTAAGCAAGGTAGGGGAGACCATCAAATAGCTACTTTAAGAAAGCGTCGAAATATCGTTGAAATGTTTTTGTTAATGTTCACCCTATGTAGTCTGCGTAGATTAAACTTTTATGTCAGTCACTCTTTTCTTTATCTTCCCCTTTCTCCCCCTCTATAGCAATTTCATAAGTAGCGTTACACCTTTAATTGAGAAGTAAATGATTGCTGTCAAGCATATTGAAACTCTATGAATTTACATTTTAGAAATATTTCATTTTTATTTTTTTTTCTAGAGCCAATAGTAGAGTAACAATAGGCTTTCAGGGAAGTAAGAAAATTGCTGTGTAGTTATAATCTGATGGGTTATCATTTTGACTAGTTTTCATGATTTCAGGACATGTAACAAGATAGTAGGAATTTTAAGACTGCCTCAAAGAACTGTCAATATGATGCACATTACAGACACCTCTAGGAGGTGGGACTGCCATAATACACAGCTACGAGGAATCTAGGTTCAGCCATAATCACAAATAAGCCCATGGCTTATATAAGGATAATAAATTTGTGTAGGGTCATATCAGAGAAAGGACTAAGGACCTGATTTGGCTACTGCTTTTAGTAGTGTAAGGTGAGAGTAAATTAAGGATAGAAGGATGCAAGAGGGGAAGCTGCTGCAAAACTGTCATGCAGTTAGCACTGGTGCATGAATCCTTTAAAAAAACAACCCCCTTTGTCACTTGGAGAGTATGAGCACCTTTAGCCTCCACAGACTTCCTAAAACTTGACTCCTAGCAGCCCATTAGGAGGAAACATTGAAATATTTGTTCAGTGTGCAAGATGTTTTTGGCTAGTCCAACCTTTCTGAGGCTAGTCTAATTTAATCTACAATGTTGAATACTATAGTATCTCATTTTCTGATTAATTAAGATTACTTTAAAATTTTTTTTTTTTTCTTTACTCCAAATCTTTGGGTGATTTCAGAGAAAAAAAATGCTGTGGAGAAAGCTAAATGTGTTTCTGTTAAAAACAGATCTCCAAATTAATTTTGTATGAGAATTAGTTTATGCGTATTCCTCAGGATATTTTTTTTTTAGGGGTTAATTAAAAAACCCTTTGAATTACATACATAAGAAAACAAGTTTTGGTCTTATCAAAGTTTAAGCTTTGCTAATGTAATTTGTTGCATAATTCAGGAAGCAAAAATCCTGACTTAGAAGAAGGAGGTCACAGGGCACCGTGGAGGCAGTTCTTGCAGGCACTCTGTACTTTCTGTTGAAAACAGTGCCTGGAGTTTACTTGGATACTGCTAGTGCCTATTCCTGTGTGAAACACAATACTCTTTGCAGGACTTGAGGTTGTTTACAATGTAGAGGAAGCAGAGGAAGTGTGGAGTAAACACTTTTTCTATACAGAAAGAATCCATAATGTAGAACTGTAAAAAAAAAAGCGTCATAATTCTCTTATGCTTTGAATATTTGTGGCTTTCAGCCAAAGATGTAGAAATACATCAGGATGTGATCGTCTGGTATAAGAGTTCAGAAGCAAATTCATCACTGTTTTGCTCTTAAAATATAAACGAGGCACAGAGCACCAATGCATTTTATCATTGCATGTTTATGCTTAGGTTTTTACTTACTTACTTTATTGTTCAAGTAATAACTGTTACCTCTTTCTGGCTTAGAAAAACTGTTTTTTTCTTTAATAACTTAAATTTGTTATTAAAACTAAAGTAACTGTGTTCTGCACTTCTTTTTTTTTGTATTGATAAAATAACCCTACAAGTGGTTTGAAAAATTACGGACACCTTTGGTTCAATGTAACTTTGCTTAAATAAACTCAGTCTTCAATTAGTACTTTAGATTGATCTGTCTTATTAATGACTTGTGTGTATCTTTGGAACAGAGTAAGTGCTATGAGGTATTAAATGATTTTGGCATCTGGTTCAGATGGGATATCACAGTTTAGCTTTCTTCCTCTTGTCCCCTGTGAGTGATACACTTTTAAGTTTCCTTTTGGCATGGAGATTGGATAGTACAGAATCACTGCTTTGCCAGAGAAGAACAAGAATTGTTATGAAATACATCATTCCCTTTTCCACAAAGGCAAAAATAATTTTGGCTTTTACTAATGATGTAAAAAAAATCTTTGCCTTAATTCTGTCCTGGTGATGAGTGCATAGTGCTGATTATGAAGCATGTTGTAACGTTTTCAGTACTAGTGTTTAGCTGACTGATTGGATTTCTTCCTCCAGATACCTGACTTTAGAAAGCAGATTTACGTGTGGAGGTGTATTTATGAAAGAGGCAGTAAAGCCTCTTTACCTAAATAGTACAAAAGAGTTCAACAGTTACAGATAGAAGTCAGAAACGAAGCACACTATTGTTAAAATAGAATGAATACCTGGGTCTGTGAAGCACTTAATGCTGGTTTGATTTGGCTTGAATCTCTTCAAGTCCTGTATGATGCTTTTTGGGAGCAGTTGGACAGGAGTAGTGCACCCGAAGCACTACAATGTAGTTAATAAACAAGTTAAAAATGTGAGGTGTTAAAATGCAGTGCTTCACCAGCTGACAGCTGATTAAGTGCATGGTTCTAAAACTCTGAAATTAAAAGGACTTTTCAAGATTTTGTAGGACCTTTTTGCCATTGTTAAATGTGTTAATATTGCAACTGAGCTTCTTTATGTAAAGTAGAAGAGTAATTTAATAGCAAAACCCCACATTTTAAGATTCATTGAAGTACAGAATATTGAACACTAATACTGATATGTGCAGCAGTTTTATTCCATGATAAATACATGGAATAAAATCCTTGTTGGATATCAAGATACTGACTCTTGAAAGGTAAAATTGTCTGCTGCTATTTACAGGCAAATGGAAGTTATTATGAAAATACATTTCAACCTCTTGATTTTGTGCTGTCGCAGTGGTTGGAGTAATTCCTTAAGGTCCTTAGGTTTATGTAGCTTTGTTTTTTTCCCCTGGCATAAGCCATTGTTAAAAGTCACATCTGAGGAGCAAGTGCTGGGGAAGGAATGAAAATACTTCTGCCAGGGGACTGGGATTCAGGCTCTTGGACCTTCTGCAGGAGTGAGATCTCGCAGCAGTTTGTTCTTCCCCCTGCCCGGGCTTTTCAGTCTTCCTCAGGTCATACGTTTTAGGTGACTGCTTGACATCTTCATTCCCAAGGTTTCTCTGAAATTCTTACCTTGCTCTTGTCCAGACCCCAAGCGGGACAGTTGTCTTTGTGATTCCAACACAACTCGGCGTTGGGATGTTTCAAGTCTCCTCTATCCCAGGAGTGTTTTGAAGCTCAATGATGCCCCCTTTCCACCTTTTTCTCACTGGGGTCCTTGTTTATTCAGGCTGCTGCTGAGTATAGATGTCATTTTACAGACTTCATGTAAAGGTTTCAGGCCTGGTGAAGGAGAGCTGGTTCCCTGCTATGCTTCAAAGCTTTTCCTTGCAGAGGGTATTCACTGAAGTTCTTCGAAAAAAATCACGAGAGTTTGTGTGTAACAAACATCTATTCATGAAGTCAGTGAACACTGGTGTATTATTTCTATGCATAGCTTATGTGTAACAACAAGCTTGAGGTAATACAATTTTTAACAGAGTTTTAGACATGAAGACATTTTCTGTTGTTTTTTTAAGGCACAGTGCTGGGGAGCATAAAAGTGGTATGGTTTATCTTTTTTGTGTTGTTGCTTTTTGTTAAGACAAGACTTCATGCCAAATTCTGTAAGGATGAGGCTTACCAATTGCATTGCTTTCTCTAAGTGAAGGCTGGATAAAGCCTTCCTCTTGCTCATGTGATAGGGGATTTGGCGTGGCTGGCTATTTATTAGGTCGGTCAAGGGTCACGTAAAGAAATAAGGAATGGCCCTTAAAATAGCTTGATAATTCTGAATTTATTTTTTTTTACTTTGTATAAAGCATACAAATTCTTACATTTAGAACACTGTGGTGGTTGAACTGAGTACATCGATTGCAGGTGAGAATAAATGTAGGTGAATCTGTGTAAACAGGTATCAGAAAAGGTGTCTTTTATTCACTGTACTGCTTTTTTTCTGCATCGAAGGTGGCTTTCACCACACACCCTCAGCAGCTGCTTGAAAGGAACACTTTATCCAAGCTCAGGAAAAGCAGAACATCTCACTTTGCATCTTACCTGGGGAAACATAACCGGTCTGGCTCTGTGTCATAGCCACTGGCCTTGCGTTTGCCAGAAGTGCAAAAGTGTTCCAGGTCAGGAGTCTGTGTGAAACTGGAGCCTCTGCTCTGCTGCCAGGCTGTGTGAGGTACTGAGCTCTTGTGCTTCCTGGAGTACATGGATAAACTCAAAGTAGAAAATAAAAAGCGAGTGCTTCCTTCTGAGGTGTAATTCTTGGGGGGGGGTGGGGTGGGTGGGAAATCTATAGGATAAGGAAACACACCTTTCAAACTAACGTTATTTCCTAAACTTGTTAGTTTTGTGTAGTTTATGGCAAGATATAACTTTCTTCTGATTGTCTAGTTACTGAGTCCTCTAAATTTATTCTGCAATAAGGATGTAGTGGGTAAAACACAGGTGAGAAGAACAGATGAATTCTATTAGATGAAAGTACAGTTTAGTTGTGATAGTGTTCCACTAGCAATTTAAACAGGGTGTGTGACTAACAGACACCCTTTCTGGTTTCCTTTGAGGTACACTTCACAAATCTTTAAACATATGATTGAAGCTTTCTTTGTCTTACTTCAGAACTGTGTAATGAGTAAACACATTTTTTTCCCCTCTTTTATTAGTGAGCTCTACTTCAGAAAGACAAAATATTGTAGTAGATTGGGCACTAGACTGGAAACTAGGTCATGCGCTTGTGGTGATTATTAACTCTTAGTCATTTAGTTTTCTCATCTGAAAAGGCAAGCGGCATTTGAGAGATTTTGAGGGTGAAATCTGTCGTGGTTTGGGCCAGACCGGCCACTGAGGTGAAACGACAAAGCCTAGTGTAATGTGCTTGGTCTTGTATAATTAGTATTTTTAGATAATGTTTTGTTGTCTTTGCATTGCTATAATCTAATTTCTATTTACAATTTTCTTTCCTTGGTGGGGGGAATCATCTACTAGTTTCTGCAGTAATCAGTCAGGAGGCTGCTGTTTCTTTTAAAGTCACATCTAAGTAGACCCATGTCTAATCTGTATAGTCCTGACATATTTTGTCCATGTCCTTCTACCTTCTGCCATATTGTAGTTTGAAGTAGAGGGGGTGTTAATGGATGTGCACTCTCCTGCACATACATTTTCCCAGATCCATGAAAATCCATTAGATGGGACTGCAAATCGTGGCCAGTGCTGAATGCTGGGGCGGGGGGAGGGGGGAGGGGAAGATCTGAATAGGCAGGAAGAAATCATCCATCTGTGTAGCTAAAACTGCTCCTGGCTTCAGGCCATGCTGTGCCACATGCAGATTAGTTCCAATTAGATGAAGTGGTAGCTGACCCTTGGCTGCCTCCTCTAAGCCTCTTGGTCCTGGGCAGCATTGGTAAGAGTTGCATCCATTCCAGCTGAGTTGGGAGAGAGGTGAGAAAGTGTTCAGTATTTATCAGCTGAATGCTTGAGGAAGCTCAGGTCAATACTTCCTGGAAGAAAAGGTATTTCAAGCTTCAGCTAACCACTATGCAGTAGTTTTTAACTCAGTGAAACTTCATTTCTTCAAGAAGATAGAATTCATGTCGCCAGGACTTAAATTCATGCCATGATGTGAATGAAGGCTGACTTTCCAAGGGTATATTTAGCTCTCTGAAGACTTTGCTAGCTGTTGGATAGGCAGAGGTGATACAAATTTGAAAGAAACTCTCTTCCCACACTTAGGATTCTAATGTTGATTCCCTAGAGAAGATGTCCTGCACAGAAAATGTCTAAAGGCTGAATAAAACTCCTGCCATACCTTGTGTAGTGGAGTTGACTATTGCCCTCAAAGATATATTTTAAAATTTTTCTTTTCTAAAATATGCTAAAAACAATGCACGTGTATGTCCTCTAAACAGAAGGCGCTGCATAGATTTTCTTTACATATAGATTGTTATGACATTCTTACAAATCATGCTTCTGTAGTGTAAATACCCAGAAAAATGAGATTTTCTCTGAAAGGTGACTCGATGAAGGTTTAGCAAAATGAATCTATTTTCATGTCAAAATTTTGAATTATTTCTTAATCCTCCCACATTTTGTAATAATTTGGTATTTCAAAACAGATTCCTGTTTTCTATTATGGGATTTCAGCAGTGACCAGAAAGCCTACATGAGGAGTTAATATCTGTGAACCTAATCCTGAAAATACTTAATTATATAAGTAGCTACAGAGAGGTAATGCTTGTCTGGCTGTGCTCCAAATTGCCAGCAGTGCAGCTCTCAAAGTATACAATGATAAGCATTTTTTTGGCCCTGAAAATACTCACATGCATCTATTTACTTAAATACATAGAAATAATCTTTCAGATACTATGAGGAAACGTGACATGTGCATAAAAGCCCCATTTATTTTGTACTGGCCTCTTACGCTTCATTACTTTACACAGGCAAAGCTGCTATGTGGAAAACAGCAATAATGCAGTAGTTAGAAATACAGATGTAGAAAACTGAAGCTGGATCTGCTCTGGTGAATCTGCTCTGCATTCTGTGAATCTGTTACCCTCAGCAAATCTCGTTAATAATAATAATAATAATGATGATAATAAAAACCTCATTAATCTCATTTTGGTGCTGTGGGTGTTGGAATCCAAGTACTAGCACTGTGAGCAATCCAGCTTGGGCTGAAGGTGGTATGACCTGTCCTGTCCTTTCTTCCATTGACAATATATGTTGTTATAGGCAAATGAATTTCTGTTTGCAATACCAAATACATGTTTGCAGGAGCAGAACCTGTTCTGGCTGGAAACTTATTTTGAGTCATAGAGTGAAGAGAGCCTCAGCCTCTCTAGATCACATATGCTGCTCTTCCTCTCAGACTTGAAAGGAGTGGTTAAAGGAAAATGCAAGTTAATGACTGAGTGGTTTTGTCAGATGCGGCATATGGGACTGAAGTATTCAAAGTAATCACAACAGCATGTCCTGGGTTTTAAAAGAATACCTTCTAAACAAAATTACTCCCCCTCCTGTAGTTTTCCATGCTAAGGAACTCGCAGAGAGTATTTTTGTAAGCCTTTTCCATGACTTCACCTACCCAATTTAATCTGTGCTCTGACATTTTATCTGTCTAGTAAGTTTTGTCAAAGCATGTTAGTTTAATTTTTGGGAACTATTTTTTGGGGTGTATGTTTATGGCACTGCAATTGACCTATCTGTGTAAAGCTTTCCAGTGCTTTGGCCCAGATTCAGCCGGTTTACACAGGTGTGTGAAACCAAGGTGAGTGTGTGTTCGTTTATTTCCCCTGCCTTACTCAAAGAGTAACATCAGCAACAGTAATGATACAAACCAATTGCAATGAAAGTACCTGGCATTCCTCAGCATGAAGTTAGTTATTTCCAGTGTCTGGTGCTAAAAACTGCGATGTCTCTTGAAATGATCCTTTTTTCCTAAAACTCTGAAGATCACTGTCTGAATGCTACTTAGTGGAAGGAGCTTGTAATATCATCACGGGGAATGTGAGTGGAATATTATTACAAAACCACAGGGTAATTCCTGTCGGAAGGGATCTCAGGAGGTCTCTAGTCCAACCTCCTACTCAAAGCAGGATCAGATATAAAGAGAGAACAGTTTGCTCCGGGCTGTATCCTGTCAGGTCTTGCAGACCTCTAAGGACAGAGACTGTACAGCTCTGGGCAACCTGTGTATGTGTTTATGCTCATGCAAAGAATTTTTTTTCCTTATATCCAATCTGAGCCTCTCTTGTTTTATCTTGTGCCTGTTGTCTTTTGTTCTTCTGCTGTGTACTGCTGTGGAGAGCCTGGCTCTTATCTTCTAGGTAGCTTCAGCATAGGTGCTGGAAGGCTGCTATTAGGTCCCTCCAAAACCTTCTCTTCTTCAGGTTGAACAAGCCCAGTGCCCAAATAGGGGCTGTACTTCAGCTCCTGATCATCTTCGTGGCCCTTTACTGAACTTGCTCTAGTTTATTGATGTCTTTCTTGTATTGGGGACCCAAAGTTTGACTTTATCATAAATGCAGTCTAATGAGTGCCAAGTAAAGCAGTATGATCATGTCCCTCAATCTATGCTCCTGTTAGTATGCTGTGCTGCTGCTGTTGGCTGCCTTTGTTGTGTGGGCGTACTGGTGGCTTCTGCTCAGTTTGCTGTCCACCAGGTCCTTTGTGACAGACCTGCCCCTCCCCAGCCTGTCTTTCTGTCGCATCGTTGCAGCCTGTCTTGTTTCCTTTCCAGGTTGCAAGCACTTTGCATTTGTCCTTGTTGAATTGCACAATGTTCCTGTCAGCCCGTTCCTCCAGGCTAAGTCCCTTTGGATGGCAGCCCTGCTCTTGGGTGTATACACAGTCGCCCCTATTTGGTGTCATCTGCAAACCTGCTGAGAATATGTTCCATTGCCTTCTCCAGGTCATTGATAAAGATGCTAAACAGGACAGGTCCCATTACAGACTCTGCAGCACTCCACTTCTTACTAGCCTGGAGGTGGAGTATAACCTGTTAACTGTTTCCTTCTGAGCCCCATCACCCAACAACAGTTTTTTACCCAGCTGGTTGTCAACCCATCTAGACTGTAATTTCCCAACTTGGGTGCAAGGATTTTTTGGAAGCCAGTTTTGAAAGCCTTGCTTAAGCTGAGATAAATGACATCTGTCTCTGTCCATAAATCCAGTCATTTTGTCACAGAAAGCAATCGGGTTGATCAGGGGTGATTACCCCTCGGCTTAAGTCCAGTCTGTAATGTCCTACTTGCCTTCCTCAGTCCCCGCAGGATCTTGAACTGTATTAGTCCATGGTCACTTCACGCAAGGCTGGCATTGATTATTGTGTCCCCAGTCAGATCTTTCTTATTTGTGAAGAGCCGATCCAGCTCTGCATCACCCCTGGCTGTCTCACCCAGCGTCTCCTCTATCATCCCTGACACTCTCCAGTAACTGCCTGGATTGTTTGTGTCCTGTCACATTACTCTTCCAGCAGAAGTGAAGGAGATTAAAGTCTGCCATAAGAACAGGGGGCCTGTGATTTGGGGACCCGCCCTGTAGGTACTCAAGGAACAAGGACAGTTTGTCAGCCTGATACTTGATTGCTATTGGTGTTATCTACTGCAGAGATTTCAGTTACTCAGCTAAGTGTCTATAGCCTCCCTATATAAATAGCAGGAGGAGGAAGAAATATCTGCGTACACATAGCACATGTGCATGACTTCTCTGTCAAACTCATAAAGTCTGTTGAATACAAGTCTCTTGGCAATATCATACAAATTTTGGAATACTATAAAAAAAGAGAAGCTATTGTGTCTCTGGTTCCTGTGCTAGGTTAATGGTTGGACTTGATAATCTTAAAGGTCTTTTCCAACCTAAACGATTCTATGATTCTATTCCTCTGCTGCTATCTGTGGAATTTTCAAAGAGCTATCAACACTTCTGTAAAAGAAATACAGTGCAACTACAACAGCTCCTTGAGAAGCTGGGAAATATTCAGGCAAACCCAAGGCAGTGCTCTCTCTTTAGAACTTCATTCTGTTTGTGTAAGCAGCTGTTGCAGGGGAAAGGTCTAGCAGAACCTTATAGTTCTCATCCCATCCTGCTCTGTCTGGCCTGAGAGAAGCCCATCTTGGGGCTGTTTCTAAAGCAAAATTGTTAGTATTAATTTCAAGAAATTCTCCTTATAACTACAAGTGGACAATACCATCATCACTAAAGAAATTTAATTCTCAGGTTGAAAAATTTCTGGCTGGGTCTGCAGAGCAAAGCAACTCTGTGATGTTTGGTGGTTGTGGTTTTTTTTTCCATACACTGCTTTTCACTTTCCTCAGCTCGTTAGATGTCTCAGAGGTTTTGGTGCATGGAAATTAGACTGCAAGCCACAGTCCAAGCGTGCTGCAGAAGAAACGTATAAACAAAAGGTTTGAAAAGCCTCCACACCAACTGTTTCAAGTTGTCATCTGCTCCAGTTGAGTGAATTGTTGAAGTAGTCCTACCTCTGTTACTAAATAAACCAATATGAAAGCTAGCAAGGGCAACTTGAAACTCTCCTGGCTAGCCGCCTACAGATAAGTTGCTGTAGTGGAGAGTTCAAGGCAGGTGGAAAGGATGGTCTGTCTTGCTGTCATAACTGATTTTACCCTCCTGGAAGAGAGGGCAATTCATATTCATCTTGCTAGATTTCTGTCTCTGATTTTTCGAATCTTTCGTTCTCCTTTTTTTCCTGTCCATTGTCAGCTGTCAGCTGTTCTCATGCCAGTTACCTTTTTAAAAGTTGTTCTACAGCTTTGACATTCGTTTGGATTCTCAGTGGTTCCTGGATGCCCTAATAGTAGCCTACAAACTGAGACCCAGAATCGCCGAATAATTTAGGTTGGAAGGGACCCTTGGAGCTTATCTGGTCCAGCTTTTTGCTTAAAGCAGGGACAAAGTCAAAATACTGCATGTGTGTGAATGAAATGAAACCAGGTGAAATGGAGTCTGGTGGACCTGTAGCTTATAGGAAATGGGGATGCCTATGTGCTTTTACCTTTGGTTCCTGAGAAAAGCTTGCCCCTTTGCACTGAAAGCTTGCTGAACGTGGCACCTACTTCAAAGCAGGTTTAAAGCAACCTCTATGGCATTGACTAGCTAACTGACCACCTTCCTTGTTGAGGTCTTAGCCTGCTCAAACAGCCTGGAGCTCTACAGGCTCAGTAATCTTGGCGACTGGAGAAGAAACACATCTTCTAGAGCTACGCTAGCTATGGATCTTACAAGAGACAAGAATAAACCATAGAGTTTGGCTAATGATAAACAAGACATATCGGGACTGCACTTGACCTTATCAGTGATAATGGAGTAGAAATAGCACAAAACATCTTGGTGAGTCATAATCTCCACTGACCGGGAACCTCTTTTTAGGGAGAAAGCCAAAATTGGCTGCTGTTGCTCCTCTTGGAATTATAGGCTGTTTTTTTTCAATTTGCATTTGTCCTGAGTCATGTGTAATTCTTTATGACTGCACAATTCAGAATAATTTAATCATATTATTCTTGCTTTTGTTAATGTGTCAGTGGAAATATAACAAGTACACCATAAAAAAGAATGTGACATTTTTTTCCTCTGTATTCTGTTGAAGAGAAAAACAGAGGACTTGCAGTACCCCATGCTCATGTTAGAATAGTTTCCACTCCGATCTCTTACATCTTAATTAATGCACTTACATATATAGATTTGCAAACTGTATGCAAGTAATAAACACTCTGCGCTTTATGGCCTGTGTCTTCAATAGCAGATAGTGTTGATCTATAGACCAGATGCCCACAGTATACAGTGTCAAGAATTTTTTTAGGAGAGTCGGGGGCTCGGAGCTCTTTAAAACTTTATCTTGAATTCTTTTGGGGAGCTGGATTTTTTTTACATATTTGAGTTTTTTGGTCTGGATTTTATTTTTGCGTCTTTTTTGGTTGGTTGGTTGGTTGGTTGTCGGTCAGGGAGGGGGAGATGTGGGGTATTTTTGGCTTTTTTTTTTTTTTTTCCTAACTTTTGCACTGACTGTAGTCTGATCCCATGGACTGAATGCCTGCTTACAGGTCAGGTATATTAGGTGAAGTCCTGGAACATATTTTCTAATTATTTTTTATCCAAAAGAATTCCCTTCAAGTGCTCTGAGACTGTTCCACAATATAAAACAAATACAGCGAGTGGTGACAGTCAAGAAACTGCCTTCAAAAGCCTGCATCCCATTCAAATAAAAAAGCTAATGTGTGTGCACCTAATGTATATCATTAAGAAACACAGGATTCAAAACTTTTAATTGTCTGGGCTTAAGCACTTCTATAGGTCTCATCAGCTTTTAGTGCAGTAAAAATGTTCTACTGGTGTTTTATATGTATATGGATGTATGCTAATGGTTTAAATCCACACAAGAGAACCCTTTCTGAGAATTTCACTTGTTTATCAGACCCAATATATGAAGTTGCTGTGGCTCAAAGTTAGTTCTGTTTTACTGCTTTTTTGTTTTTCCGCTTGAGCAACCATCCTTCTCATAACACAGAAGTGAGAGAATTTCACCTATAAATAAGTAAGATCAGTGAGATTAGACGTGTACCAAAATTCAGATAGCACTTTCCTAGGAGGGTCCTGTCATTTCCCTTTCAAGCTGTCACCTGCTCCAGTTGAGTGAATTGTTAAAGCTAGCAAAGGCAACTTAAAACGTGGCTAGCTACCTTGCTGTAGTTGACAGAAATATGTTATTTATAGAATGTAATAGTGAAAAAGTGAAAACATTGACATTTAGACCTGCCTATGTACGACATGCTTTTGTATTTTCCCACTTATACATCGAAATAATTTAGGGAAAACCTTCTCAGCTGGGAGCAGCGCTTACTCTGTGTGTGTGGATATGAAGATAGGGTCTAATTCGTAATAGCCGTCGAAAAGTTTTGCGGTCTGAGTCAGTCTGATGAAAATGTTTCTGCTGCACTTGCTTTACCTGATGTTTCAAAAATTAAGTGGGGTGCAGTGCATAGCTACATTAAATCCTGAGGATCCAGAACTGGTTTAGTGATCAGTACTGCCAGCAATCCCTCCTGTATTTCTTCTCAACTTCAAGAAAAGCAGAGCTGGCTGTTCTCTTTCCTTCCTGACAAAAGTTTTTGTATGCTATGCATATTAAACCCTTAGCAAGCATATTTTTAGCTTCCTTTATCTAATCACTTTGGATGGATAGTCTTTGGGTCAGCGTGTTTTTGTGTGTTTACTTCAACCCTATTTGGAAGGAAAAAACCAAAGTAGAAGTACATATAGTAACATATAGTAACAAAGCCTAACGCAGAAATTCCTGTGGCTGTTATTACTGTTGGATAGCTACTGCTATCTTCCTGTCTAATGTCTTAAGAAAGTGCTATTTTATATGAGATACTAAAAAGAATAATATAGCTGACTGCCTTTATGCTGTTAAGCTAGTAGTATCTTGTTACAAGGTCTCTATCGGTATTGCTTAGCACCAATTAAGATGCAAACAGTTGCATCTGAACTGGAGTTCAAATGGGGGAGATTCTCCCACCCTCACGCACCTGTTACTGCCCTGCTGCCGGGATGCTGGACAAGAGGCAGGCGGCGCAAACTTCAACATAGGAAGTTCTATCTAAACATGAGGAGGAACTTCTTTACTCTGAGGGTGGCAGAGCACTGGCACAGGCTGCCCAGAGAGGTGGTGGAGTCTCCCGCACTGGAGACATTCAAAACCTGCCTGGACGCTGTCCTGTGCAGCCTGCTGTAGGTGACCCTGCTCTGGCAGGGGGGTTGGACTAGGTGATCCCCAGAGGTCCCTTCCAACCCTGACCATTCTGTGATTCTTTGATGCTAGTCTGCCTGCAGCTCCTCATGCCCATACATAATTTAAATTCCCAAACTCTGTTGTCTTTGAAAAAAGTTTGCAGGTCCTCCCATTTATATGTTTTTCTGCATATTCATTCAAGGCACAAATCCCATAAAACAAATTAATAAAGGGCTCATTAGAGCTTCTTATAGCACAATGTGGAAGTGAAAAACAAAGAACCAGCTTTTTAGGTAAAGCATCTTTTGGTAGCCTGTGAGACCATCTGCAAGCCAGCTTTTCCATGAATTCTCCTAGAAAGTATTGGAAAGAACTTGCAATAGTATTTGTATTAGTATCAGAGATGTATCCCCTGATTTTTATTTGGTTCACTGATGTACGTATATCTACGAGAAAACTCCTTCTACAGTTAAAAAATCCTGTGTAGGAGTATCACCTGGAAAATTGTTTTTGGATGGCTATGTAAATCTTTCATATGGCTAGACACTAATCCTTGACAAAATTAAAAAAGGTTCATTTGTAGGATGTAGGGCAGGCCTGGATAGGGGTTTTGAGGTAGATTTCAAAACCAAGGCAGAATACGAATCGTGTACTTCAGCATTCCTAATGTGTCACAGCCTGAAAGGGTTCCAGAAAGTTTTCTTATTGCAAGAGTAGTTATGTTCTTGTTCTTGTATTTCTACAAGAGAACGTTGATGAAGTGCATGCAAGAATCACCTCATTCAAGGAGCTGGAACGCTTCAGGTTTTGTAAATATGTTCTTCTTGGAAAGTATCCTGACTGATGATCCGTTTCCCCTTCCTTGCTTCAGAAATGACAAGTGTGACCTTGCTATCTGCTCTTGCTCAGCAAGGAGAATAACAAGGCTTTTAATTTCAGTCATGGTACTGCATTAACCAGGGTTATATATTAGTTTCCATTTCATTTGGTACAAATATTGTTACAAAGGAGTGACCAGACTGAAGCAGTTTTTGGCGTGTGTGTGTTTAAAGGGCTGCTTGCACACACTGTTCAGCAGAAACAGGCTACACGGACCAAAATTATTTAACCAGACACACTTTTTTTTTTTTTTTTTTAAATGGCAAAGATGTGAAGAGCTGCTCTTGAGGGCCCTCTCCGGGAGGTATGGGCGGGGATTTTGTAGAGGGCTGCAACTGAGCCTCTGCTGATGCAGCCGTGTCAGTAGGGCCCTCTCTTGGAGATGGGATGTATGCCTGCAGCAGGAAGTTTTTTGTCAGCATAGATTTGCTACTGTCTTAGGCAACATGGGCTGATCTACCAAAAGCATTCTTCTGCTGGCACATACATCAGGGCTGTTGCTCACATAACTACTTGGCTAGAGTTAGTGACTTCCTCCATGCGATCCAGCTTGACACAACCGTGTCTATTGGCTTAATGTGGACTGGTCCTGTGTTGGACAAGAGCACTCATAGAAGTTCTCCAGGTCTTGGTATCTGCAGAACTCAAGCTGAAACAATGGAAGAGAGAGGGTTTTCTCTCCCTCCCCATTGCTGAAACTTCTTACTGTCTGTAGAGTTTAAAAAAAAAAAAAAAAGATTTTTTAAATTCTGAATTACTTTTCTGTATGCAGATGAAAATGATCCCTTCTGGAATTCATCTCTTTACTGTACCTTAGAAATATATTAATCAATTAACAGATACTGGAAGGAATTATTGTTGAACTGTGAAAAATCCAGCTGCATAACAACAGAATACTTGTGATTTTGATAATCAATTTAGAAGCAGTGTACTTTAATGTTGATGCAATGTCCACTGGCTTTTTTTGTGTTTCTTTTTTTCAGTAGGAACTGTCCGAGGGTGAGAATTGACCTAAAAAATCCCTCTGGCAAAGTCTTTCTTGAAAAGGCTGGACTTCAGATTTTGTTTCTAAATTGCCAAATTGTGTAAGATAAGTGAATACTAGAAATAATAAGAAAAAAACTATTTGTCTGTCTTTAATTATCTGTTCTGTGCTGAAACAAAAAAGTCACATTGGTGCTATAAATATTTCTATGATCTAACTTAGAAGCAATATTAACTGTGTTTAGGCAAGTCAAAAGAAAAAGAGGTTACTGTTTTTCAGCCATTAGTCATTCACATTAAACCATGGATAATATGAGGTTGTTAACTGGAGAAAATGAGGTTAGATTACTCTTCCCACCTTTCATAATCTCAACAAAAAGTTTCCCATGGAAAAGCAGTAGATGCTACTACAAAAAAAGGTCTTAAAAGGAAAGAGTTTGGTTCAAGTAAACACAGAAAAGCTGCCAGTGCATTATCAGATATTTATTGTGCTTTCTTTTGTTGCAAAGACTGTTCGCCCCGTGAACAGATAAAGAAATTAGCTGCTAGATTCTGTCCAGAAAATGATGCTGTGAGAAAAGGAAGCATTTATTAGAACCTCTTAGTCATTTTCTAAAGTGAAAATGTGAAAATAAATACTTCCAGCTGTCTTCACAGAAATACTTCTTCAACATTTTTGTTTGTCTGCCTTTTTGAAGAATGCTTGCAAATTATTCCTTTTCATTTCTAAAAAAAATGTATTTAGGAAAAAAACACCAAAACCCAAGCAAAAAAAAAAAAACAGCCCCATGATCCAGAATATCCTGTCAAGGACCACAGGAGAGTAGAGGTGGAAGGAAGGACAGACCAAGTTCAGGGAAGATAAGGAGAGAAAACAATTCTCAACAAAGTGGGAAAAGCCTACAAAGAGAAAGTGTAAATTATCCTGTTTCTCATTTATTTTTAGAGAAAATAAAGAGTAAACAACTAGTTTGGGGGACCACATAGATTTTGAGAAACTAAAAGAGTACTCAAAATCCAAAATAAAAAGGAGAACAGAGTTCAGAGGCAGCGTTCTAAGATGGACTGTGTAGTAATTTGGTTTTCTAAAGATTAAATTACAAATACTCTAAAATTACTTTGCTGTTGGATGGAGAGATGGTTAATACTTATTTTCCAATGCAAGAAAATGTAAGCTACAGCAGTTTCAGATGGTTCCCACCTGGAAAAATTTGTTATACTTGCTCGTGATCCTGGGTGAGAGTATTACAGAATCACAGAATCATTCAGGTTGAAGAAGACCTTTAAGATCGAGTCCATCCATTAACCTAGCACTGCGAAGTCCACCCCTAAACCATGTCCCTTGGCACCACATCTACAAGTCTTTCAAATACCTCCAGGGATGGTGATTCAACCACTTCCCTGGTTAGCCTGTTCCAATGCTTGATAGCCCTTTCGGTGAAGAAATTTTTCCTAATATCCATCCTAACCCTCCCCTGGTCCAACTTGAGGCTATTTCCTCTTGTCCTATAGCTTGTTACTTGGGAGAAGAGACCGACCCCCACCGCTCTACAACCTCCTTTCAGGTAGCTGTAGACAGCAATAAGGTCTCCCCTGAGCCTCCTTTCCTCCAGGCTAAGCAACCCCAGTTCCTTCAGCCGCTCCTCATAAGACTTGTTCTCTAGACCCTTCACCAGCTTCGTTGCCCTTCTCTGGACACACTCCAGCACCTCAATGTCTTTCTTGTAGTGAGGGGCCCACTGGAAAATTATTATTTCAGTTAATGAAATATTGTGTTTAAAACATAAAGGACTGAACAATTTAGCATCTGCATTAATGAGCTGTATGATGAGACAGACTGCACTATCTGCAAACCTGAGGTCTATACATGTTAGATGGCAGGCGGCTTTTTGGGGTGACCTAGAAAGACTGGAAAAATGGCTTGACAGGAACTCCATGAAGTTCAACAAAGACAGATGAGCAATCCTGCGATTAGGATGGAATAACTGTGTGCAACAGTACAGTCTGGGACACAAGTGGAGAGAAAGCACCTCTGTAGAAAAAGGCCTGGGTGACCTGGTGAACAAGTTGAGGATGAGTTCCAGTGTGCCCTTGCAGCAAAGATGGCCAACTGCAAACTGGGCTGGTTAGCAAGAATATAGCCAGCACATCAAGGCAAGTTCTTCTTCCCCTCCATACACCACTTGTGAGACCACATCTGGAGTACTGCATCCAGCTTAGGACTCCCCACTACAAGACATGGACATGCTGGAGCTAGTCCAGTGCAGGGCCACCGAGATGGTCAGGAGGCTGGACAATAGCATGTATGAGGAGGGGCTGAGGGAACTGGGTTTGTTCAGACTATAGAAGGCCTGAGGGGACCTTACTGCTGTCTACAAGTATCTAGTGAGATGGTGTAGAGAAAATGCAGGGTCATGATGACAGGGTCAGAGGCAAAGAAGACAAGTTGGAATAATAATTACTGTGGACTTAAGCTAACAGGAAAACAATTAGTGATGTGAGAGTTCACCACAACTACAAAGTTGTAACTAAAACATTTTTTGAGTGCTCTTGTCAAAGGGGGAAACAAGACTTTTTTTCCAGTTAACATATATGCCTGTAAGAACAAGCGTATGTAGGGCTTGTGAACTGTGGCCCCTTAAAACTGTCTAATGTTGGCATGTGGGCTTTTTGACATACAATTTTGAAGAAGTCTCGGGATGTATTTTGGTGGTTTTCTCTCTTTAGAAGAAAAAAAAAAGGAAGAAAAAACAAACAATAGAAACCAGTCTAGACCTGCTCCCTCTCCAGTGATAATTATCTATCAAATAGTGCTAACCTAAGCAGATATTATCAATTTCTGGTGTGCCATTTCAGAGCCCAGCATGTGGCTGGGTTTGCGAGGTGGTGGTGGGGAGAAGGGTTTTTTTATAATCATGTGATTTCTGTTACTTGGATTCTGTTTTATCCAAGCTGCCTGTGGTATTATTTATGGAATTTACCAATCCATTTATTTATTTAAAAAAAACCACCCTAAAGTCAGACCATATAGCTAAAATCAGTACAAATGCTTGGGAAGCTTATGGAAAGCAAAGATCAGAAAGAAGTAGAGATTATTTTTTAAACTGAGTAAACCACAGTGACTTTTGTAGTACTGTTGTGTATTTGTCTGAAGTGTGTGAAAAGATACTAGTTGTCTAGATAAAAGTTATGCTTTAATGAATTAGAAAGTATGCTAAAATCTTTGGGATTTTGTTGGTGGACTTCTGCCAATGCTGTGGATTTTCATACAATGTTCATCTGACACAAACAAGTTTTATTTCTGAATTTCCTGTAATGTAAAATTCCTCTTAGAAGGAGGTGAGTCGACTGGGTTTTGGTTTTGAATAGGCACACTTCCTTAACATTGTAACTGAGAGCAATGAATGAAAAGACATTCAAACATGACACAGTTGTGAGTATGAGATCCACTGGGAAAGAAAATGGGAAGAAGAAGGGCAGAGCTACGTGAGCCCATCCAGGAGATTCTTCTGACCTACTTTTAGGTAACATATCTTAACTTGGCAGTCACTGATGCTTCAGAAATTACAGACATTAGTTACCATAGTATCATAGGTAATAACCCAAACAAAAGCTTTGGGACTTAATTATGTTTACTTTAAAATTGCGTTTTCCTTTTGTTGTTTGTACTAGAAGATATTTCTTCATTGGCAAATTGTGTAGTCTATGGAGGAAGTTACCTAGTTCATCAAGAATATGTTTGTATGTGTAACAGGATAAATGTTGTGGATTCTGTGCACACAAATCCAGAATTTTCTAATTATCTGTGTTTATTGGAGTTGCCTGTATACGTTTGACAACTTGTGTCCCTACTTTAGAGTACAAAAGATTAGAAATCTGTAAATGCTTCTCAGCTCATTCTCCCACATGTGGGAGAAATTAGAGTATCTACTAGAGTTTTTTTAATGAGTTTCTATAGTACTACTAATAATAGACTTGTTTAAGCCCTTAAAGAAAAGCATTCATTTTTCAGAGGACTAGTAAATAGTTCTGGTTCAACACAGTAATTTAAAGATTCCAGCTTTAAAAACTTGCCAAGCTGGGACATGCTTTCCCAGTGGATCATGTGTTTTGGGTACCTGCTTTGATTGAGGGACCCTCGTATTCCCCTCTGTGTGATTTGTAATTCCCTCTGAAAGCCAGCTGGGATTCAGGATTAACTGGCTAGCAGATAGAGCTCAGAGGGTTGTGGTTAGTGGTGCAGAGTCTAGTTGGAGGTCAGTAACAAGTGATGTCCCTCAAGGGTCAGTACTGGGTCCAGTCCTGTTCAATATATTCATCGATGATCTGGACGAAGGGATAGAGTGTACCATCAGCAAGTTTGCTGATGACACTAAACTGGGAGGAGTGGCTGACGCGCCAGAAGGCTGTGCTGCTTTACAGCGTGACCTGTATAGGCTGGAGAGTTGGGCAGAGAGGAACCTAATGAAGTTCAACAAGGGTAAATGTAGGGTACTGCATCTGGGGAGGAATAACCCTATGCATCAGTACAGGTTGGGGGCCGACCTCCTGGAGAGCAGCTCTGTGGAAAGGGACCTGGGAGTCCTGGTGGACAGCAGGATGACCATGAGCCAGCAATGTGCCCTGGCGGTCAAGAGGGCCAATGGCATCCTGGGGTGCATCAAAAGGAGTGTGGCCAGCAGGTCGAGGGAGGTCATCCTCCCCCTCTACTCTGCCCTGGTGAGGCCGCATCTGGAATACTGCGTCCAGTTCTGGGCTCCCCAGTTCAAGAAGGACAGGGATCTGCTGGAGAGGGTCCAGCAAAGGGCTACAAAGATGATTAGGGGATTGGAACATCTTTCATATGAGGAGAGGCTGAGGGATTTGGGTCTCTTTAGTCTGGAGAAAAGAAGATTGAGGGGGGATCTTGTTAATGCTTTCAAATACTTGAAGGGAGGATGCCAGGGGGATGGGAGCAGTCTTTTTTCAGTGGTGCCCATTGATAGGACGAGGGGTAATGGGCACAAGCTTGAACATAGGAAGTTCCATCTTAACATGAGGAGGAACTTCTTTACTTTGAGGGTAGTGGAGCACTGGAACAGGCTGCCCAGAGAGGTTGTGGAGTCTCCCACTCTGGAGACATTCAAAACCCGCCTGGACGCTGTCCTGTGCAACCTGTTGTAGGTGACCCTGCTCTGGCGGGGGGGTTGGAGTAGATGATCTCCAGAGGTCCCTTCCAACCCTGACTATTCTGTGATTCTGTGATTCATCCTTGTGAACTTGCAGTGGGATAGTGCAACACATAAGAATTGTTTCTGCGGTGCCTTTTCAGCAACTAGTTGCTTTTCCCATGTTGATAAATCAGGGATGTGGCTCTTGAGCCTGGTGTCAGTAGAAGTGCTTCGTGCTGGGCAGTGGAAGGGCAGTCATTAAATTGTTGTTTCAGTTCCTTGGGACGGAGAGTCAGCCTGGAAGGGTGCACGTGGGTGTGACATGAAAGTTGTATATGAATACTTGTCCTGTCAAGATATGTGACAAAAGTTTGGAGATGGTGATACTGGTGAACTGAGAGCTTAGATCTTGATTACTAGGTTTGGAACAAGTAACTTGGCCAAGGCCATAAATTCTAGTGCATGTCTGTAACTAGGTGTAATCTCTATGAGTACAGGTTATAGTTTTTTTGGTGCGGCTGGAGAGCCCTCTGTCACTCTCCAATGCAGTGCCCATCCCTTCTGCTATTGAGGCTGCTCACCCTGCCTGGGAAAGGAAATGGTACCTTTTCCAGTGTGATTTCAGCTTTCTTCCAGGCATAATTAGTAGGAAACAGCAAACTAAGTTGCTTTGTGTGGGTGGATGTGTTGTGTATGAAGCAGGTTGCAGCAGCCCAAAGCTTTTCTGGCAAAATTACTTGCAGCACTCATTTTTTCATTCCTGTATTCTTCTGAGCTTGATTTCTTCAGCCTTTACATATGCATTCATGTCTGTTCCCTGATCTTAGTGTTTCCATGCACAGGTTGGACTTGCTCTGTATTGTCCATGACTCCTACCTTTGAGCTCTCAGTTATCAAAAAAAAAAAAAAAAAAAAAAAAAAAAAAAAAAAAAAAAAAAAAAAAAAAAAAAAAAAAAAAAAAAAAAAAAAAAAANCTTAGCTGGCTTTTCATTCTCCATCTGCTTAACTTTTCCACTTCCATTGCTTTCACTCACATCATTTCAGTTCTCTAGTCTTTCTCTGCTTCTGTTGTGCTCTTTCAGCATCTCCCAGCCACTCCTTATTGTGCCTTTCCTGTTTTCACTTTTTTCTAGAAAAGTCAGCTACTTCTTTTGGCTCCAGTGAGAGGCAGATAGGCATAACTGAACTGGGTCTGCGTCCCCAGGAAGGCTACTGACTTTGCAGTATTAAAGCTTGCTTCCTGTGGGCAGAGAGAAGTGGCTTTTTTACTATAAGGAAACCAGTTTTTCTCATGAATCTTGTAAACAGATCCTGAAGTTCAATCTATGTAAATCACATTTCCTACTAGAAAAATAAGCTGTTGTTGGAAAATTTTGCATGTTATAGCTTAGACATATGGTCTTATTTTAAGTGCCAGTACTGATGAAAGAAATCTGTTTCTTTCAAGGATTATGTTGCTATGCTGAGACACTTAAAACTGACACTTCTGTACAATGCTAGGAACTACTTTGAGACCATCCCTTTTGGAGAAGAAGAGCCAGAGTAGCCTCTCTCAAAACCAGCCATGCTGGTTTGGAAGATTGCCACTCCCAGGTCACGCAGCAAGCGGTGGAATATGTTTGGAAAACAGTCAGGACCAATGGCGAAATAACAGAAGATTTTTAGATTGCCATCAAGCTCCAGGTACCTAGTCGTCAGGAGTGGTTGTGAACATCTGAAGGCTCCTATACCTTCACGTGAAATGGTCTGAATAGTGTCTGGCAGTCTTACTACAGTATAGGTAATCAAGGTACAGACAACCAACATGAATGGGGTCCACTTTTCTGTTTAGTTTCTACCATAAGCTGTCTAAAACCCCCAAAAGGCAGTTCGGGTGACTGAAGCTAACGAGCAGGTTTTTGTGCTCTTTGAAACACTTTTGGTTCAATATGTTTTGCTGTTTGAGAAAATTTTGTTGTTTAATTTTTTGAGCCTTTTTATTGTGATCCTTTCATCTTTTACAGAAAAAGCTTGACACTCAGAAAAGGAAAATTTTGCCTTGATGTCAAAATGTGTCTGTGCTGGGGTTTTTTGTTTCTGCTTCTTTTCTTACCTTCCTATTTCTTGCCCTTGAAGACAGATTCTTAACGTACTCATGTGGGAGTTCCTATAATAGCGTGAGACATACTTTTGAAGATTATCTACTGCCAGACTGGAGATAGGATATACTCTCAAATATATGTAGAAATAGTAAAACTAATAAAACAAAATCCCCAGCAATGTCTTCAACTACATTGCATGTACTAGATGAACTACAAGTACAGCGTAGTTCTGTTACTATGCTTTCCTTTTCTTAACCAGCTGGTCTTCTACCCATCGGGTACCTTGTGAATATTAAACTTCATTTAATAAGAATGACAAAGAAGGAGCTGCACTTTTCATGTCAAACAACCAAACCCCAAAAAGTTTTGCATAACAATGTCCAGAAAGCTAACGCCCCCCAAAGCAAACCTTCCCTTGGGTGTTCAGGGTGGTTAAGGCTAGAAGTGATCTTGCTCAGGTCCTATGGATCCACTGCGTCATGGATTTCAGCTTCGACTTTGGTGGAGAGGATTTCTTTTTTTAATATAGCCCTTATTATTTGGTGTTTTTGCATGCTTCCATCTCCTGTAATGAGTAATGAGAATATGTGATTTGAACTTTAGGAACTAATAAAATAAGTTTAGTGTGCTAATTTGTAATGTGGAGGTTAATAAACAAATAGAACTCAAGTGTCTTTCTGAGTTGGTTTTGTTACTGTATTTTTTGTTCAATTTTGCTTGAAAGGGGCTTAATTTTGGTATTACTGGTCTGGTTCACATTACTGTGGATTGTTGAAATGTTTCAAGAAGTGGACAGACTTTTTTTTGTAGTTAACTGGTTATGAAACTGATTAAAATTGATGATCCTTCATCTTTCTTAGCTTGAGTAGATCTCTCACTGTTGCCTAAAATATGTTGCAAGTAGGTATCTTAAGTTTAAGGACCCCATGTAAGACTTAAGAAACCCTGTTAGGAGTGTTTTCTTAGATTTGTCACAGCCTTTTACTTTGTCTTCATTGCATAAATGGGTTGGTTTTTTTTGGAAATGCCTTAGCTATTAGCCTGAAAAGGTGTTTTGCCAGTTTATCTCAAAACTAATTCCTCTTCTGTGTTACTGATTGCTCCGTACTGTCTTGTGTAGACGTCATGTTTATAGGTCTGCTAGCTCAGTGTGTCCAGAACAAGCTTACATCAAGGGCAGCGGTCAACGCCCACCCCAGATTAATCAGGTTTAAACAAGATACTTGTGCTCATTTTGTTTAAGCAATGGATCTGGCATAATTGTTTCCATTAGGAAAAGCAGCAATGTGGCTAGAAAAAGCTTTTAATGGGGCTGCATAATTGGATACTAGAATAATTGAAAGGTGGGAACAGGGTGGAAATATTTCCTTCAGGTTCAATCAAACATGCCTGTGTTTATTGCTAGGATATAATTTTCAATGTCAGCATAGGAAATGGTTTTCTTAAGATAATTTTGTTGGGTTTTTTTTTTTTTTTTTTTTTTTTTTGTTTGTTTGTTTGTTTTCATGCTGTTTTAGACTTGAGTTTCTGTGAGTACCTGAAAGGAGGTTGTAGAGAGATGGGGACTGACCTCTTCTCCCTAGTGACAAGTGATAGGACGAGAGGAAATGGGTTCAAGTTAAGCCAGGCGAAGTTTAGGTTGGATATTAGGAAAAATTTTTTCACTGAAGGGGTTATCCAGCATTGGAATAGGCTGCCCAGGGTTCGCCATCCCTGGAGGTGTTCAAAAAAAGGGTAGACGTGGTACTTGGGGATATGGTTTAGAAG
Organism: Ibidorhyncha struthersii; assembly: GCA_013398815.1. Taxonomy (NCBI): domain Eukaryota; kingdom Metazoa; phylum Chordata; class Aves; order Charadriiformes; family Charadriidae; genus Ibidorhyncha; species Ibidorhyncha struthersii. The sequence continues at coordinate 380,955 of VZSZ01006402.1, forward strand.
TGGTTTTGTCAGGTTAGGTTAATGGTTGGACTCGATGATCTTAAAGGTCCCTTCCAACCTTAACGATTCTATGATTCTACGATTCTGTGAGTGGCACAGATGGATAAAAGGGTGAGTAAATCCTTCGCTTGCTTTGAAAACAGTAGGAACTTGAAATGAATCGGGTCTACTGGGAGGGGATTCTTGGCATTTTTTCACCTTCACAAAATTTCTTTCAGGTAGAACTCTTGTGTGCCTGATAGCAAATTCAGATTGTTTTATATTGGCTGGTTTCCCTAGCTACCATTCTGATTTTATTTCCATAATATTCACTTTTCTTTACTCTAGTATTTGCTTTGATGAGTCTAGCTCTTTTGGAGAGCAGCCAAATAAAAAGTAAAGTCATACACCCCATTTTATCACAGCTTTTTCTGTGATTTATTTCAGTCTGATCTTTTCTATGCAGATTCTAAGCAGATACAATTGATATACAGGTTGTATATTGGCAAAAGCAGAGCTGTATGAACCCATCTGGTACAGCATTTTTAAATGGAATTGTTCTGCTGTTAGTAGAAACCTTCCTTCGATCAACTAACTGTTTCCATACTCTGGAAGGCTGTTGCATGACTTTTCTTTCTCTCTGTAACTGGTTAAATGACCGTTTTGAGTAACAAAAACAGAGTTCACACTAAGATTCTGGGCCCAATGTATCTTATTTTTCCTGTTGAGTTTATGTTTTAAGAGTTTGCCTTCTTAGTCAAGCTGGTCCTTCATTTTTTTTCCCTCCTGCCTTAAACTAAAGGGACAGAACCAAACAAAATTGTAGCAAATTTCAAATAAGCTTATGATTTTCAGGAAGATGTGTAACTATATGACAAAGTTATGTGCGCTCTTCTATCCCTTAGCTGCTATTTCAGATGCTGTGATAAGATGCTGTGATAATCTTTGCCTGTGGTTCTAGTAATGAGTTTGGCTACTGATGGCTACTTTGAGTGTTTAAGAATTCAAAATGGAAAAAAGACCCTGTCATGAAACAGGTGCTTCATTGCTATGTACTGAGCAAAACTAGCAGGCAATGTATGTGAAGAAAACTATTGATTATATATACTTTCTTTCACCATGTATTGGGTTTGTGTGGCAAGGGTTTGGTAGCAGGGGGGGGCTACAGGGGTGGCTTCTCTGAGAAGCTGCTAGAAGTTTCCCCATGTCCAATGGAGCCAATGCCAGCCAGTTCCAAGATGGACCTGCCACCGGCCAAGGCCGAGCCCAACAGCGATGGTGGGCTAACATATTTAAGAAGGGGAAAAAACTGCTGCACAACAGCAGCCAGGGGAAAGGAGTGAGAATATGTGAGAGCAACAACTCTGCAGGCACCAAGGTCAGTGAAGAAGGAGGGGAGGAGGAGCTCCGGGTACTGGAGCAGAGAGATTCCCCTGCAGCCCATGGTGAAGCCCATGGTGAGGCAGGCTCCCTGCAACCCATGGAGTTGGAGTTCCATGGTGGAGCAGACATCCACCTGCAGCCTGTGGAGGAACCCACGCCTGAGCAGGTGGATGCCTGAAGGAGGCTGTGACCCTGTGGGAAGCCCATGCTGGAGTAGGCTCCTGGCAGGAACTGTGGACCTGTGAAGAGGAGCCCACGCTGGAGCAGGTTTGCTGGCAAGACCTGTGACCCTGTGGGGGGCCCCATACTGGACCCATGAAGAACTGCAGCCTGTGGGCTTGTTGGAGAAGTTCATGGAGGACTGTCTTCTGTGGGAGGGACCCCACGCTGGAGCAGGGGAAGAGTGTGAGGAGGAAGGAGCAACAGAGACAATGTGTGATGAACTGACTGCAGCCCCCATTCCCTGTCCCCCTGTGCCGCTTGGCGGGAGGAGGTGGAGGAATTTGGAGTGAAGCTGAGCCTAGGATGAAGGGAGGGGGGAAGGTGTTTTAAGATTTAGTTTTATTTTCTCATTATCTTACTCTGATTTGATTGATAATAAATTAAATTAATTTTCCCCATGCTGAGTCTATTTTGCCCATGACGATAATTGGTGAATGATGTCCCTGTCCTTATCTCGACCCATGAGTTTTTAGTTGTATTTTGTCTCCCCTGTCCAGCTGAGGAGGGCAGTGACAGAGCGGCTTCGGGGGGGCACCTGGAGTCCAGCCAAGGTCAACCCACTGCATGTTAAGTTTTGATATAACTGGCAATGAAACATGCAAATGTGCTACCAACTGCCAAAAGAAATAAAATAGAGAGGTTTTTTGTTATATTTATGTTCACTATTTGTATATAATTAGAAGAATTTCTTGCTTTGAAACAGGACTGTTTCATTAGTGAATGCTTTCATTTATGCATGGTCAGAATCCATCGAGGCCCTTGATGATGCACCTTTTCAGAGGTGTTAGGGATCGGTCCCTTATCTGAAGAAGTATTTTTCTTAATATTTGAGTTCTTGACTACAAAAGCCATCTGCTTTTATACTTACACTATATTCCACCTTGTAAAGGAAAAAGAGTGGTAGGATAGCCCCCAAAATTTCATAAAGCTCTCAAGGATTCAGTAGTTGGCAAAGGTTTATAGTGAAGTTACATTTTTCTTGCATTAAACATGATAAAAACACTCACAATTAATGTCCACATAGATTTTCTTTTCTACATTCTTGAATAACCATCTGATGTATTCTGGAAAATAATGGTTGAGGCCAGGGAAATTAAATGACAGTTTATGTAATAGAAGTCTGTCCAGCATAGTTTATCAGATTGTAAAGTAGAATAACCTAGTAAGATAATCTTTCACACTATTTTTTATTAATTCTATATTAAGCCAATTAAGTTGTCTAATTAATTTCTACTTACTTAATGAAGAAAGCAGTGCAATTTATTGCTTGCAGTTATTGATTATGTGATACTACCTTTAAGAAGAAATCAATGGCTGCATAATGCTTATCCCAAAATAGCTGGTTAGAGTGTAAGCCCAGTTTGTTCTGCAGGTTGTAGGGTCTGGCTGGTTGCTTGGACTTAGGATGTCAGGGTAGTATAAGTCAACTGTGTTAGCAGAGTGGTTCACTACTACAGCTGCATACTATGTAATTAATCTCTTACATTCTTTCCAAGATTATTCAGTGTATCTTCATATGCTTGTCTCTCATTTCTGTATATCTTAATTACTGTCATGGTTTGGGCTGGACTAGCCACTCAGGCGGAATCACAGATGCTCTGCCCTCCTCTCTCCAAGGGGAGTCAGGTGAGAGAGAAAGAGACTTATGAGTTTAGAAGGAACTAAACCACTTTAATGAAATATGAATAATAAAATAAAAAGAAAATAATGAAATATATACAAAACCGTATCAAACTCCCAGGATGATGATCACGTCACCGGCTGCCGCTGGGGAAGTCCCAGATTGGACTCAGTGACAGACGGGAACTGGATTCCAGATCTGGATTCAGGAATGCACAGATTGGGATCAAAGGCAGATGAACAGACAGAGTCCTCCTCGGATGTCGGCCATTGAAGAAAGAGACCTGACCCTTTGATCCCTCAGCTTTTATACTGAGCATGAGGCAGATGGGATGGAATACCCTGTTGGTCAGTTTTGGGTCACCTGGCCTGTCCACTCCTCCCCGCAGGTGGGACTCCTCTATGCTTTTCCACTTCCGACCCTCCAACGAGGCAAATAACCAAGTTAGCTGCCCCTGGCTGTTATAGCGATAAGTATAAGCAAGAGCCTCTCTGCGTACCATGCCTGGGCATCAACTATAAACACAGGTCTTCTCACTCTGAGAGGGAACAGTGTCTGCACAATATGCTCTTAATTTCAGTAGTTAGAAGAGGCCCATCTTAAAAGTGAAGTTACTGAACAGAAAATTGGTTATGTTTTACCTCACACCAGGACAATTACAAGAAGTATTGTTTTTGTCTTCACAGTTACAATACAAAGCTGTTTTCAGCTGGAGATCCCTGAGAAGGAACGGGGGAGAAAGTTGCTTTTCAGAGTGGCAGCATCAATTAAGTTCTGGGGACACTGAATGGGGAAGCAAAAGATTGGTGATTACAGTTTTGAGGAAAGGTCTGCAATTCTGCATATGCACTTTTATGTTTTACTTTGCGGGGGAGTAGAAACTGCAATGTTCTTGATAGCCCTGTACATTTCCTAATACTGATAAAGATGCATTGTCAGTAAGGGAAGTACATCTGTCTGTGGATGGTTCTTTTAAAGATTAGGATACTTTGGTTACTTAAGAGCTATTCCCTCTTGTTCCTGTTCTGCAAGGCTGCACTGCTTGCTTACAATTTATTTGCATTTTTAGGGTAAGTGATGTGTGCTGATGCTTATACGAGAAATTGGTTGTACATATTTTTTTTAGGTTTTGGTATTTGATGTTGGTTTTCCACATGCATGTTACTGAAGCCAGCCATTTCTGCTAGTGAGTTGCATAGCCTGGATATGTCCAGGTGACATGTTTCACACGAGGGAAGTTCCAGCAAGAAAATGGTGTTGCACCCAGTTCAATCCAATTCAGTACTGATTTTAGTAAAATAAGTCATCTGGGTTATATAGAAAACAGATCTTACTTTAAGGGGCTGGGTACCAGTTAGATGAAACTTTTACAGAAATCTTGGTTACAAAACATATATTTGGATAATAAACCTAAATTGTGTGTTGGTACTACACAATATTTTTATTGCAAGAACAAATAGGTTTAAAGAAAACTGACAACTTTGCTATAAGTAGGAATTTGGGGTTGGATATGTTGGGAAGGTTCTTTGTTGAGTCTTGGATCTGTTGTTGGCTAGAAATAATGTCGACTAGGATTCAGTTTACAGATCAAGACATCTAAACTTTGGTATATGAATAGGAACTTACATACTTAATCACACAGTAGATTATAAAGCCATTTTAGATACTCTAAGGTATCTCAGAAATCTTCATGAAGTTGACACACATGACACAGGGCCTGTGTTTCTGGAACGGTGGCTGGAGGCCAGATGGGATACCCGTGTGGCATCTCAAATGTGTTGAGGCACTGTCCCCTAGATGCCTATACTTCAAAGCGTGCTAAATCAGAGTAGTTAGGCTTAATTGATTTTTATTGCCTCGGTTTTCTTTACTATAATGGATGGGAGCTTAGATACCTTAGGTCTTCTGTAGACATGTCAGTTTAGGTGTCTGAATCTGGGAGCTGAATCTTACCCTTAACAGGCTGCCCAGGGAAGTGGTGGAATCGCCATCCCTGGAGGTATTTAAAAGATAGGTAGACATGGTGCTTAGGGACATGGCTTAGTACTGTTGTTGATAGTGTTACACTGATGGTTGGACTAGATGATCTTAAAGGTCCCTTTTCAACCTAGACAATTCTATGATCCAATGATTGGTAACATTAGTTACGTGGAACAAAACTGTTAGAAATGTTGGCTTGTTCTTGTAACATCCAAATACTTATAGCTATAACCATGACAGGATAGTTATCTAGATTGTACCTGCTTGACTAGTGCTTTTTATTACAGCTAAATGTAAACCATTATCTGAAAGCTCAAGGGAACACAGAAATTCAGGGAATTGTCTGTAAGAGGTTCATTTTGAGGTGATGGCAAAAGAAGCAGTTATTGACCCTGGAGGCTGAAGAATGCTGGATAGAAAGGAGCAGGATTATTTGTATAAGAAATGTCAATGAGGACATTACCAGAACATACAGGTCTTCTGTTGCCATCTGTTGTCTTCTGTTCTGCTAAGCATATGCATAATTTCATTCACATGAGCAATTACATTATTCTGAATAGGAAGTACTTGCTTATGTACAGATGAGAATGTATATAAGTCCTTACAAAACCCAGACTGGATAAACTTAGAGAAAAGCTAGATGACTTTTATTTGTTCCACTCATTTACTTCTTGCTGTGTTTGATTTCTTGCTTTAAGTGTTAAAAATAAGGCATTGATTCCCTGGAATGCTCAATGAACTTTTAACAGATACAAAGGCATGTTTTGATTTGCTATTTAAGATTTTACAACCCTACTGCATTATGTGATAGGCAAGATCCTTATAGCTTAAAAACATGAGAATTACGTGAAATAAAGATATTTAAATAGACATGTCTGCATTTATTCTAGGTGTCTAAACTCCCATATGGTCAAAGGGATTAATGACAAACACCTAATTGCTGGTCAGTTAAATTTCTGAGGACAGATCTGTCCAGTACAGTCAACAGCACAGTAAGTGTGAGTGAAGTGTAGATGTATCTGTGTAGATCCCTAAATTTAGACACAAAACTCAAAATGAGTCTGACCACAAAATGTAAATTTGAATAGTTACATCTTATTATGGCCAGAATTGTGTTTTTCTGATAATGTTGGGATGGATCTACCTCCTAAAACAAACCACTCACAGAAGAAGGAGGAAGAAGAGGGTTGCTTAGCATAAATGACCCATTACAAAGTCTGACATCTCTTTGCTTACTAGTGTGTAATCATAAGACAGTCTAAACTCTTGAGCAGTTAATAAACTTTATATGTAATGCTCTTGTATTGAAGAGGAAAGTGTGTAATAATCTCTCATTTTCTGTCTAAGAAGAGAAAGACCAGTTAGTTTCTTTTCAATGTAGCTCATTAGGAAGAGTCAAAATGGGCATATAGTCTGAAATAGTTGTTTACATTGCTTTATAGTCCAAAAAAGAGAAAAGGGTACCTCCTAGGGTCCCACTCAGTCTTTCTCTGTAGTCTGTGGAGGGTGCCCAGAGGAGTAATTTTGAGTAGACACATAACTTTTAGACACAGTGAAACCATATGCTACCCATGAGTAATCTGATAAAGTGTGTCACTGGTGTCAGCACATTTCAGTGCCCTCAGCTCTCAGATCAAATCTTTGTAGTTCATCAGGCTGGCCAGTCTCCCTGTCACTACATGAATGCAATAGGGAAAATCCTCCCAAGGTGATGATGCTGGTACTGTTGTAGGTGTGGAAGGAGCTGTTCCAATGCAATCATCTTTCAGCCGGAGGACCACGCGGGTGGGAGCAGCTGTGGGTCAAGGAAAAACACCTATCCAGGTGTTTTTCTGGGTGGGAAGGAAAACATAGATGTCAGACATCTGTGTGTCTGCAACTGCAAGCCAAGTAGGCACTTAGTAGCTTGCTCATCAGAGGAAAGATTCCCTTATTTTTGAGTTGCCATAATTAGGAACGTGCTTAAAAAGACAATTTTAAAATATGCTAATCTGTGTGGAAAGCTTTTTTTTTTAATTGACCACTAAAAAAACTTCAAGGCTTCACCTTCTTTGCAGTAGTTCTGCAAAAATGTGCTTGCTAACATTTCTTTCTGCTCACGTCCTTTTGTGTTGCATTATCCTAGGCTGTTTCTTTACAGTGTTTATACCATTGTAGTGCTAGAAGCGAAGACCATAGTATTGAGATTGGCCTCTGCCTTCCTCTGAGCAAATCTGTTACAGTATTTAAAATATTTATTTGTGTTAATTTTCATGCTAGTGAAGAGAAATGTGTTGCTTAGTCCTATCAGAAGCCCAGAATACAGTAGTTGGTAATCTGTTCAGTATCTGAAAGGCAACAATAAAATCTGTTAAGCATATCAGGTTTATCAAATCCCCTCAGGATTTCAGGGCTTACTAACCTGTATTTGGATAAGTACTTATTTTAGACAGATGGAATTTTTGGCAGTCATTGAAATTCCTTTTCTACTTCCATGGAAATCTTGACTGACTCTTAAATAATATCTGATTTTGCAAATGTAAATATTGCATATTGGAGACTGCGTACTTGGAGACTGTACTTAAAAAATTATTACAGTTAGGGACCTTTTATTTGGCATTTCATTTGGAGTCATTCTGGTTAGCAATAGATGTCACATGTCAGCTGATATTACGCTTGTCTAAATTCCCTTCATAAATAGATATTCCACATTAGTTATTCCACTGATAGCCTCTTTATTAGAGTTATACCAGTACTGACTCACAGCATCTACTGTACAAGTGAATTAATTTAAGTAGAATTTCAAATATGGTCTAGTAAAACTTAGTGACTTCTTTATTAAAGAAAAAATTAAATCACTATAATGCATTAAATATTAATTTCTGTGGCTACAAATGATGTATCTAAATATACAGCTGCATGTTGATGCATTTGTAGAAGAAAGATAATAGTGACAAAGGAAGAAATTAACAAGATTAATTTTGTTACCATGATTCATGCAGGGGATTAGAGCTCTAAAGTTGCCTACAACCAGTGTTTTTAATCTATCGTATAGGTAAACTCTGTTGAAAATTGACATCTGTCATAAGAACACGCTCAACAAATATGAAAGTGATGTTGCAAACTGCTGTTGTCTCTTTCGAGAATGGTTCCCACAGCCAGAGCTTTCCTAAGTAGGCATCTTCGAGGGTCAATACATCCCAAGGGAGTTTTAAACTAATAAAAATGGCTTAGAAATATCCAGGGAGAAAAAAAAACCCTGAATATTTGTTCAGCTTCTTTGGCTCTACAGCTTAAGCTGTTTTTCATGCTGCTGTTTGGTCTTGTCTTCTAGCTGCAACCCAGAGAGCTGAGACAGGTCTCACTGCACTGGTGTGATGTTCCTGCTAGGGGATCACGTTGGGGGAGACACAGATCATAACCAATATTTTTTAGTATGTCTTTTATTAATTGTTACTAACAGAATCAAGCTGTTAATAGTGGGTAACTATGCCCACTGAGCCTGCTTGCAGTTTGCTGGCGTACATGCTCGTTGTAGGTCCCAGGAGGGAGCAGCAGCAGGGAGGGCAGCCTCAGCCCCAGCAGAGGCTTGTACTGATGCACCAGTGGGCTCGAGGTGGATGTTCAGAAAGTCCCTCAGGGCCCCTCAGGGTAGTGAGTGCTGGGGGCCTCATGCAGAGCCTGTGACTCTGGTTGTGCTGAGTTTATCGGTTCTCATGGAGTCAGCAGCACCACCAAACTCTGGAGCTCTGCAGGTCTTGGGAAACTTCACATGTTGCCTCTTGGCAGGCGCAGCTTAGCTTTTTGTTCTGGAAACTATTTCTTCATCCGCAGACAGAGGGGCCTACAGAGCACATCCACACCAGCTCGCACCTGCTGAAGTGCAGAATTGTTATTCTCGTGAAAAACGAGAAGCTGGGCGTCTCTGCAGATCTTACTCTAACACAACTCTCCCTGAGCATCTTAATCATTTTAGCTGCAGGTGCTGCAAGACGTACAGGTCTGTGAGTTTAGGAGGTGGGGTGCTGGGTGTTTCTGTCCCCTTATATGTTGCAGTTTGTACATGCTTTTGTGGCTTTAAAATTATATGAAATCTGCTTTTAAGGCAACCAGCTCTGATTGAAAGCATACAAATGCAGCTCTAGCAATTTTTTGGTTGCTTTGAGATTATAAATTCCTATAATTATATGAAGGATTCAGGGTAAGATGATTTTTAATGGGACACATGGATTGAGGAGTCAAAAGGATGATCCAGGCTTGATGTAGCAGCCCACATACAGGCAACTAGTGCCTCTTGAGATAAAGAGGAGTATCGTGCCTGGCTTTTATCTGTTGCTGTGCAAATCTCCTATGGAGTTGATTTATAGTTGGTGTTATTGCCATCATGAGCTATGCCATGTTGATTTCTCCAGTAACTTCGAGCCTGCCAGTTGACAGTAGGTGCTTGTGTGTGCAGTTCTGAATTTGGTCAATAGTCAGCCATTGGAGCAATTTAGATTACTGACTGCAAGGTATCTATTCTAGGGTGAGCTGGATCTTTCTTTAGGCTTTTTATTTTAATCGATACTATATATCCTATAATTATCATGGGAGGATAGGTACAGAGATTGCATGTGAACACCTAAATTTAGCGTCTAGCGAGACTCAGTCCCATCCTCCCTTATACCAGAGCATACAATATATTTTTATATATTGTTATCTTGGTGACTTGTTTTACTGTTCAGCTTGTTATTGTCTGCTGTTTGTGTCATAGAGCCTTCACAAACTTAAGGTGAGGAGAGGGATTATGCAATGCGAAAGGATTTTACTATGTATATGTATAATAAACCAAATATATACAAAAAGTTTCTTAAAATAGGTTTATTGGTTACTTTCAGATAATTGTTTACAGTAGGTTAAAGGAAGATCGCTAAAATAAGAATGCTGTGATGTGTCATTTCTAATGTGCTGGTCTGAATCATACTTGTATGCAATCCCCGTATCAGCTCACTGCAAGGCTGCCAAGCTGCCCACACGTTCCCATGATGAATTTGCCAAGAGAAGTCTGATCTCCTTCTGGCCATCTGCATTTGTTTTGAGTCATAAGTCCCTGGGTGTGTTTATTAGCTACTGTATTTATTCATGCTTTATTTGTTGGAAGCTGGTTTTGACTTTTGTTTCAGTTTTCCCCGTTGACTCAACTTTTTAAGTTTGCTTTTGAAAATCTTATAGACTTAGAACTGGGCTGTGAATGTATTTCAGGTCTGTCAGCTTTCCTGAAAACTGCAAAAAAATTTATGTGTTCAACATGCTGCAGCAGATCTATCATGACTCTAGGAAAACAACTTTGAAATTATAAATGTCAAATGTCAGGATATAGTTCTTCAACTTAAATACTTGTTAAAAAGTTGTGTTTAAAAAATGTGCATAAAATAAAACTTGTGCCTTTTGGCATTTTATAGCTGAAACTACGGCAGTTCCTTCTTTTCTTGTATGGTCAGTGCTATGCCCATCAACTACAGTAATTTTTTTTTTATTTACCTTCAGCGTATCTTGCAGTCTCGCAAGCCCTGATGCGCGCCTGTGCACAAGGGCTTATCAAAAGGAGCTAAGTGTTTTATCTAAACTGGGTTCTGCTGTTTACGCTTTACCAGTCCTCCTTTTCTGGCTTTTTCCTTCCTTGTCCCAGCCAGGGAAGCTGCCTGTACGTGGCTGGTTTTTCAAACTCCAGTGCAGGTACTTAGTAGCAGGATTCACTGCTATTTTAGGGGATCCCAGCTACAAGTCAAGGTACCGGTGTGCTGGGTACTGTATAAAGACAACAAAACCACAGTTCCTCTGCCAAATAAGTTAATGGGTCATTTATCACTGCTTTGTATACTGATTTTTAAACCTTAATCCAAAATGCGTAATCCAAAGCTAGCACGTGTGCCTTCCTAAATGCCCAAATGGGGATCTGAGCATAGTTTTTTGGAAAAATAACTGTACGTTTTTGAAAGATGGAAATTCTGTCTCACCAGTGACTTTTCTACATGCAGTCTAATAATACCCTAGATAATGTTTGCATGACAAATTATTACTGATCTTCTTTGCTTCTTTGCAAACCTTCATTGAGCTTTTTTCTGTGTGGGCTGCCAGAGGGTTGCAATAGAAATTTTGTAGTTTGATGTTCAGTTTTCGCTTCTTAACTCAGTGCTACACATCTTCAAACTGTGGTAACTTTCTGCTGGTGATCATATCCCTTCCTCTTACCAACTTGTAATTGTATTTGTCATCTTTCTCCCTTGTTGTCATGAGTACCTATTAAAAGGATTAGTTTTTTCTCTAAAATGTTAATGATCCTGATTTTTCTTTACTCAAAATTGGATTCTTCTATTCAAGCCCTTCTTTTGTGTGTAGTGTTTACAACAAATCATTCCTAAGAAGAAACGTGGAGCTCTAAGGTAATATAAACTGACAGGTTACGGGGCTTTTTTTTCCTCAGGTCCAAAAGATGACCCCTGATGACAGAAAACTGTGTGTGAATTTGCACCATTAAAAAACTTACTCCTTCTCCTTACCTACAGGAGTTCTTTGTATGACCAGTCTGGCCTAAAGTGCTGGTTGCAGAAGAGATGTTCATCCAGGTAGCTGCATTAGTTGCCTGTGCCTGTAATATTTTTTGGCAGTCATGACAAGAACGGGTAGAGAAACTAGCACTAACATCTTCAGCCATATGAAGTGCTCCAACCCCAATGCCTTGCCATGAACCACATTTGTTTTCAGAAGAATGAGTTTATTACACAGCGTGTGCTCAGATTAGTTATTCTAACTATTTCCTGGGGTTTGTGCCTTGAAATTCATGTTGGACATGGAGTATTTAAAGTATTTATCTGGTTCCTCTGAAGTCATGTTCAGATAATAAAAATGCAAAATGGAGGGGAAATGCTTGTAACAAATTATTTTTGCCTGTTTGTAAGTTGATTTTTTTAAAAATAAAAATTATATAAAGTATCTCAAATGGATTTTCAGATCATTACACTCTTAAATGTAGCTTAAAACACTTGAAAATTCACATGTGCCATATTTTTATAAAGAATTTGTAAAAATTTCTTTGTGTAAAATGTTACAGGGTTGTGGGGGTTTTTTTGGTTGTGTTTTTCTAATTAAATATTCTGATCTTAAAGGGGCTTATGATATTTTATGTGCCTGAAACTGTTTTCATGTAGCTTATACCTAGCAGGACTATACATACATTTTGCTGCTTCCTCAGCCTAAGAAGTTTCCTTAAAATAAAGCAAAAGAAAATTGTTTTATTAATTTTGACTTGGATTCCTCCTTAACAGTACTAGAGTAGTATGAGAAGCCAAAATTAGTGAAAGCAAAAGCTTGATCAGCAAAAGATTTGCTTGCAAACAGTTACGCATATGAATGGTCATGTTTTCCTGAGGACTGTGTCTAGTTCCGCAGTTGAATTTCTCCTGGAGACAATCTTGTGCATAAAGTGGTGTGAGCAGTATGGGACAGTGTGTAAGTAGTGACTAATAGTGATGACAGTGATTTTTCTTCTGGGACATCTTGGGGAAAAACTCTTCTCCAGTAACTGGAGAATGGTTTTGGTCCATTTGTTCAAAGAACTGATTCAGATCTTGGGCAGACTTGTATTTCAGGCAGCTGTGGGATTTTCTCAGAGCTTTGTCTGGCAGAGCGCTTCCCGGCCTCTTTTAGTCTGCTCAGGGTTACCAACTGCTGTGGGGGAAGGCTGCAAGAGGTGGCGTCGAGCCAGCTGTCCTCCTTCCAGCCATGGCAGCTGATGTTGTGCATATCTGAGTCCCTCAGATTTGGGTGGTTCTTTCACGACATTGTTGAAATTGTGTTCACTGCACTTTTATGATTTAGATATAGAGAATGAGTTTTTTAATTGAGATGGTTTTTACTTTTTGAAGGACTCCAAGACAATGATGAACCTACTTGTCTGTTGTCCCCAAAATACTTTAGAGACTGTTTTTTCTCTAGTAGCGTCTTAGGTCAGCAATCCAGAGATTTCTTTCATGTAGAATAGATGGTATTTCTAGATATACTTCTTTGCTACACCTTTTCACCTTCCTCTTCATTTCTTCCTTCCTCCCTCCATCGATCCAGTCAGGTCAAATATAAATGAGGGTACTTGAGTTTGGATGTTGGTGTTGGTGGTTGTCTCCTGAGCCCCATGGATGACCTAAAGTCTTATGGGCCTTGATCTTCTCCTACCAGAGGCTGAGGAAAGAGTCACTGAGTCAGAGAACCTTGGATGTGGACACAATTACCTCTTCTAAGCCAGCAATCTTCTGCATTCTGTCAAGCTAATAGCTTTGTGGCATACCTGCAGCGAGGCTGACAGAAGGAAATAAGCTTTTTTCTAAATGACCAGGAGTTTCTAGAAGTGGAAATTTTTGCCTACTAGAACAAAAGAGGACTAGGTCTTGACAGAAATTGCAGGAGGATCACTGCAATTAATACTGTTTGGGGGTGTTTCTGGCTACCCTTTAGTGAAGCTGAGTCTCAGGGCATAAACAGGATGCACACATTATTTTAGTGCACTCTCTTTTTTCTTGAGAAGTTTATATAAACTTAACAATTAGATGAGCTTCAGATATGCTAGCTGAACAATGTCAATGCAATGTAATTTGTATTAAGAGATAAGACTTTGCTGACTGTGAACAGAGGCTGATACAGCTCTTGAAATATTTTGAATGCGCTCTCTGTCTTCTCAAGCACTGCTTGAGAATTCAGTCGAAAGCCAGTGCAAAAAGCTATGTCTGACACAAGATGACTGTGCTGTTTATTCTGTTTTATGGCTTTTCGGTACTGCAACTGAACAAGAGAATTGACTTATATGTAATTGCACTAAAACAACCTTGTAGTTGAGGGGTTTGGGGGGAAAAGAGAGAGGCTGGGCAGAGGACGTATAGTTAAGAGCTGAGCTGATAAATTGATAGAGATTAAATAGTGAAAGAAAACTGAGCAATGTGCAGTAACAGCAATCACTGCTACAATTACAAAACTTCACAACATTGAAAATGGACAGATGAATCCACAATTAAATGTGTTTGCAATGGGTTGAACTTCTAGAAAATGAAAGTGAAAAAAACAAACTCAGAGAGCTTTCTGTACAACTGAGAATATGAGAGGGCATTTGTGTCAAAGGAGCAATAAAAAACCCCATCCCAACAGTTCCACCAAAAGGTTTGTGAGAAAGGAAGGTAATGTGAGGTGGCTGAAGAACAACTTAGTTTTACCAAAACCAGAGCATATGAAGAAGATTATGAAACACAACCCTTGAAGAACTGCAAACTCTTACCTGGGAGGCTTAATAACAACTATACTTTTCCTCTCTAGGATATATACGTTGTCTTTTGAAGGCATAAAGCACTGAATAGATCAAAACAAGTTAGGCAAAGGTTAATACTTATGGTTGTGGTCTCTTGCCCTTGTGCTGCTTTTAGCTTGTCACACTGTTGTTCTTCTTGGACAATTTATTTGTAATACAGAGTGCAAACTAAAAATGTCCAAATTTTTTATTATAGTTGTGGTGCACTTTAGATGGTGGAAGTCTGTCCCATCCAGGTGTGCACAAATTGTGGCTCTTAGGAAGAGAAAGGAACATGTAAACCAAGCTGGACCTAGAGCCCTCTCTGCTGGATGGCTGGGAAACAACACTTCAAATAGGAGAAAATAAGAATTGTGATGTAGAAAAGAAAATCTGAGAAACTAGTGCAAGAAATTGAGACATAAACCACAAAACTTATGTAGATGAACTCTTCTTATTATAAGCAGATGAAACAGCATACATTTACTGCATAAACTTTCCTTCTCTTATTAAATCATCCAGCGATATGTTTTAATGATAGTTGTTTTCTTTTGAGCATATACAGTATCTGAGGGGAAAAAAGGAACTAACGAACCATCTTAGAAATTTGAAAAATTCCTAATATCTGTGCCAAAAAGAGCATGCAAGTAAAGAATTCTAAAACTGTGTATGGCATAGGAGGTGTAGAGGGGTGCTGTATTTTTGTAGTAATGCCCAAAAGAAGTTAACACTTACTGTAGGAGCTGTAGCAATATGTGGAAAATACACTATTCCAAGACAAAGTACTTTTTAAAAAAGGCACTTGGCAAGATGTATCAACTTTTTGTGTGTCTGTTTTAAAATAAAGTATATTTGCCAGTAAGAGTGGAAACCCTATCATAAAGTCCATACCTTATTCTTAAAGTGAAGGCAAACACAGACTTTTTGGATTTTTTTCTTTCAGAAAATTTTACTAACAGAAACAGGGGAAAGGAGAGATGCAGAGAATAATTGGGTTGCCACTTTATCGCCAGCACTGAAAGATGCACTAAAACTATGCAGCTCCCTAAAGTCCAGCCATTTGGAACTGATGACGAAACGCATGTGTGAGCACACATGCACAGCTTTTATGTGTTTTTTTTAAGCCAAAAAAAAGACTGCTGGAGATAAGAGGGATCAACTTTGAATAAACTCATGAGGAGCATTGACTCTCCCTTCTCCATGGTCTTTCAAAATATGATAGCAGCTCAAGACACTCGTGATATATCTGGCCACAGAGAATTCATGTAGGGACAAGAAAAAACAGGGGTGTGTACGCTTTTGGGAACCTTTGAAGTCTTGCATGCATGGAAAAGTATAGCAAAACCATTACTGACCTTTATTAAACTATATGTGGGAGAAGAGTGTTCTAGAAATGTTTGATGTTCTGTAAAGTGTATATTATGAAATTTTTCTTTTCCTTTTTTGGGGTTATCATTTCACTTAAGGGTAACAACTCGATTAAAGGCATTTTAGCACAGATAGTGTTGTGGGGTAGCCTTAGGTTTTTTTTTTCTACTTTTTTTCAAGCAACGATGCCATAACCACTTGAAATTTATTTAGATTAAAAATGGTGTAAGAAGTATAGAATAGTAGGACACAGGAAGATTTTTATAACATATTTTTGTTCTGTAAGAGTAAGTTCTGTGAGGTGAGTATTTCTGAAAAAAAAAAAAAAAAAAAAAAAAAAGAAAANGCCTGTCCAGGTGATCAAACTAACTGATATGAATTTGTCACGTTGTATAACTCACTAGGTGTTGTGCAAAAGGCAGTAATGGCATTGTGTAAAGGACTGTGAATTTCTTCTTTTGAAAAGGCAGGAGTAGAGCAAATGTATACTGAAGGATGCCTTTTGTATTTGTGCTCTTGCTTTACCTGTTTTTTTTCCATCATTTGTTGACCCAGCTAATTCTAATGGTAGCATGAACAAAGACATTTTAAAAGTATATTTATAGAGGTAGTTGTGAAAGTATCTTGGTAGTATTTATTTTCCACAGGAGAGAAAATGCAGAAACATTACGTTGCCATTTTTTCCTCTTTCATCACTTCCAAGGTGTTTGCTCAAATATTTTTTCATAAGAGACAAAGTATTTTGTATTTAGTTGTTTGATAGGTGTAGGATATTAGGCAACTGTCTAATGGCTTGTTTATGTATGTGTGTATACACACACGCATCTGTATCTTCTTGGTAGAGTAATAAATGCTATCTAACCTCTAGTGCATTCACTTCTGCATACGTTTAAGCTACATGGTAAGCATATTGCAAAGATTATAGACATTTTTGGTGTTAACCTGAAAGGGACCTCAAAGACACTTGCAGATCTGCCAGTACTGATTCTGGAGTGGAAGCAGTGCAAGCATGGTGCTAAAGAAGAGCTGTAACATGTCTGTGGAGCCACCAACCAGTGGCTATAGTGTGAAACAAATGGATAGATTTCATAGGTTATATATGGAAGGAAATCTTCAGACATTCCTTTTTATCCCCTAAAACTATCAGAGGTC
This sequence comes from Ibidorhyncha struthersii, assembly GCA_013398815.1. Classification (NCBI taxonomy): domain Eukaryota; kingdom Metazoa; phylum Chordata; class Aves; order Charadriiformes; family Charadriidae; genus Ibidorhyncha; species Ibidorhyncha struthersii. The sequence goes on from VZSZ01006402.1 coordinate 397,946, forward strand.
TGATCCTGTCCGTCAGCCCTGCCTGGCTGTAGTTACCACACAAAGTAAAGCTTCAGCAGTCAGAGTGCTTGATGCTAGTGTGCTAAACCATGGTCATGTTTCTGCTGTAAAGGCATCCTCTTTCTTACAATAGCTTGGGTAATTTCTGAAGATGTTTTAGACAGACAGACCTCATTAAAAAACAGCTATTTGGCAGTTTCTGCCAATCCACAAGCTGGGTTGAAGTGTTAACTATTCTGTCCACATAATACTAAATACTTTTAAATGTCTTTTCTGGATGCAATAAGGAAATCCAGTAAGTCTGTACAGATTTTGCTTGCTGTAACTGTATGTGAATTTGAAAAACAAAATAAATGTGAATCTGAGTTTGCATTGAACTCGCTGTGGCCATGTGTTTCTGTTGACTGACTTCACTAGGTGCTGGACCAAGCTCTTTGACTATAAAATGATAGTGATGACTTTATTGTACCACAGAGTTCTGTTAAAAAAATCACACGAGCATCTGAGATAACCAAGATCTTGAAAATTCTCCAGATATTACAAGCATAATGTTTACATTGAAAATGACCATTATCCATGCTTTGTGTTTAGAAGATAAACAAACAAATGAGTGAATGAGAATATACTGCTGCTCTCTTCTTTAGCTGTAACTTAATAATTTTGTCTTGCAGTGTCAGAAGACCTTAACTAATTCTGTGCTGGAATGAAATTATTGTACTGTACCGGCCTGTTCTCTTATGACTCAATAAAAACTTTTTCCAAAATCATTGCATAATTGTTAATTCTATTTAATATTAAATAGTTTTTCTGATGCTGACTTTACCTGTGCTATATTTTGCTGCAGAATTTTCTTAAAATTTCTTCTTATCTCGTATATATGTATACATGTTTTTTATTTTTCTTTTTTCAGGGCATGGCTTTTACCTTGGAGGAGAGGCAACAGTTGAATATTCATGGATTATTGCCACCTTGCTTTGTTGGTCAAGATGCCCAGGTTTATAGTATTCTTAAGAATTTTGAAAGGCTGACGTCAGACCTAGACAGGTAAAGTATGGCTATGAAACTTTATACTAGTTATGAAACTGTGAGTCCCATATTTATATTTTTATGGCGGTAAAGGTGAAATTTTGAGCTGTGGTGGTTGATGATTGGGAATCATTAAGCTAAATATATACTTTTGCTCGAATACTTTCTTCAAAAAATCAACTCCTAATTTTAAATGTAATATACCAGTGCTGTTCACATGAATTTATTATTTCAATAACCAAATGATATAAAGGTCATCAGACGCAAATGGACTCATGTGAAACTAAAAGTCAGTAATGTCTTTACATGCATATAGATACAAATATATAAAATTTATATAATACTATAAAATTAGTATGTAATATAGTGTCATTGTGTTTGTTTTTTTTTAAAGAAAAAAGCTGTGGAGGGCTTTAAACATTTATGAATACTGTTTTTTTTTTTCATGGAGACCCCTGCTTCAACCACCGAGAAACCTTTCTCTGTCCTGTCCCCATCTTCTCCTTAACTCTGCTTTGAAGTAGTCCCTTTGTGATACAGCTACTTGTTTCATATGTTTCAGGACGGTTAAGACTTTAAGGCTGTTTCACTTGTTTTTTCTACTTGAACTGCTGGAATTTCTGTTCACGGCTGAAATTTCTGTTCACCTGTAAGTTAAAAGCAGGAAGAAAAAAGGTCTTTTATGCCATTGTTGTACTTGTTTCTTAGCTAGCAAGGAAATTTTGCTCCTACTTTAGGTCATAGGAGAAAAGCACTTGTGTTTCTCAAAACAACACAGATGATTGAAAGTTACAGGTCTAGCTATGTGAAATTCAAGAGGAGAGTAGCAGTATTTCCAAATCTTAATTCTTTATTTTTTTAGCAAAAAGTTGTTGATATTTAAATGGCTCTTTGCTAAAATGAAAAATTTCTGCAGGAAAGGAAAAAAGAAATAATCTATCAGTTTTAAATAAGAGTATTAGAAGTTTGAATGCTGTGCCATTTGAACCATAATAAAACACCATATACTGAAGTTTCGATTGCAGTGATCATCAAATTAAAATAGGTGTTTGCAAGCATTGTGGAAATACTTTGCAGAAAACTCGCTTTGTCATGTTGAAAGGAAGAAAAGAAAAATCTGTCTGTCCTGGGGGTAAGGGAGGAAGGGAACATTTTTTTTTAAAGTACACTTAATCCACATACAATAGACACAAATAATACACAAGTATAAATAAGTATAAATATGTTTATGAATAAATGTAAATAAAAGGTTTTCCAGAAGTCATTTGCTTCAGATATTTTTTTTCCAAATCTGTCCCTGTTAAGTTAATGTCTATATATAATTAATTAAACAAAAACTCAATATTATTATTTCCCACCTATAAGTCTTCTTTTGCATTTTCTCTTTTCCAAATAAATAGTTGAGTAAGGAAGAAATTTGTTTCCTGCTCCAGCGACCAGACAATCTTAAAGCAGAAGTGCAGCCATTAAAATATTGCATCCATGTCTTGAGCATGAGACTGTAGCTTGCCATTTTATACCATAAAGTGAGTTCTTAGTATATAGGTTATATTGTACCGTGCAGCTTTGCAGTACAAATTTGTTGTTGTTAATAAGGTTTTAGCGACGTACTTCAGCTGAGAAAACTACTAAGGCTTTGGTTCATTGAAATAACTTGAAACTATTAGACTTTTGGCTTTTTTCTCACTAATGTGATCACTAGTCAAAATACTTTAATTAAGAATTTAGTAATTAACATAAGGAAAAAAATTAAAAGCTGTGCTTATTTTCCACCATGGCATGTGGCAGTTATATTTTCTCAACCATAATTTTTGGTCCAGGTATTTCTATCTTCTCCTTCCCCTTATAGTCTGAATAAACAGTGTGGCTCAATTTATAATGCTGGATAAGCTGGGCTGGTGTCTCCATTCTTGCAGATATTAAAAACCGGATTGAACGTGGTCCTGGGCAACCTGCTGTAGTTGATTCTGCTTTGAGCAGGCGGTTGGGTGAGGTGATCTCCAGAGGTCCCTTCCAACCTCAGCTAGTCTATGATTTCATAATGCAGGTCCATAGCAGTTAAGAAATAAGCTTATAAGCTTTCAGGGGTAATCTTGGGTCAATGCGAATTTGTGTAAATTAAATCAGGTTGGCCCTTAAGTACTTAAAATAATATAAATCCACAAATCCCCCCCAAATGAAATTGTCTCTTTAAGAAGTCATATATATATTCTGTGTGAACACCCAGCAGGCCTAAATTGACTATTCATGTCACGCTATGCTTTGATAAATATTATATTGCTGTGGTGTTTTCTCCATTTTTTAGGAAAATAAAATAATTTTTGCATTACATGTGTAGGTTTACATTTAAGACCACTGATTGAAAGACTTGGTAACATTTGCATGCAGGAGATACTTCCTTTGAAGACTGTCAACAATGACATCTTGGGCCCCTTTGCAGAGATAAAATGCTTGTGTGAGTTGAGTGTGCAGAAACTTGCACGTGCAAAATGTGATTTGCAGCTGTGTTTATAAGTCAAGTGTCTGAAAATTTTATTGGAGTGTGTCAATAGAGATCCTGCTCTGGGAACATGTGCGTTACATGTGTGTGAGCTCAGTCCTGCAAGTTCAATATGCGAAGTGTGGTCTCCTGTACTTATATCGAAGCATTTTAAAGGGAAGAGAAGTAACTGCTGCAGTTACTCTTTGAATACCTTCACTGATGGAGAATGCCAGAAGACATTGACTGTTTTAACTAGAACGTGAAAGAAAATCTCAAGTGCTCCCTGTAGAGGGAGGGGCTTAAGGACAACCTTGCATAAGACCATGCTGCTATTGCCTTCTACTGAATGTAAATGTACTAATTCTAGAAAAAAAATACATTTCTTCTAGTATGTATCTGGTGTAGTCTTCACTCCCATAGGAGCAGTGATTGCAAAGAGATAAAGGGAAACTGTTATTTGCTTCCTAGAGCTTGGATTTGATCGTGAGTGTAGACCTGTGCGTTTTGTCCAAATGCAAAAGATGAAGTGCAAGCATTTGAATATTGCGGAGGTGGAAGCTGTTAAGTACCTTAGACTGAAAGATACTGTGTGATGAAACATTAAGGCTGTGTATGACAGCATCTTACACTGGCAGGATTGTAGCTTGCCCTGGTTTTGACTGGAAAGAGAGTGTGTGTAAATCCATAAAGCTAAGCTTATAGTACCATGGTGTGTCGTGTTTTGGCACAGCTGAAACTCCTTTGCTGACTGGCAGCGTGGAATTGCCGTGCTCTGAAATATTGAGAGTTCACACAAATAATGAATGTGAAACAGCAGCGAATATATTGCCTGGTATGCTTGGCAGAAAGGAAGTCAATAACAGGAAAGAATTCTATTACTCTAACTTAATTTGGAAAAGCTGCGATGGATTCTGCAAGTAATTTAATCTTTTTTTTCTCCCCTGTATGTTCTTAATTGTCTGTCTTCTTGCTCTGTATTGACACTGAAATAATTGCCCCTGACACAGCCACATCTTCTCTCTGGGCCTTTCCTTCTCCAGAGTCACACTGGTAAAATGTTTTACTGGATGTGTGAACATTAGGAGAGGTGCCATCAGATCACTTTTCCTGAGAATGCTACGTTATTTTGTTTTTTCTTAAAGTTCTTTGTGTTTTAGAGCATTTCTATATAGATACTGATGATGCAAAGTAATGGAGCTAAGTATCTCACACAGCTTAAAAATAATAGCATTTCCTCTCACTTTCATTTATTTGCTCTTATGTTTTGCAAGCAAACTCAGGGTTTGTTGTTTTTTTTACCACTCTATTTCACCTTGTAAAATGCATGGCAGTGATAGCAGGATCAGTTATCCTAAGAAATCATCAGTAATTTTCTGCTAGTTATAGCAGTTTTCTTTTGGGTTTTGGATGATACTCAGTTTCTGTCCTTTTGTTGCTACTGTATTTCATTCCCTTCGTAATAGCAGACTAGCATGAAAAGTTCTTAGGTGAAGTAAAGGCAAGAGGGAAAAGCGACATACTGAAATTTGAATGCTTGGCAATCCCCTCTGTCCTACTTGCCAGGCCTTGGTTTTTGTCCTCTGAAAGTCTTCCCTCAAATCTTCATTCAATACTCCTTGTCTGAGGACAGATAATATTTGTCTCCCTTTTTATAGCACGAATGATTGTTCTCAGTGTTTTATTGCTTGTTTTCACTATGTTTTCAATTAAATGTGGGCTTCAGTAAAAGATTCCATTAAATATTGCATTTTAAATATATCTTTTTTGAAACACAATGCTGAAAACCACTTTGTGCTTTTAGTTGTGTAGATTACTTGGATGTTGCTAGAAGAGGCATACTTGTTGTCTAATGCATTATAACCAACACCACATTGAGGATGAAGTGTTTTTGATTTTTCCCTTAAGAAAGAATTTTTGAGAAAGTTGATACCCCTAAGCAAGTTAGTATGGTGAAGAAAGAAGAGCTATTTTATACCTGCCACTGAAAAGTAGCCTTCTGATCAAAATTGCACTGAAAATTCAATTGCAATTTTCAGTTGCATTGAATTTTTTTTTCACTTTATAATAATATTTTTTACACTGATTTGGATATGGCCAAGTATGTAATATTTGGAATTATGATTATGTAGTATGCAGTTATTATCTTTGCAATTTCTTAGCATATCCTGAATATAAAAGTGGCATGATAAATGCAAATAAGAAAATAAAACCCCAGTTTAATGCTATAGGACAGTAAAAACAAAACGGAGAGTTTTAGCAAATAGTTTTTTGATTCAAAGCCCTTGAGGAGGCCTTTTGCTAAACTTTTTATTTCTTTTGTAAGAGATGTCTTTACCCCATTTAAAATCCAGGCTTGATCTGAGTGATAAGAAAGGATGATGAAAACGTATTTTAATGTCTTAAGTAGCCACATCTCATTTTAAATGAAAGTGATAAAAATTAAAAAAACATATACTGGCAACTGCTTTGAAACATAGTGCTATGGCTTGCATAAATGCTTGCAGTCTCCGGTATAGAGCAGGCCAGAGTTATTCTCTAACATCGCTTTCAAGATCCTCTGGAAACAAAACGAATCTTTTCAAATGTATTCACAACTATATACGAACGAGCTTGTATTTCAAGGCAAATGTTGGGATAATCATCCTCAGGAGAAAGTTTTTAATAAAGAAAGTGCTCGAAGAATTCAAGGATGTGGAAAGATATGCTATATCATAATGAAATACCGGGGAAACGAAAGATTAGTAGGGAAAAGTAATAACATGAAAGAGAATTAGTATGTATGTATATTTGTAGCTGAGAACTACAAGCGCAGGCTAGAATTTAACCTTGGAGAGCACTCAAAAATAATGTGTATGATGGAAGGTGGTTCAGGATGCCTCATACTGATGGTATTTAGAGTACATCTTTGACTCTTTGGTTTCTAGATCTTTATCTGTTTAGGGTCTAAAGTAGCCTTAGTGACATAGGGGGAGGGACACTGCTTTGCCTCACTTCTGTCACCTCATTACAGTCATGAGCTGCCAAACTGGCTGCACTAGCCTTGCTTGTTAAAAGTTTATGTTGCAGATTGTGAAATAAATGCTTCCCTGATATACAGGGATATATATGCAAGCTAAGCTTGAATGAAACAAATGCAATGTACTAAACTGTTCTTTGTTAGATAGTTACCTGGCTATATTTGTGTCTTCCTAAAGTATGAATTAGATTTTATTGGTGCATGTGATGCATGAGTATGCTGAAGGAAGGTTCATGTGAATAATATGTAAGCACACAAACCTCCAGGCTTTTGGAATGAATGTGTTGTATGCATTTCCTCAACACTTGTGTCATATATTGATAGGCATATTAAATTTTTGAGTATAAGTAATTAGTAATCCATTGTAAACTAAAAAAAACCCAACCTACATAAATTGTACACATAAATTCAGTTAAAGTTTTTATGTAAGCTTATTAATATAGAAGACTACTTAATTTTTGAAGTAATACTTAACCTTGCTAAAACTAGTGAATAGAGAGGTGAGGTTTAGGATCATCAAATTCCTCCTCGATATTAAGTGTTCAGAAAGTGACCAGAGTCATACCTCTGTGAAATAGTATAACCTGAAGTCACTCATAGACTCATATAATCTGTTGTACTCAGCACTGAAATCTGGCTTCCTGGTTTGGTTCTTGGAGCAATAATGTATTTATTCAATAGTAGTGATGGTAGTCTAAAGTAGATTAAGCTAAGCATGAACTTTTTTTCACTCTCATTTCTCTGATATTTTTTTCTCATTGGTTTTCTTTTTAAATAAATATAAACACAATCAAAAATCCATGTCCATTAGGAGACAAAACATTGCAGATTTCATTACAAATAGACTTCAGGGACAAAAGGCATTATGTGTATGCTTTGTTTTTGAAAACGTGCTGCAGTATTCAGTTGAAGTATCTATTTGAAGTATTATTCTGGATTTAAGAGAAATTTCTATCAAGGCAAGAGCAGAAAAAACTAACATTTTTAGTTTCATATTTGGGGGCAAGAAAGTAAGCTTGTTTAAGTTTTATTTAATGATGATCTCATTTCAAGTGGAACCACTGATTTGGACGGATTAGGTTCTGACAGACCAAATACTCAGTTGTGGCATAGTGTTTTATACCTGCGAGGGCTTAGCTTCCTGAACATGTACACTCTGTCAACTTTGTGATGGTTTCAGCTTCTCTCTGTCTCAACCAGTTTGTTATCCATTGTGTCTGAACTATTTGTGCTATTAAGACAAGGAGGAATTTAAATACTTTTAACAAGAAACAGACTGTTATAGAACAAACATAGCTTTAATTAATTATCTAAACACCTTTGTATTTCTAAATTTACTTTATATATTCACTTGATGTCTTTCTAATTGTATGTAATTTTACACAGGTATATTCTACTAATGAGCCTTCAGGATCGAAATGAAAAGCTCTTCTATAAAGTGCTGACTTCTGACATTGAAAGGTTCATGCCTATTGTTTATACTCCCACTGTGGGACTGGCTTGCCAACAATATGGTTTAGCATTTCGGAGGCCAAGGTATGTAAGTTTATATTTCAAATAAAAGTAATTGTATCTCATTTTCCTCTTGGCAGATTTCTGCGGGGGTTTTCTAACATAACTGAATGTAAGCCAAAACTGCAATAGTTGAGATAATTCAAACTACACTTTTGGTCTACATTAAACAATAATTGTATTGCATTAAGAGAGCAAATGGTTGTTTTAATTGTTTTAAAACACGGGTACATTTTTAATCTCATTAACTGACTTTTTTTGAATCCTAGCTGCACGTTACAAGACCAGAGAAGAATGGATCCTTAGTCTCAGATTTTTCTTAGCAACCTGAAGAGCATAGACTTTTACCTGTATAAATATATATATTATAGGTGTTTTACACATAAATATATAAAAATAATATGTATACAAACTAAGGATGCATTATATATGTACCTACGGACGTCTTAAAAATAATCAATAATCATCAAAGTGCCTGTCTCACTGCTTAATAATTTGTTGTTTCATAGGTTGGTTACTGGAATGCTTTTATTCTGTATACAGTGTCTGTGTTTATAGAGTGATGAGGAAGTGGTATGAAAGGAGGGTAGATGCTTCTGTTTCCCTCTGCGCCTTGAACATCAGCCCACAGAGTCTGAGATTTATGGCGGTTGCCGTTTGAGAACCTTGTGCTCCTGCAAGTGCAAACTGGAACAACGCTTTGGAGCCTTCTGTACAGTTTTCTGGCAAAGGAAGAGATAAATGAGCTGTATGTGCATAGCTCTGTTAACAGAAATAGGTTTTTTACAGTCAAGGCATTGATCGAAAATAAGAAGCTTGCAAGATTAAAGGGAACAAATGACTGCTCACAAATTCTTCAGCAGGAGGTATTTGAGGGAGAAGACTTACGGCTTGAAGGTTTTGTTGTTGTTAATGTAAAAATCATTTTGGCCTTGCGACTGACAGGATGAGTCAGGACCATCTGGCCAACTGCAGAAAAGAAAAATTCCCACTTCTATACACATTAAAAAGTTAAAAAAGACCTCAAGAATGCTTACTTAAACCTGTTAAATGATCTGTGGCTTTTAGGTGCATCCCCTAGCAAAAAACGTCATCTCCTTTTTTTCCGCTCAGTATTTACCACCATGGTGATTTTATTGGCCTTCCAGGAAGTGCTAACTGTGTCTGGAAATTAAGTCTTTGCCTAAGCTGGTCTCATTGCCCCTTGTTTTGATATCCATTGCTGTATAGGATATTGCAGAAGGAGCACTTCTGCCCATGCATGTACTTTTCACTTTCTCCCCAGACCTTTGGAGCATCTGTGGGGGAAAAAAACCCTGTTAAATTAGACAACAATTCAGCTGAGTGTCAGTCTGCAACTGGTGAGAAACAGCTTGCAACAGCAATGGAAACAACCCACCAGCCCCCTTTAGAGATTTTCAGACTCCTGAACTCCATTCTTCAGTCTGATCCTAAGCACACTCAAGACATGAGGAAAAAACTGATTTGGGAGGTGGCGACAGGGAGAGGAAACATTTCAACTTTTTGCCTTTTTTTTTAATTTGGTGGATTTTTTATCTGCAGTGGACTTAGAAAGATGCCCTAAATCTTTCTCCTCTAGATGTTAAGATTAAAATCCTAGTTCACATTGCTCTGTCATGAATAAATTTTTGGATCTGTATGGTTAACTTGAAGCAAATTATACTATAGATATGCAAGTAGCACAGATATACGGGGAAACAAGAAGTTCTGAGTTCTTCACTATGCAACTAAGCCATTCTTTAACCTCTCCTGTAATGAGACTTGGTAGACTTTAAAACTTTATGGACTTGTTTGAATCATTAATGTATGTCATCACAAGCTTACATTTTATTTTCCTTTTAGTTTCAAATATGATATAAAAAGCTTTCAAAAACAAGGCATAATAGCAGTAATACATACATTGTGTGGGCTTTGGAATAGCAAGCTGAACTTTCTCAACTCAGCAGATGACTGCAGTATAAAACTACTAGTGCATATCAATAACATTATACTAACTTCCTATGTTCCCCATGGATTTTCCTCTGTTCTACTTTAAAAAGTTTGTTACTCTGGCACATGGATAGTGAACTTCCATTCTGATGATATATTTAGCTATTCTTAACAGTGGCAGTGATGATTCAAGTGCTTGTTGAGCACCCTCATATTTGTATGTTCTTAAAAGTATGATTTTATTTACCAATATTGGAAAGAAGTCTGGTATTTTTCATCAAAAAAAGTGCCAGTTTCCTTATGGAAAATGAGCAAATTCAAGACAGATTACACTACTTAGATAGTTTCTTTCCCTTATCATTTAACTTAAAAAATATATAGCTTTATAGGACATTCCGTAATTTGGTATTTCACACTGTTTTTCACTGCTGTTTAGCTGCTAATGCATGAAGTATGTTTTAAACAATATTAAATCATGTTTTAACTGTTGTGTCTTTTGGTATTCAGTTGTTGAATCCTTGAGCTACTGAAGTCAGCCTTGGCTATATTCATCTGTCTGCTGCTTCTCCAGCTACATGTGTGCTTTATATACGTGACTGACTGACTGGGGAGACATAGGAGATATTTATAAAAGTCTGTTTTATTTCTAGTCCTGCTGAATTGCCTCACTACTTTCAAATAAATGTTTTAATGACCCATTTAAGTAAGGATGGCTGAAAAACATGTACAATCTTCTTTTGCCTAATAAGGATCTCATAAATATTTTTTTTCTTAAGAACAAAATATCATCTGCCAAGTCAGATGTTTACTCTTCCCCATAAAATTTTTAATTGTTATGTTCTCATTATCTCACTACCTGCTCTCATCTTCCCACACCGCTCAGCTGATGCCAGTGTTCATTAGAGGTCTCAAAGGAAGGGACTGTAAAGAGTTTCCCCTTTGACAGACTCTTTGCTGTTTAAGAAATAACTTTGTGATCTTACGCTGTACTCTGTTACAGAGATCTGTTTTTTCCTAAGAAAAAGAAAAAAGAAAAAATTTCTAAATTATTCCAAAACCAGCTGTGCAAAGCAATCATTTTCATTTGGTTTGAAATTATATTCTACAGTTTGACTCGTTTAGCATTAAGCGTTATATACCAACATCCCTCATAAATGGCACCTTCCGTGAGCTGAACTCACAGGGAAGAAAAAATAAACAATTAATATTCTCCATACAGAAGGAGATAAAATTTAGTCCAGTCTGTATATTCTCACGGTTTTTATTAGTTGATTTTTTTTCCAGTTGTTACAATTCAGGAAAAAGGTATGATCTTATCATACCTTAAAAGAAAGGTCTTATCTGTAAGAACTGTGTGTATCATCTGGTTTATGCTGACTCATATCGAAATGCTGTCTTTACTGATAAATGAATGTTTTTCTTTCAGAATGTTTTTTATTTCAGATTATTACTGTATCTTCCCACAGCTCAGATGTTTGATATTTCATAGTTAAACAAAGATCCTATTAGAAACAGACTTGTTCATATAGGTAAATAAGTAAAAATTACCCAGTTGCTGCAGACCATATTTATCCCACTGGATGTTGCAAGGATGTCTTATTATTCAGTTTAAACCTGTAAGGTTTTTCTTTTTATAGTCGGTTAGATTTCTTTATGTTGTGAAGTGAATTTGAAGAAGGAATAATGAAAATTAATTTAGAGTTAAAAAATAGGTGTCTCATGGGATCATTAAATGAGATCATCTTCTGTGACTCCCTGATGTGTTTTTAGAAGACTATATAGGCTCACATGATGTGCTTACAGTTATAGAAGGACACTGTGGCTCAGGCGAGATATTTTTCATCCTGAAGCAGTATTTTGCAACTATAGAATAAACATTCATGGCTGACCAGCTGACCAGCTGATTAAGCAACATTTCTCAAGAGAACCAGCTGCAAAGTAACTTGACTCACTGGTTTGAAGCTCGTCTGGATAACTGACATTTGTTTGTAAAATGACAACTCAAAATTTCATTACTTGCTGTGAATATTCAGCTTAAAATCCACCAGTTTAATGAATAAGGGGGTTATTCCAGAAATAAACAGTACAGATCTGATAGCAGATCTGGAACATGCACCTACCTACACCACATAGTTACAAAAACATAATTTAGACCAGTCTCTCTGTTCTTCCTCACAACCAGTGAGAAGGATGAGGGAAGAAAGAGACTCCTCCAGGGGGTAGGTCAGAGAAGGAATTTGGACCCGTACAGATAAAAGCTTTAAAGGCTTTTGCTGAGAATGTAATGGAGTTGTGGTTTTATTGCAGTGATCATGCTATCATTAAGAGCATTATCTGAGAATCTCTATTAGGTCACTTTTTTGGTGCAGAGTTTCTATCTATCATTTAAAAATAAATTCTTAAAGTAAAATATTCTTCAGTTGCACAAAGCGTGTACATACATATGACAACTTTTGCTGATTTACCAAGAAACAATCTATTTCTATAAATGGATTTCTGAAATATAACAGTCCTTTCAGTTTCTTTATTCATCCAAAAAGAATAAATATGGGAAAGTTCAATGGAAATTTCCTCTAACAATCCAAAATCAACTTTTTACATCATATAGAGAACACCCAGGAGTTTAAGGTTCTGGTGTAAACTCAGCATTGAGAGAGGGGAGGAAAAATTGCCAAGTATTGCTATGCTGAAGAATTGGATGTTGTTAAAATGTTAGGTGACTGTTTATGTATTTCCATTCCTAGAAGGAAAAGCCATTTCAAACAGAATATGAAGAAAGCAAGCCCTGGTAACTATTGCAGCCACACAGGCATGGCAAAGTTCCTCTGAAATAACTTCCCGATGCAGTCACACGCTGTCAAGCTGACTAGGAGCCATTTTTAAAGCAGCTATATCAAAACTGATGCTGCATATTGAAGATACAGATGCAGTCTCTTAAAAGGCAAAGTATGTCAGCCTTAGCTTTGAAGTTATTTTTCTTTTATTTTTTTCCCCCATATAGAAGCAGATATTGTTCAGCAAAGTGTTGTCACAGGAGTTTTCTATAACAATGCTTTCAACTCTGGGGTTTTTGATTTCCTTCCTCACAACTGTCGAGACATCGCATATCTAAAGGTTTCTTATTTACCCCAGGTCTAAGCAAGATTATATTTTGAATTGACTTTTAATATTTTAGAACTGTGTTTAGTTTAAGTCTTTTAAAATTTTTAGAGAGCACTTGGAATGTTATTAACAGTCTTTAGTACCAACTTTTCAGAAGGCAATTTATCATGCTAAATACTCCGTTTGCAAGCGCTGATATTATACCAGGTGGCCTCCTCGCTGAAGTGTGTGATTGACTCCGCACATATAAATTTGAGATCCATTCCTTTCCTCATATTCGTCAAAGGGAATGTATTTATTTGCATTTATGGTATGTATTTACATCTACAGTGGTTCAGATGCACTTTATTGAATGCAAATGCTGCAAGTGTGAGTTCTTTTTTTTGTTGACATAGTAATGTTTACATATTGAGATTGTCAGCTGCAAGACAGCATCACTTTTTTATAAAGAAAATGAATTAGAGAATAAGGAAATATTTATTTCCTGTGACAAAACTTACAAAATGTTAGAACTTGGCAGCAGAAGTTGCAGTCTGTTTGCCAGCACAAGGTTGATCCTGTGGTACATTTTATAATTTTTTTTTGTTGGTTTTTAATAAAGCTTTCATTGGAGTCTGGATTTTTCTTTTTCTTAATTCCACTGGATGCCTTTGACATCCAGGTCTCTTCAGAAACCAGATTTGGCTCACAGGAGGCCAAAAACTTGTCAAGTACCCCTGGATCACATGAGCAAAGAAGGTTCAATTCCTGGTGCTTCTTTGTGACTGTCTCATCCTCAGATATGTGGTATTTTCTTGATTGAGACCAGAAGGTCTGGATTCATTTGACCTAACTTCTTCGCCAGTATAAACTGCCCCCTTAGATTTTTTCAACACATCTAGATGTTTTTGTCCCAGGCAAAACATGTATATATATTTAGAGACTTTATTAATCTGATTGTTACAATGGATAATTATCCTAGTACCTTCATTTAGTTAAAACTGATTATCATGTAACATGAAATTATATTAAAAGATATAACAAAGCAGTAGTTTCAGAGTTATTTTTGCTAGTATTTTTTCTCTGAAAACTATGCAGAATTTTCATCTGGAAGTAAAAAAAAGAAAGTGTGGGGTTTTTTTAAGCAATCTCTTGTAAGGGCTTCGCCATTAGGGCAGTCCCTGAAATCAAAATGTGCTGCAATAAAGACATAAAATACAGCAAAATGCTTCTTTAGAAATAGTCTGTTGGTGTTTCATTCTCCAACAGGCACTGGGGTGGGCTGTGTGTATTAGCAACATGGCTCAGGTGGCAAGTTATTCTGTAACATTACAACAGATAATTAGCATAGCTGTAGCATTTATTCTAATTTTAGACAATCTTTCTCTTATTGACTTCAAAAGCCTGCCAATGATGGCAGTTGCAGCCCCTCACCAAGCACTTTTGTAATATATGTTGGTTTGTCATTTTCACTTTTGTCTCTTGTGAAGATGACAACACTTGACACTTTCCAGGCAGCTTTTGGTCTTGTTTTTTGTATGGCCTTTCCATTGAATTCAAGCACCCTGACATCTCGTGACACCCAGTAATTCTACTCTTTGGCATGATTCTGATCTGCTCTGTTACCTTCATCAAGCTAAAACTTAGCTTAGCATGCTTCCTCAGCTCCAAAGTAAGGCTAATAGATTCTCCTAGCATAACATTTGCCCTGCTCTAAAAAGTTGGAAAAGGAGAATTGGCACAGCATGAGAGTGTTGGATTCCTCTCTTCTCCTAGACTGTCTTCTAGAAACATACTGCGCTGGACTGTGCCCAAGGTGAATTCAACTTGGCCTGTCAGCATCCAGTAATGCTGCTGCAGGGGAAGGTGTGAGAATCTTGCACAGAAGATGTCACTTGGCCTCATTGTGGTCTTAGAGTGATCTGTAAATGTTAAGCCAATTTCTCATTCGAAGAAATAGTTGAATGAAAAAAGTTATACCTTGATTTTGAAAATATTAGGATATTCATTAGGGTATATGTATATAGTCGTCTGGTCTGTCTTGAACTGTGTTAAATTCATGGCTTTTGGTAATATTTTGGCAAAAAGTTTCACCAGTGTGAATTTTTCTCTTTTTACTAAGCTTGTACCTTAGAATGAAATCACGAATGATTAGCCTATACTGAACTGAGAATATATCGTCCTGACCTAGTATTATGAAATACAGTGGCCTCAACTTGGTGTTATTTTTCATGTGTACTTGGTGCATGCATGTAGGTGTTACTTATGGTGACAGTGGAAAGATGGTATTTGCAGAAGTCACACTTTGAGCTATTCTTTCATTTAGTCTTGTGTGAGTTTATCTATTGTTAGCCTCTTCCTACTCTCAGGAGCTGTGTAGATGGTTTCTTGGGCAGGTAATCTTCTAGGGAGTTCATGGTCATAAAAGAAGCTTTGTCCTAAAAACACATCACAAGCATGGAATTTCTGGCTTTCAGACTTAAGTTCATACCTCTTGATGGTGCGTTGCTCTGTTTTTTCTGGAGGGAGTACATCTGGGCTGTGAGCGGGAGGAAATGAGGCCATCCTTACTCAAAACATGACTCTCAAAATGTTTGGCAGCAGTCAGTGTTCAGTCATTTTCTCTCCCCTCTTAGCACAGTCTTTTGTGGAATCCTGCTAGCAAGCCTCAGGGCCCTTCTACAACACCATCCTTGGTGGTTTCTGTGCAAGAGTGGCAAAACTATCATACGAGCCATACCTGTCTGTTTCCTTCTCTACTTCACACCATGCTGGATATTTGCAGGGGATCCCTGTCCTCATTTGGTTTGTACTGTTGGTTTTTTACACTTTTTCACCATCTCTTGTGTGAGATTAGAACGGACAGTTCTCCCTGTTCCACAGATTTGGAGGACTCAAATTTTTCTTTTCAAGGGCACCTGCACACTGAGCCAATGGGAACTTATGTGTCTATCGGTTTTGGCATATGATGATTATTTTCCTCACTGTGCATTCTACTGAGAGAATCTTCTGAAACAAAGACATTTCTTACTGATGCTTTTCAGCACATGGGAAGGACAGTTTGTGTGACTGTTATTGTGCTTATTAGACCCTTCTCATGTGGTTTGTTAAAACAGTCATCTCATGGATCTACGTGCAGAAGACTGGACAGAAAGTACATGATCCCAAGTTAAATGTCTTTACTCTGACTAATCTTTTTTCTCTAGTGCCAGTAGCACATAAAAGGTAGGCTATATCCCTTTCAACAAATAAACTATATCATTGGCTTCTAAAAATAGTGATACTTTTTTGGCAAGTTACAATTTTGTATCAATAATTAGGACTCATGCCAATATATAAACATGTCACTCTGCGATGTCTTCCTTTTTTCCTGAATTTTTAGGGAGATTTTGACTCTACACCAGTCCACAATACTGCCTTCTGGTTACAAGCTTCCAGACTTCCCAAAGTAGTACATTCCTTAATGAAATGTACTTTAAGGGCAGAGATTTTATTTAGTTTTCACACTTTGACTTGGCTAGAGATTTGTGAACAACGCTAAAGCATCAGGTAATACGGGATGGGAGAGGTCTACTCATTGGCTCTGTCCTACTCTGTTCAAGCAATATTTATCTACCAAAATTTTCCCCTCATGAAACAGCCTCTGTCAACCTGCCAGATTTATACAGCCCCCTAATTGTCAACATCGTTTGGCCCCTGAAGCAAATGTTTTAAGAGTTACTTGCTTCCATGAAAGAGCCATAACTTTCCTTAGTTCAACACCTTTTCAAGAACAGACTGTCAAATCCCACACAATGTCGGCAAACGGATGTTACTTTATCTTTACCTCTTCTGCAAAATGATAGATATAGTTGCCACCCTTTCAGACTGAGGGGCTTTTGACAGCCCTGAAGTTGTGGCCTGCAGGTGACAATATCACAGTATCAGTGGACTGGACTTCTGGACCATCCTAGCACTCATTTAGGACAATGCAGACAACTGACAGCTTGCGCCACATGAACGAACAGGGTGGTCCAAGATGTATTCAGGTGTCTCATCAGCCTTTGGAACAGCAATTTGAATTTTCAGATTCTCTTATCCAGAGAGTGGGAATCCCTTTGCGGATGATCCTAGTAATGTCAGATCCTCTAAGACAGTGCTCAAAGCAAGACATAGCACTGATACTGGTGGCTCCAGCATACAGCAGGTGATAGTTTTGGTTTTAAGGACTGAATCCCTTGTCTTGGAGACTTGAACTTTTTTGCCATTCATGATCTTCAGTATATTGATGTCAGCTTCTCACCAAAGCATCTCAAACTCTCATTTTGAATGGCTTTCACGGAGAGAACAGATCATTTTAATCTTTAGGAGCATACTTAGTAATAATAAATATATTTCTGCCGTCAGTCTCAGTTGCCCCATATTTTGCTCCAGGACTCTGGCCACCACATCACTGTCTGTGACATATATGCTAGTTTACTCCTAGGCTTCTCTCTAGAGCAGCACAACTGATTCACTGCAGGAGATGAGGTAAATCTTTCAGTGCAGCCAAATAGAACCAGAAACTATAAAGTTAGAAACTACTTTATCTGTGTCTCCACAGATGGTCTGGTTTTTGGTGGAAAGAGGTTAGGAAGGGAGGAGAAGCCACAGGTTATTTATTGAGCCTGTTGCGCACACCTTCAGTGTCTGGCATGCTTAGCCTTTGAGACTGACAAAGAAAAAGACTTGTATGTTATCTTGTGGTATGCTGACACAACCAAGGGACTCTCTTTTGTCAAAAAGGAGGGACAACAATTGCATGGATGTTATGAAGTAGTTAAAATGAAATCACTTTGTATCAATAAGTGTTCATTGCACAACTGGAGTCAGCTGATGGTTCTCAACTTAAGCAGCAGCTGTGGCTTCTTTGCTGAGTCAGTACTAATAGCTATTTAACATTTATGTTGAACTTGCTGTTGCTGAAGAGTTACAGAGTTGGTTTTGCATTTTGGATGGCAGTCCCTCAGTTTTTATGAAAGTGGCTATTCTGAAACCCTCCGAGAGGAGGTAACGCTCCCCCAGGACGAGCACTGCAGGAATTGCTTAGTAGGGTGCATTAACATATGGAGAAGCACTTAAAGGAAGAAGCTGCTTTTCTGTGGCTGTTAGCTGTTCTTGGAATGTGAAGTGTGTACACACTTGTGAGCGACACAGGACTAATTTATCTTCTAATACTTGGGAAGACTGCACTTTTAGAAGACTCTGGTGTCTGAATTTGTGAAAATATTTACTTTGTAGCCAGCTATGGGGTGTGGTTTTCAAGGTCTTGGTGTTTTTGAGCTTGCCAGGTGCAGGGATGAGGAGGTGCAAGACCCAGGCACTTGACCCAAGCTGGCCAACAGGATTATTTCATACCATGAACATCACATTCAATATAAATTAGAGAGTTTGCTGCAAAGTCTCTCTTTCCCTTGATGGCTGCCATCCAGAGAACTTCTTGCCCTGGTGCCGGACCCCTGAGCCCTTCCCTGCCTCCCGAAGCTGTAGCGCTCACAGTGTCTGACATTTACTGTCCGCTGCTGGGAGTGCACAGCTTCCTACTGATATTATGAGCTGAGTATAATCTGTGTCTATTCTATATTGGTATTGGGATCAATATTGGTTCTTTAGTGCTATTAATGCTAATTATCTAATCTAGGGCTAATCTAATAGCCCTTCTGTGTACCATTTAAACTTGCAATTCATCGCTTGAGAATTACTAAGAAAAAGGTGTGTGCCTTTTTCTCCCTTCCGAGGTCTATGCTGTGGAAGGGAAATGGCTTACATATCATCAATGGGATAAAAAAAAAGGTTTTACTGCATGTGTTTACAAACAGGTATCACCAGCAGTAGGGATGCACGCCTAGGCACCGTGACCATGTTGCAGTCAACTATTACATTGATCGATAAGCATTTAGTGTGAGGGTTTTTTTTATATTGAGATCTTAATAGAGATAGAGGAATCCTGCTATCTGCCTCGATGCAGAGTTTTTCCCAAGTCCCCAGTAATTCCCGTTGCTATCTCCTGATGTTGCAAAACAAGGTACCAGTAGTATTTCAAATGAGACACCAGTGACTTAGAAACATCACAGTGCTTTATTAGCTCATTCTGTATATATCCCAGCTCATGTCCAGAGGATTTTTTTTTCCTTTAGGGGTGTGCTTACTCTGGAATTTCTCCAGCTCTCGTTTTCTGTACATTTGTTGCACGTCCTTCAGCACCACCCAAATCCGCTGCTCACACAGTCAGCAGCTTCTCTGTTCAAAAAATACTCCCATTACTCAGCAGTCCAACATTGTCTCATTGTTATATTTCCAATACAAGATAGGGTAGGTTTAAAAAAAAAACCAATCAGTTATTCCTGTAACAGTATTTGGTGAAGTCCAAAAGAGGAAGGAAGAACCCCAGCAAAATCACTCTAACTTTGCAGTAGTTTGGGTATTCTAACATCACTGTTTTCTGTCTCTGTCTAGAAACTTTCTAAATAGATAGGGTAAATAGTCAGGCCTTAAAAGGGAAAATTGAAAGAGAAGAGAAGACAAAGATTTTCAGCCTTTAAGATCATAACAATGGGATGATTGTGTGTTTTAATATATCTTGTGTTTCTCTATATTTATGGCTAAAATACTTTTAGTCTGGGAGACTTTTACACACTGCTTTTGAGACAGCCATATGCCCCTGCTGATACAAGGCTTCTAGAAAAGGCAAGAGACAAAAATTTAGGGATAGAAATAAACTCTTTTGTTTCTGGCATGGCGTTTCCGTCCTTTTTAGCAAAGGTCTATAGCTTTATACAACTGTTTTCTTATGTGCGCTGTTCAATAAAAAGTGTCAGCAATGTGATTTATAATAAACTTAAACCAAACATAAAAACACCAAATCTACTGTAGTGCAGCATTAACATAGCGTAATTTGCAGTTGGGTGGAGAAAGGTTAGTGAGGCATCTGTCAGCCTGACCACTGCTCTCTGAGTTAAGTGGTGGCATCACAAGTCAGTTCTGCTTTGTATAAGGACCTTCTTCGGCTAATGAGTATTAAGTGATTAAACCACATGCAGGAAAACCAGTACTTTTTAGAAAACAGCTGTAGGCGTATGAGAGGCTGCTGGGACTGTAACTTAAATACATTTAAACCAAACAAAGCAAGTAATTCTTGTAAGAAAAGCAGGGACTTCTAGCCAAAGATAGGCATTAATGTGGAAGGCATAAATCAATTGGCAGAAATAAGGGATGGACTCCAGGGAACCGTATACTGAGAAATATAAAAAAAAAGGAAAGCAAGCTTCAGTTTGTGCTGAATGAGAACCTATGTCTGGCACAAAGATGGTCAAAAGCCAGTTCTCATTTTTGCCTCTTTATTCCCAAGTACCTAAAGGGGGGCCTACAGGAAAGATAGGGAGGGATGAGGGAGTGTAGCAATAGGATGAGGGGTAATGGTTTTAAACTGAAAGAGGGTTGATTTAGATTAGATATCAGGAAGAAATTCTTTACTGTGAGGGTGGTGAGACACTGGAACAAATTGCCCAGAGAAGTTGTGGATGCCCCATCCCTGGAAGTGTCCCAGCCCATGGCAGGGGTGTTGGGACTAGGTGATCTTTAAGGTCCCTTCCAACCCAAACCATTCTGTGATTCTATCATTCTATGAAATAACTAGAATACGAGCATCGGGGATTCGTGATTCTCAAGTAAATAGCATATCTAAAAAGATTTCAATTCTGCCCTAGTTCCATTTGCTGGAAGCAATACTCCTATTTCTATTTTCAGTTTGCCACTTCACATAGAAAGTAAAAATACTCCAGTGCAAGCACTGAAAGGAGATTCTTCTTGAGGATGGTCGTAACCTCAGTCATTTGCTAAGTGGTTGGTACATTGCATTCAAGCTTTACAGTGAAACAATTGTCTTTGAAAAGATGACTGAACGTATGGCCTACAGACTTCCAGTAGCAATTTCCTCAGGAAAGCCTATGCCTCTTTTTGACAATGGACTTGAGCCTTCAAGTCCCTTGAGTAGCTGGGAAGCTCACAAATAACATTTCAGAAACACTTGTACTATGACTGCTAGATGATACTTTTTGAGTACCTCCCTCACCCCATACGACCACTTCCATGACTCATCACTACATCCATTCTGT
Source organism: Ibidorhyncha struthersii (assembly GCA_013398815.1). NCBI lineage: Eukaryota > Metazoa > Chordata > Aves > Charadriiformes > Charadriidae > Ibidorhyncha > Ibidorhyncha struthersii. Next base: position 419,145 of record VZSZ01006402.1, read on the forward strand.
ATCCTGTGCTGCTTTGCTTCATGTAGGTATGTAGTAAAGGCTAGCAATAATATTAGCCATTTGTATTAGCCAATATCATTGCAATGCTGCATTTTTCCCCTAAATGTTGATACTGACTTTATGTAATGAAAAACTTTACAGGGGATCATGACTGAAATTATATAAAAAGGAGGGAAAGTACAAGACCATTTGCCTCTAATGGATGAGGTTAATTTTTATGACAGTGGGCCATCAGATACATTCCAGGTGTTAAATGCTTAAAATGTCACCTTGGGGTTCCTTCTGTATAATTTTTTCTCAATTTTTCTGATAAAGACTTCTAGTAATTTTTAATTGAGTCAGAAAATCACTAGTTTATTCTTAAATGTATTCAGTTCCCTATAATTAAATACACATTATACAGACAATATAAATATGCATTTCCTTGGGCTTGCTGGCAAAATTTTAATACTTTTTCCATGTGAGAAGAATTTAAGAGAAGAACTGATATGTTGGAACTTTGTTAACATCAGATAATATTGTATTAGAAATAATCATGTATGCCTCAGTTTCTCTGTCTGAGATAAAGCTGCACCTTCCGCTTTTTTTTTCCCGTGTTAAATGCTGTTGTACATTCCTAAAAATTTTGTCTTATACATTCAAGCAAGTTGTAAATTTGACAGGAAATAAGAGCAGCAATAGTGCTGCTGATCAGGCTATTTGCATTTTTCTTTTTAAAGCTTCATTTTTGCAAATAGAAAAAATGGACATAAAATGATGGAAATTATTATAGCTTTGCTATAGGTGCAGTAATTGTAACAAATTGGTTAAAATCAAGAGGCCAAAAGAAAGCAGTAAAAATTGGGTGTGGGATGGATGTACAACCAAACCCTTCTTATGCCAAGGACCTACTGCCATAGCACTTTTTTGGAGTTCAAACTAAATTAATCTATATTTTGACCAGTTCTTGTAACATTCCATTGGATTTTCTAAAACATTTATCTTAAGGTCTGTGTTTTAAAATTACTCAAATTTTAACTCAGGCTCTAACCTATGAGATTTCAGTTATTATATGCTTTTTAAAGAGAAATGTCTCAATAGGTCAAACACTTTGGTTTGGAAAGTACTCGGGCTTAGTTCTATTTTTTAGAAAGTTTTTATGGATATGTGTAGCCTAATTAAAAAAATACTGTTAAAGCTACTTCAGTTTTTAAGTTTCATAAGAAATTTGTCAAATGATGTTATCTAGCTATTCAATAATCCTAACCACTCAAATAAAAACAAAAGGGAAAAGGACAAAATACCAATTAAAAAAATCATAATCACTAGTTTATGGTGAGAATAATGTGATATTCCAAATAATTGGAATTTAAGTTTAATACAAAACTAGTCATATTGTCACCAGACAATGATTTGTATGTTTTGCATGCAAATGTATAAACAATAATTTTATCTTTAAATGTGAGGGGGAAAAAATTGCTAGCCTGGTAAGACAGTTCTGTGATTGGATTACTTGTTAGCGGGGAAACTTTGTGTTACTGTAAAGCACTATCTCAGGCCTGAAATTCCCTATCTGCTGTCAAATGCTCATCCTTAGTACAAACAGCTATCGAAAGCATCATGCTATACCTCTTGCTCAAATTTCCAGTCCTTTATCAGAATAAACTGAGAATTCTTATTTTCTTGTGGCCAGGATATGGGTAATGTAGAAGCAGGTGAGCAACTGGATGAAAGCATGAGGAAGGAGGGTGTGTGCAGATGAGTACATCCTCACAGCCTTCGAAATGGGTGAGAGTGCCCCGGTGTGCCAGGGCTTGCACTTGCGGGGAGCCAGAAGCTGAATGAAACAACATCCAGTGGGAACTAGACCAATGGAATTGTAGGATCATAGAATAGGGACCTTTAAAGGTCATCTAGTCCAATCACCCTGAAATGAGCAGGGACATCTTCCACTAGATCAGGTTGCTCAGAGTCTCGTCCAACCTGACCTTGACCAGCCTTCAGGGATGGGGCATCTACCACCTCTCTGGGCAACCTGTGCCAGTGTTTCAGCACCCTCACTGTAAACATGTCTCCCTTGTATCTAGTCTAGATCTACCCTCTTTTAGTTTAAAACCACTATCTCTTGTCCTATCACAACAGGCCCTGCTAAAAAGTTTGTCCCCACCTTTCTTATAAGCCCTCTTTAAGTACTGAAAGGCCGCAATAAGGTCTCCCCAGAGCCTTCTCTTCTCCAGGCTGAACAACCCCAACTCCCTCAGCCTGTCTTCGTAGGAGAGGTGTTCCAGCCCTCTGATCATCTTTGTGGCCCTCATCTGAACCCNCATCTGAACCCTCTCCAACAGGTCCATGTCTTTCCTGTGTGTAGGGCTCTAGAGCTGGACGCAGTACTCCAGGTGGGATCTCACCCTCTGCTTAGAGGAGCAGAATCACCTCCCTTGACCTGCTGGCCACACTTCTTTTGATGCAGCCCAGGATACAGTTGGCTTTCTGGGCTGCGAGTGCATATTGCTGGCTCATGTGCAGCTTTTCATCCCCCAGTACCCCCAAGTCCTTCTTGGCAGGGCTGCTCGCAATCCCTTCATCCCCCAGCCTGTACTGATATGGGGGCTTGCCCCGACACACGTGCAGGACCCTGCACTTGGCCTTGTTGAAGCTCATGAGGTTCACACAGGCCCACCTCTCCAGCCTGTCCAGGTCCCTCCAGATGTCATCCCTTCCCTCAGGTGTGTCAGCTGCACCACACAGCTTGGTGTTGTTTGCAAACTTGCTGAGGGTACAGTTTGAGGACCCTCTTCTCTTTCCTCTCCCAGTTTGCAATACATTATAGGTTTCCAGGCCATTCAGCAGTGGCTCAGGTCCAGGAAGGCTGAGCCCAGGGTCTCGCATGAGGATGTGGTTGCAGGCCCAGAACGGGACAGGGGCAGAACAGGAGGTGGATGCGCATGGACTTTGCCGGGATCTTCCCGCTGGCACCTGATCCTGCGATCAGTGCTGATCAGGCCGGTTGGTCAGCGTCGGTGGAGTCATCTGTTTAAAATGACACTTGATTTCAGATCCAAGTGGTTTTTGAACACCGGTGCAGGTACGCTTTGTCCCTCCTGCTGCCCTGTTGGGAGGTGCCTTTCCTGCAGGTCTCTCTGCACTGCGTTTGCGTTTACCCTGTCTGATGGTGAGCTGAGGCACAGGTAAGCCGGCCGTATTAGTCAGCGCAACAAGGAACTTGCAGGAATATTAAAACCAGTGTGGTGTATGAGAATCCAGAATGGATTATTTTGCATTAGCCGGACTTTATGCTTCTCCCCCAGATGATGCTCTGAGAGATCACTGATTCACTGTGAGAACCCGAGGAATTTGCTGTATGTTCTAGCAGGCAGTAAACTTGAGGTCATATTTTTTTTTTCTGTTTGAATAAGAGTCTGTAACTGAGTCAAATATTAAAATTAAAGTTCAAGCAGAAAATGATGTGAATGTAATTTCTGTGAATGATAGGAGAATGGTCTATGAAATAACTGAGGCTGAATAATTGCTTGCTTTTCAACTCAAATTGCATTATTTTTAAACTCTTCTACTATTTTAGTAACTATAGGGCACAATACTCATGCTATACCTATATTCAATTCTATTCAAACTAAAAGTTTCTAAGGAATAAAATGTCCATTTTGTAAGGATTTTAAAATGGCTCCAATAGCTTCTTTGCTGTCTCTTTGTTACTTCTCTTGCTTGAAGTAATGTTTGTGATGTGAAAGCTTGTTTTGTTTTGTCCTAAGATTAAATAGTTTGCATTTATCTTAAAATGTGCAGGTGGTAAATTGAGATCTTTACTTTTTCAGAGTGTTATGCCCAATTTTAGGTGCTAAAAACCAGGACACTTACTTTCAATCACTATTGGCTGATATGGTCTCCACTGAAAGCAGGAGTAGGTTTCTGGGTATGTTTGGAATGGAGCACCATCCAAAAAGCATTTGATCTTAGGAACAGCAAACTCCGCTAGAACAGCTATTGTCTTTTTTACTGCTAACACTCTTTACAGAAAACTAGGGAAAATTCATGGTCCGTACCACATTTTTACCTCAGGGGAAGCCAAAGCAAAATAACTGCTGAAGCTGACCCTGCTTGGGAAGGGGGATTGGACTGGGTGGTCTCCAGCGGTCCTAGCCAACCTCCATGTTGCTGTGATCTCTGTGCCCATGGGATATGGGTCTTGGAGATGCCACAGAATGCCGTACGCAGACAGCTCAAGCCTGGGCGAAACATCTTTGCTTTGTGCCTGGGTGCTTACTGGCAATATTGTGTGACAAGTTTAACCCAGACGCTTTCACATCAGCCTGCCTGTCTTCTGACCGGTTACCTCTTAGCACTGCAGCTCCTGGTGTTCAGAACTGCTCTTTCTCTGTGACATAAATTGGGTGGTTTCCTTGGTTCCTTTGCAGCAGATAAGGTCAGCTCTACAAATGGAAGATAATGTCTCTTTTCAGAAGTGACTTCTTCATTAAAGTGGAAGTTGAGTAGGATATGCTGGAAGAAGAAGCCTTTTTAATAAGTCTTCACTTTTGTCCTTGTTAATGATTATTGAGAGCAAATGATGGTGATTTAAAGGTCAATGAAAACTGGCTTAAAGCACCCTATTGTCTAACTGCTGGAAATTTTCCATGTTCCAATAAGCCAGGGCAGCACAAGTGGTTGAAGTAAATAGAAGGACAGTGATCTCACTTGTTTGAGTACTTCACAGTTTAAATAACATTTAAAAGGTTTTCTAAGAAAACATCACTAGCATTGCAAGTTTCCCAGTAGATACATGGTTGATGTTGTTTGTTGATGGTTCTTTATGCAGTTAATATTAGCATAAAATAATACAAACATGATAGCTATTGAAGCAGAACAGTGGGTTATTTTTTGTCCTAAAAATGAATGGGTCTGGCTCTGGTAAACCATTCTCTCATTCACAGTCTTCAAATAGTTCTATTTGTGTCTATTAGAGTGTAAGTAATTAAGTTATTTATTGAGCAACTGTCAGAAGAATTTAAGTAGCTTCTGGAGCAAAACAGCTCTGGCTCTTAAAACACAGTATTTCTCAAAGTCTGCCTTTTCCTTTTCAAACAAACGCATCCCATTGAATTGCTGTTATGTGGTTAAGCAACAATACATAAAAGCTGATTGTCTAGATGAATGATACTTTAGGAATGTAGTTAAACCAACAAATTAATGGTTTACAAAGTGAATATAAAGAAGATATGATTTGATCTACTCTGTTGCTGTATGAAAAGGATGCATCATTACAGTGAATATTTAGATCATGAAGTGCTGTGCTGTTTGCTTTTCTAAGTAAAGGAGGTGAGGCAGTAATTAAAAAAGTGTTATCTAGGTATACAATAATGAGTATTTTATATAATTGATGCAAAAAAGCCTGCAATGACAAAGTCCATGAACTGTTGCTGTTACTATGAAGTATTCATAATTTTAATCTGAAATAGTTGGAGGTGGACGTTAATGGTTTCCAAAATGTAGTACTGTCCTTTGAATTATTAGCGAAGCGACAAGCTATAATTGCTTTACGTACCACATAAAATTGGGTTTAAAGTTTTGCTGTGTGAAGCTTGTAATGTTTTACTCAGATCATTTTAACAACGTAGTTGCTTTTTGTGTTGAATGAGAGCAGTTGAGGAGTTACTTCATTGGGTTGCTTTTTATTGTATGTAGGTCTGACTTCTTTGCCCAGTTCTGGAGCCTGAGTTCCCCTGATTGGCATTCTGACAAAGTGAAAGCAGAATGCTTCAAGCAAAAAGGTTCCTTTTGCAAAAGTCTTTATACACTCAAAGTAGCAATGTAGAGATTACATGCTTTGGCGGCAAGGATCAGGCTCTCAGATGGCTGGGGGAGTCCAGACTTACTGGAGAAAAGCAATAGGACAGCATGCATGTGCAGGTTTTTTCATTTTCATTTTTCATTTGCCTTCAGTCTATATTGCTATGAGCAACTTGTCCCTTTTTTTACTCTCACCTGCTCTGTTGTGTTACCATTTATAAAATATATGCTGTGTGCAAGCTCTGGAGCCTGTTACAAGTGCAGAAGGGCAGATGGGGCGATGTTTGTGTGATCTGTCCCCTGCCTGGAGATGGATCAAGAGTGTTACAGCTCGCCATCTTGCAAGTTATTGCACAGCAGCCCCTGGTTCCCCACTTCCCTAATCCCACAGGGGGTGCAAGAGGGGCTGTGCTGAGACCTGAGGTCGGGTCTCTGGGCAGCCCTAGCTGTATTTGAAAATGCACCCAGCCCAGCTGGGTTGTGACATTTTGCCAGCGAAGATGGCTAGAATGAAAACACAAGGTGTGGGCAAAGGGAGTCCATTTAGAAGTTCCTGCAGCCCATGGGGTTGTTTGAACCAGCTCTTCTGACTATAGTGCAACCTGGATGAAGCCCTTTGAGGCACACAGTGTCCCTCATCAAAGAGAGAAGGCAGAGCCATGGACTGCAGTCGAAGCTCTTGGGCAGGCCTGAGCATAATGTGGATACTGTATTTATTTTTGTCCTTGGATCTACAGCATCTGGAGCACTGCAGCCTGCTGAGGCTTTCACCAGAAGAAATTATAATCTTAAGCAGCTACCTACCCCGGTTGTCTTTTTAAATTTTTTTTCTTATTATCATCATCATACAGAATCACAGAATCACACAGAATAGTCAGGGTTGGAAG
>VZSZ01006403.1:5708-106296 GCA_013398815.1 Ibidorhyncha struthersii
ATTTATCAGTCCAATATACAACCAATCTAGCCAAGGTCACTAAAATATTCTCTTGGGTATCATACAGGTCTATGGGATATGCACCCCATAGAAATTTGTATTACAGTTTGAACACAGTTTGGGCAGCAGTAATGGAAGAAAAGTTCTTTCAGAAATTCATAGTAATAAAGATATTAGTGTGGTATTAAGATAGCTGTGGGTATGCTTGGACTCTGAGCAGTGTCTTCACGGAGTTTGTCATATGAGGCTACAGGAATAAAAATATTGGGAGAAATTAACTTTTTAAAATATTTTTTTGACAGTTGAATGATATGTTAATGTTTATACAAAGTGGGAGACAAGCAGGTGATACAAGTCAGCATACTGTTTCACAGGGATGTAACAACTGTCTGGAAGAATAAAGCAGAATTAGGAATCCTCTAACTGGCAGAAGTATTAGAAGAGAGACTGAAAGAACTTCATTCCTGTAGCTTTTGAAAGCAAAGACTGAGAACAACTGTTGAGGGCAACAGAAGCCAGGGAAGAAAGGAAAGCTAAGAAGTGCAGAAGAACAACCATAGATGCAAAAATGACAAAAGAGTCATTTTATCTTACAGACAGAGGCTTCAGTTGTATTAGATTTAAAAGTCTTTAACAATCATTAAAAGAACTGCTGCACGAGACCACCAAAAGATATTTCTGTTAGATGATGCCTGACAAATGTAGTAGCCTGCATACAAATTCCAGAGATCCAACATACTACTACTACTCACAGAAAGCTCTCCTACTCAAGGCAATTATAATGAGTGAATGAAATTAAGAAGAAACGGCTTGCAAAACTAGTTCCTCCCCTCCTTGGGTAATAAAATCTATTGCCCCTGAAATCATTTCACTTAATTCTCACTTGCTAACACATCCCACAAAACCATTTTGCTGAGTGAGATTTAATAAATCTCTCAGCCTGGGATTAAATTTTACTGTTTTATGAACTGTTAAATTGCATTGTATGCTTATTAAAGCTGGTGTTTTCTTACTTCTTGACATATTCCCAACTCCACCATGGGGTACAATTAGGCAAACAGGAGAGATTTTTTTTCACCCCTAAAAATGCATTCCAACTGGGAACAAGATATGAGCATCAGCAAGCTATAAGCAATGTTAATCTAACTTTTTTTAAAAATCAAAGAACCTGTTACCATAAATTCTTTTTTAAAAAAATATGGTAGTATGTCATCTGAATAATCATCACATTAAGGCATAGCTGCTTAGCTTATTTTTTAAACATTTTGTTGCCTAGTGAATTTTAAACAGGGTGTTTGTTTACAGAGTTGTGTATGTGATTTTAAGTACAGACATAACAGATGCAAATTATTTTCTTCATCATCCAAATACTTCCTTTAACATCAGAACAAAGCAAATGATTCATTTCTTACATTATCCAAAAGGGCCTTAAAACTAACAAATGATTTTTTTAAAAATCTATAAATAGTAAAACTTTTTTTTTATAGGCTAGGTAATTTTTTTTTTTAAAGTGTAATTTTGTCTTACACAAAAAGAGAAAAGAAAAAAGGTCCTCTTTTGTCTCAGTGCCTTATAGTTTGATCTCCTATTATCGGAGAAATAACAAAGCAGAACATGAAACAACTACAAATTTTGAGAAAATGTCAAGAGCACAAAAGAATAGGAAAAGCACTGCAAAGGATAGTGATGCTGTTGCCACATTTCTTGCCATTATATTATCATTAGGTAGGAAGGAATATACATTTTCTTATTGACAGAATAAAAACATATTTCCTGGTATAAAAGTTTGAAGTGGTAGAAATATTTTCATCTCACAAAACAATCTCAGATAATAATTGCAGCTTGAATTTAACTTACTGGAGGTGAAATTTTCAGACAACACAAAATTTTGGCAGGAATTAACACCAGAGATGTAATTAGCAAGTAGCTTTAACACGGGGTTTTTCTGAAATAAGAGCGGCAGCAGTATTTCTCTCATCTGTTTGACCTTTGATTCAGAATCTGAATTTCATTTTAGCAAATAAAATGTTAAAGAATTAGAATATACCCTGAAGTGCATAGGAAAATTTTGAATTATGTTTTCTGACAAAGACATCTTCTCATTCTTGTGGAGCAAAAGCTTAAATCCTAAGTATGCTGGAAAATTTCAGTTAGGGGAATAAGTAGAAAGAGTCCGAGAATATTTAGAAATGCATCTTTTTCCTCAATGTTTAAATTTGAGTGGATGACAGTCTGGTTTCAAAGCCAGTCTCTCTGGACAAGGTTTGCAAGTCTGATGTAAGGTGAAGCTGTCATTGATTTCCTGAACTTTCTGATCAACTTCTCATTCTCTTTTATTTTTAAATCAACCGTGTACAACTGTTCAGGGTAACTTACTTCTTTCCAATCATAGAAAGAGGAAGAAGTTCCCAATACAAATAATTCAGCCTATATGGTCATCTACATTTATCTGGAATAAACGTTGTTAACTATATGGAAAAAAAAGGTCAAAAAATAGTTCTATAATATTTCTTAGAAATTTATTTTCTCCCACTTTCTATTTTCAGGCTAACAATACAACATTAAGTGTGATTTTATAAAACCCTTTAAATGTCCCATCGTTTCATAAACTCTATTAATCCAAGAAGCAAATGACGCTTAGTGTACTGCTCGCAATAGTGAGTTCTGTCTGACAGCATAAGCACTTTAAGAACTGTGCTTATAATATACAATTAGGAATAATGTGTTATGATGTTAGGTTACTATGTATCCGTAAAAACAAATGTAAAATTTCCAGGTGAAAGTTATTCTGAAGTACCTTCTCAACCTTTCCTCTGAACTTTAGAAATTATGGTATGTGTTATAATATTTTTTGCAATAAAAAACCCTATCACGCTTTTCTATATACCTTAAGAACCAGGAACAATGGGTCATTATTTGGTCATGGTGGTCCATTTCCTTTCATCTGCTCCACTGCTCAAAAAGCAGGGTGATTGTGATCACTGCAACTCCACATTCATAATAAAGAGCTGCCTGCTACTATTATATTAGCTCAGTATTCAAGACTTGTCACATCAGATGAAAAGTCCCTCTGTATGAGCAATTCATAAGTAATTACAGAAAGATCCTACTCAGCATACACGCTGAACACCTTTGTACCCACGTGCAGCAAGAAAGTACACTTGACAACACAAACAACTAGAGAGACCCAAAATTAGAATAATCCAGATTAAATGCAAATCTGATCAAAAATTGAGAAAAAAAAAGCATTCTAAAGAATGAATCTCAACATAAGGTGGTTTTGTTTCCTGTAAAAGTGTCGCAGTTTTTGAGGATTTCAGAGCTTTCACACCTTCAAACTTTTAAATAAAATGACAAGAATGTATATTGATGACTTCGAAATGCAGAGAAAAGACAGTTCTCAGTCTTCATAATACATTGCCTTCTCCTGCTTTCACCAAGCTCCATTTACATTTCTCTCCCCTTAGAAAGAACTAATGACACAGATTTTAATATCCTCAGCAAAAAAAAACATGATTACATGTGCAGCTTTGCAAAGTTCACATTTACAGGAGAAAACAAATTGTTAAGCAGTGTAAAGCATAACTAGCCCATAAAAGAGTATATGTTTGCTTCAAAAGAGAATTCTTTGTCAGTCTTCTGGAATTCCTTCAAGTGGCTCTGCTTTAAATAAGTAAATTTTTTACTTTTGGATTAATGCCTCCTTAAAATCAGTAATACCCAAAAGAAAAGGTATTAAAAGAGACAACACGTGATTTAGAAAACCAATCTTTTGTTTAGCTTTAGAAAGTAGATATTTTATATTTGGGTCTGGGTTTTTTTCAGACCTGAAGGATATTCATGTTTAGAGTCTTCATTGTTTTCTGTCACTTTTGTATAATCTTTAATCAACCTGTATGTTATACACATATCATAGCCTAGACAGATTACAGAAAAGCAAAGTGACCCTGTAACATTACATTTTCTTTTCTTTGCAATTCTGCCTCCACCAGCTGCATACCACTGTGTAAATGCTTTTTGTTTCAGTGAAGTTCTCCATTAATTAGTTTCTTTCAGAACAAATTTTTTATCTTATTATGATGCTAGTTCTAATAACTATATTATGATAAATTGGATCCAGCTTTACCATGAGAGTAGACACACAATTAAATACATGTAGACATATTTGCATTAAACACATTTTGTTTTGATTAAAATCTGCTTATACTAAGTCAATTTATTCAATGATTGAAAAATGATTCGATGTGTTCTGATTTGTGACACTGCTTTTCCACATTATCTTCTAAAAATTCCCTCATAAAAACAGCCCTCTTAGACTGCCTATTATTCTAATATATTAGCCCACAAAAATTTACCTAATTTAAGTACAGCTTCAAATTGTGATGTTTCAGAAAAAGATGAATAACTTTTAATGGGAACCTCAATGGCTAATGCCGTACCTTGATACTGAAAGCTTAACTGAAGTTTTAAGTACTTTGAAATCCTTAAATAGCAAAGCACATACAGAAGTTCAAAGTATAAAGAAAATAAGGATAGACAGATAAACAAAATAAGGATAAAAAAAATTATATGGGTGGGTTTTATGTATATGAAATTTTCAAAACTTAGAAGTGACTTGTAGTAATTCACTGCTAGAATAAATACAGGGTTACTAATAAGAACAACTCAAAATAATATTGCCGTTATGCTCAACATAGTTGCTGTTTTGGTCAATATCGGAACCAGCCACAGTCTTCATAGCAATCAGATTTTTTTTGGATGTATATATGAATCTTGGTATGTCCAATAAGATTTGTAGCAATATACAAAATCCAAATTCACCCAGTGATCCTTTCCCAAAATTTTGGAACCCTCTCTCTCTAAACATAGCTCAATTTCAAAAGGATATTTATATCATAAAGCCAACTGATAGTATATAATTACCACAATTACTAAACCAAAAATAGGAAATGAAAACTGAATATACTTCCAGCTTTTTCAATACACCATCAGGACTCCATCCTTCAGGATAACAGTCAAATTTCTACACTACATCTAATTCTACATTTAAAAATAAAAATGCATCCAAACTGAGGCAGAAGTCTTAACAAATCTTTTGCATATCTCTGACTAATCTGATGAGTATTTATTTTTCCTGAAGTGTACAAATACCTCTTAACTATGCTTTAGCAAGATTTAAAAACATAATTTTCATACCATTCATCTTATTTTTAGAGATGTTAATCCTTCATATTTCAGAAGGTTCTGCATATCTGCAATTACAGACTGCATAGAGAAGAAAGAAGGGAGGAGAGTAACAAAACAGAGGAAATACATAAGGACATTCTGCTTTAACCTCAATAATACAAGGATTTTTAGTTTTCTCATTCATACTCAAAACCAGCTCTACTACCCAAATGGCTGGAAGGAAAAATAAATAGGTACAAACGTGGAAAAATAAATAGGTACAAACTCTTATCAATTATTCCAGGTCTTCAGGGTTTTTTTGACACTTCTGTACAGTTTGAGAGTTCTAAGAGAGAACAGCAAGAAGATCATTCGCGTAATCTATAAAGGCCATAAAAGTACAAGTATTCATCTGCACCTGTAAGAAAATTTTACAGAATTCTATTCCTTCTTACATCTTCAAAGAAAGTACGATCAAAAATTAGTGTTTAAAGTGTACAAGTTTTCAGTTTGCTGTCATCACTTAACTCATTTCTGTGCATCTTGATCCTGAAGTTGTTTCTCAGTTTAGCTATCTCAGCACTACACAACACACTATCCTTAAGAGGCGTCCTCACTTGTACTAAGCCAGTCTTATATGCCCTCACTTGTCTAAATTAGCCCAAAGAACCATCATATTAATCAGATTGTAGCAAAAAAAACCCAGAATGTAGATATAGAAGCATTCAAAGCAATGTCAGGTTTCTTTACAAGGCAATGGGAACGCTCCCTTGGTTTTTATCACCTCTTGGCTTTTTCTTCCAAAGGCTGCCAAATAGCATGATAAGAGGAGTTTTATCAAAAGACAACTTAAAAATATAAAACTAAATCTAATTATTACCAAAAGATGGATTTTGGTAAGAGTTTATGAAGATACTTTTATAATAAATGGCTCTATACTGTATGTTGATATTTTAAAGAAATTATTTTTATGAGGTATTAAGTGTAACTGATTCTTTGGATAGTTATAAGGAAATAATTTGTTCTCTCTGTTATACATAGTAGAGCATGTAGATATTTCTATGGGAAAATACCTACTTAACAAATAAAACATGCTCTACACGTTTCTGTAATACATGTAGATATAGAATTAAAAGAAAAAAAGAGAAAAAAATCTTTACAAAATCAGTGTTTACCACATAGAAAATAACGGCTGTAAGGATGTAAGCTTTACCTCTCTTGTGCCTATGCAAGTTTTAATTTAAATAACCCCAGAGTGGTTATACATTTTCTACAGGACCTCACAGATACACATATGAAGTCCAGTACAGCTAGGCTGGATCAAAATCCTGCTCCATGAGAATTACAGAAGTGCATTTGTATCTGATGCAGTAAAAAGCTTCTAACTTGTGGAGGTAACATAAAATATATTGATGCTCTCCACAAAATTCCAAGCTTCTACTTTAACATACGAAATCCTTGTACTACTCTATGGAAATGATGAAAAAAAAAAAAAAACATGCTGGAAATTTAACATTTCTGCCCTACCTCTCTACCCAGAACTGCCCAATCAGATTTAGCAGAAATTTTCTCAAAACACTTATCCCAAGAGATACAACTGCTCAGAAAATATTTAGCTGTGTGGCTACAATGTGACAAAACTCTAAAAAAATTGAAAGAAGGTTTTATTTGGGAGTCTCATTAATATCAAGTAATACACCAGTACTCTCTCTAAAGCTAAGTGGAAGTGATTATTGATCAAGTATGGAAAAATTACAGTTAAAAACTGCAATAATTGTATGCCCCCCAGAAATGGAATAAACTCAAAATATAGTGCCGCAAAAACAAGATCACAAAGGATCATATTTAACCTAGATGCTTAATGTTATGGTCTTAATGAAACAGATAGTTTTGCAAAGAATCCTGAAGAGAAGTAAATTCATTCAGGTTAATGGTTTATCATTTTATTTTCTTGATCTACTCTTTCCTAGACAAACTTTCATGGAAAAAGCTTTCGTGAAATGCTACACATAGAAGGAAAATTGTTTCTCCTGAGGTATTAAATTGTTTCTCCTATGGTATTAAATTCTGCCCTCGATGAAGAAATTTTCAGATATTGCAATGTGCAGGAAATGTCATGGTTGTTTAGGAAAACCTTTCCTGAACGGTCATAAATGGTTTGAAGCAACAGGAAGCATACAAATGAGATCTGCAAGACCATAGTTTCTTCATTTTAACATGATTATCTGTTTCATCTTATATTTTAATAAACAGGGAAGGTCTGAGTAATCTACAGTTCAAAGGGTACGTATTTCAATCTCAGATTTCTTAGCAGTTGATTTCTTTACAAATTCTTATCCAATATTTAATTAAAAATTGAACAAAAAACTATCCAGTTGTAAAAATCACATCATGCCTTTAAGTTCCAAAAAGGTACAACTAATTGCAGATTCATCAGAAAGAAACAGACGGAGGAGAATTATTTCTGCAGAGAACTATTTCTGTGTGAGCCTTTTATTGTGAAAGATCTGAGAACCAATCTCTCCATACAGTGTAGTAACTGAGGAATCTCACCTCACAGAGCTCCAGCTCACCACAAACATCAACACAGGGGCAGCTGAGTTTGATGCCAGAGCCATTAGCAGGACAAGACTGTCAAAGAATAGGTAGGAAGCAGCTGCTAAGCACTTTTCAATTCTCATCACTTCTTACTTTCTAGATGATGTGGAACTGTTTTCCTCCTGCTAGTGTGTTTCCACAACTAAGTCGATGTATAAGAGTCTGCTTGCATAAACATTTAGATAAATTAATGTGATTCAAAGGCAAATGCTTTCAACAGGCTTGTTTTCATTTTTTAAACAAGTATTAAGCCTATATTGTTTACTTCCCTTTCTATCTGTAGCATTTTCTATCTCTATTTTTGGTTTAGTCTCTCACTGAAACAAAAACAACACTTGTCCACTGATTTTCCTTTCATTAAGATCTGTTCTCACAGTAATTTATAAGGCTCCATTACTCTGGAATATCTACCACAGATTTTATTTTTGATCAGCAGCAAGCATTTGAAGTGACTCTCCTGATTGTTCCCACATACCAGTGTTCTGATTCACATCATGGAGCAGTCTCATAGTGCATGAAGCAGGCTCTTTTAAGACAAAATTCAGTGAAAGATGTGATCTAAGGCTGTACTTTATGTGCTCCCTCTGCTAATTGGCTCTGTCCAAAGGAATTGACTAGAGATAGTCTGAAGCAAATTAGCTGAAAATAGAATAGTGTGAAATACTGTAGTATAGGTATAGTCAGTTTTTTTGGCACTGACAGCTTTGCTGGACGGGGCTGCCCCCACTGGGCCTCTTCACTTGCTATTGTAGCCATATGGTAGCTAAATTCCAATGATCATTTGGGAAAATCTGATGCCATCTTCAAGTTTATTCCATTTCATTATTATTATGAAAATCTTAACCTTCTCTTCATTTCAGCTCTAATTACAGGGTGCAATTCCTGACCATGTTTACGAAAAGAAAGAAAAAATCCACCTGTGACCAGAAACAAACAAACGAAAAAATCTTTCTGCCCCAAAAGGATGTCAGATACCACTTTTATGATTTTTCAGTTCCTCGTACTCTAAATGAAACATTTTCAACTCTATAGACATGAAGAAGAGGGGAGAAGCAGCATGTATATGCCATCTATTTATGGTAGATAATAGCTTTTTATAGCGGTCAATAGAAGGTTGGCTTGAAAGCCATTTGTCAGACTGCACACATGCACACAAACTGGAGATGGGAATGGTTGCCTTTGGCTCTAGCTGTTAAAAAACAGTTATCAATCTTCATCTAAGTCTTCAAGGAGCTGCTCTTGGTGAGCGATCGATATTGCATTTGCCCCAATAGCTCATTTAATTATTTTCATCTTAAATATCCTGTCAGCAGGGGGAAAGTCTTCCTGATTTTAATTAATTTTGAGATCATTGATTCTTTGCCTTTTCCTTTCCTGTGGTTACACATGCAGACACAAATGCACAGACACACACTTTTAGCCTACAGGCTACGTAAGATGTATGACAAGTCCTTGGTGAAAACCCTGCATATTACTGAAGTATACCTAGATGACATGAAGCTTTACTTTTAAATCTTTAACCATCAACTGCTGCAAATGAGCCCCTGGCACCTAAACATAGTTGGGCAAAACAGTAAATTGAAAACCGTGTTTGCTGAATAGTTTTCAATTAAAGAGTCCTTAAATCAATAGGCAGTAGGATATCACAGCCACAAGCCTGCTATAAGTTACCAGAGAAACACAAAGACAGAAAATGGAAGTCAGAGAACCAGAAAATAGTAGTAGAAATCATGCACTTATATTACATTTTAAAAATAAATAGAAATCTTGGATTGATGGGCATCATTAACATTCAAAATGAAAATGCATTAGGCCCTACAGTGCCGTCATATTTCCTCTATGTTAAATACTAGAAAGACACAAGACAACGCAAATCTTTCAGTAAGGAGACTTAAAAATTTGTAAGAGACAAGTTCTTAACAGCAGTGCAAGAGAAACATCTTAATCTAGTTACTCCTAAAGGAATAATGCATCCTATACATCAGAAACCTTACTTCTCATTCTGGGAGAAAATTGTTGACTTTGTTCATCTCTGCACTGTAAAGTGGTGAGCTGACTGCTCTCAGAGTCCCCAGCAAGAGCCTGGGAATCAGGAAATTGAACTCAAACAGACACAAATCCAGTTTTTCTCTTAGAAGAACATTTGTATTTTTATCTAAAAAGAGATGACAATGAGGTAAAAAAAAAGGTCACTCTGAACTAAAAAAAAAACTGAATTGCTACTTGTTCTTTACATAGAACTACGTGTATTAGGGATGCTCGTGCATAAGGAAAGTGGCCCTTTAAGAAATAGGAAGTTTCCATTAAAAAACACTGAAGAAAAAAGTGAATAGCTTCAAAATTGTTTAATTGGTGCCTGAAAGATCAGATGGATTAATTTCAATGATACGTACAACCTTGTAAGCTGATTTGTGCCACCTCCACCTTTTCAGGAAAATGGGGGGGAAGGGGGGGCGGAACAAACACACAAAAACCCAAACAAAGAAAAAAAACACCAACTCCCCCCCCCGCAATCTGTAATAAATAAATTGACAAATACTCTAATGAAGACTGACTAAAATCTGCATTCATTCTAGAACGGTTTAAAGACCTCTTCAGTTGTACCTCCACTGCCAGAGACCACATTTTATTTGTAACTTATAATATATGATTATTCTCGTTTAACATGACGTGGAATAATCATGAAGTTACTTAGTTTTCATAACAAGAATATAAGCCTACAAGATGCCAGTGGATCAGAAGCAAGACAAAATCACGTTTCCTTTTAATGCCACTGTACAAGGGGTAGTGTTTGCTGTATCAACCCCTGTCAGGAAAGATACAGTATTGCTGAGGAGAAATTAGAGAAAGGGATACAGAATATCTCTTATTAGAGTGTTTCTAGTTGCAGGTCAATCTTGAAAAGAGTGGCTGCCCTAGATACAGCAGCCAGTTTTATATGTTTTCCATCAACAGTCTTAGCTTAGACCTTGGACAATACTTCCACGTGCACCTCTTCATCCCAAAATGCTTTTCTCCATTATCTTCCCCTGGAAATAATAAAAATTGCCTCTTGTCTGAAGCCAGTCATTACTTTATCTAACCAAATGCAATTTAAATACATTCAATTTAAATTTCAGAAGCAAGCACAGATTATTTCAGTTTGTTAAAATCCAAACAAAATTATCAGATTGGAATACTAGTGAAATATCATCACTGGATTCTCCTTGGATAAACTATACCTGTGTAACTAGCTGCATATTAAAATTCTAAGAAAGCCACCATCTCTGCCACAATCCACTAAGCAGTGTATAGTATTAACACAACAGAAAGAATTTAGAAGGTAGACTTTTGCTTGAAAAATGAAAGGTGGGAAAAATAAACCCAAGAAGCAGCTCTGTACTTCAGAGACAAATACAGTTCCTCTCACAGACATTCCTCAGGGAAATAAACAGCAGCAGCAAGGCCAAGTTGAGAAAGCCCTCTGAGACGCAAAGCAAGACTGTAAAGTACTCTACCACATGCTCACATTCCTCTGGGAACTGTTATCCTGCTCAAACAAATCCAACTCACTAAAACTGACAGTTGTGCACTGCTCTTTTTTTCTTGAAGGATTAACATTAGTCAAAAAAGTATGAACTGAAAGTATCTTTCAAGAGGCAAACTAACTGAGAGACTATCCAATCACTGCTGCGAAAGGAGGGAGTATATACTGAGACTTCGGTCTATGTTTCTTGCTTATGACTAGCATAACAGATCTTTTAAGAGACTGTTTTTTCAAGCTAGTTTACATTCTTAAAAGGAAGACAGAAAAAGAAAACTAAACCACCAAATTATCCTTAGAGAGCAATAAATATATAGAAAAACCTCTTAAAGATTGAACACCTCTTGAGATACACGTTTCTGAAGATTTCAGAGCTATTATTTGGATGTACACATGTGGTTTTGTGTATGAATATTTTCCAAATGTACTGCCTTTTAAACCATTTGATTCTGGTGAACTGTAGCTTTACAGAACTAAAAAAAGAACTGATTCATTAAAAAAAAAAAAAAGTCTTAAAAAAATATTTGAGACATAATTCATTTGCCTAACTTCAGCCATCTAAAAACTACCAGGAGAGCCATGAATTAAAAACAGTGATTCATCTGGTTATCCTACTTTTAGAGGGAGCCTAGAAATTTAGATTACATTGCATACCTTACCTGGAGAGTAAGACTCTCTTGAAAAACTTCAAAGACTTCAAACTTTGAAATGTAAGATCTGAATGGAAACCATACTCTCCAATTTCTGTAATACAAATCAAACCTCATTATATAATTATAATAAACTCTAATCCACACAAGTTAACTCCAAGGAAGAAAACTTGTTCATTGGATAATGCTATAATTTTAATTAGACAGGATGGTTCACAGCTGTGGTGATTCACAAATATGGATTGCTGTCTCTCTTAAGCAATTTGGTCTATAGGTAAACTGCAGCACGTCCTCCATTTCTAAAAGGGTTGAAAATGTTGCTTGTTTTCAAGGGTGATTTCAGATGTAGAGATGAAAAACAACAGATCAAACAATACTCCAAAGAGACTACTGCAGACAAGCAGCAGCTGAACACAGTACTAGCTTCCTTAATCCCATCCACTCTTTACTGTGGGAGGTGGGAAAGGGAACAGGAGATGTCCCATTTAGCATTTATCTAAAGTACCCGGAGTATAAAATAAACATTTAAGTTAATTGTAATAGACCAGGCAGAACATGAACCACACTTGTGCTTATTACTGTAATTCAAGCAGTAGAAGCTGAACATTTTTTGCCTCAAAAAGTTTGTGTTTTCCTATTTACATCAAGACTATGCAAAAAAAAAAAAAAAAAAAAAAAAAAANAAAAAGAAGATGCAGGACATATCTTAAGAAAAATAGAAGCTAATTAGATTTCTAAAAATGAAGATGCAAAGCCCATTGAGACATTCTACCTTTGCTTATAATCATTTTCATTTTTATTAGGAGTTAGACAGAACATAGTATTTCACAGCCTTAGCATGTACATTGAATGCCTCATCAGATGTAAACTCATTTATATTCCTTGCACCCACACAAAGCATGATAGCAAGAAGCTTCTTCACATTTAGGAAATGTATTTCATTGTCCTGACCTCCCCTATTCTGAAGCCAGCTGTTCAGATTGTCCCGGTCCTGTCCTGTAATTCAAAGCACTGCACAGTATTCTACTGAGAAATTTTAATAATATTTGGAAATAAGTACCTGTATAGGGTTTTGTTTCATCTGACATCCTTTCACGTGTTTACTTAAGCCCCTCTCTAGCACTTGTGTGGAAGGGACTTGCCACAAGGATCACATAGAAACCTAAATGTGACAGGTAACTGTCTCAGGAAAGGGGCACTGTACGGATTCACAGGTGCTAGAGAACTTTGGAACAACTGATTGAGTAAATTGCACAAAGGCAAAGTGCAAGAGAAAAAACTTTTCTCAAGGGGGCTTGGGGGCGGGAGGGTGGGGGGAAAGAGAATGAGAGCCCATTATCTCTGCTTGCAGTGCAACTGTGTTTGTCTGCCCAAATATAAAAATTTGGCAGTTCATACTTTGCGATGGAAAAAAAAGGGGTGGAACCCCTCAACAAACCCCCCAGATTACAGTTACTGACTGAAACACTACAAAAACAGTTAACCATTGAGGATTAGAAAATTAAAGAGTCATATGTATAACATACAGAGAAGGAAGGAACTCAATAGTATAATTGAAATGGGTCCCATCTATGCTAAGCAAAAAGTATGGTATCAGCGCACACACACACAGACAATAAATAAGCTACAGAGCTCAAGAGAAGAAGAAAGGACTCTCAAGGAGATTATCTTTCCTGCTCATACTGGAAAACTTTCTTACCTGTAACACTAAAAGAAATTAGAAAAGTTCAGAAAGGTTAAGATGATCTTACTACTTTACAAGTACCTTCTCAGGGTAAGGTCAACAGAGATGCTTATATACCTAAACTTGTTTAAGTTACAGGCACAAATAAAGTGGCAGAATGATTTTCAGATTAAGGAAAATTCAAACTAGATAAATGAGACAAACATGCAACACTTGTAGAACACAAATGCGTACAATGTGGTTATATCTAGCTTACCAAGTTCACAGATGAATAACACAGATATTAACCACTGCAAAAAAAAAGACAATAAATTAAACCATTCAAGTTCTTCTAAAACAGATTACATAGGAGAAATTTTGTAAATCCAGATTACAACGGAAAAAAGCTTACACTGTTCTAATTAAATGCATAATCATGGATGCAGATCCATGTTAGCAATGCTAAATGGCTTCTACTTTAATGAGCCATTTGAAATGAAATGGTTGCTTGCAATTAGACATCTGCAGTCCAAGGACAGCAAGCCAACTATGTAGTCTGGCTGCCAGAATTACAGTTGCATTCCTCAGCAGGACAATGAGGAGAATGGATAATTGTAATTATAACATATACATCCCTTAGTGTTCTGTGGCTGAAAGAGTGTGAGCAACAAGGGCTCTTAATACATTTAATTGCTGGCTGCTAATAAAGGGTTGTCAAAAAAGAGAACCATTTTTCAAGTGCATTCCAATTGCATTAAACATCACAAACCAAGGTCACTAACTACCCACCTGAGGACTAATCTCCAAGGAAACTGCCTCTTAGACCCTGCAAATATCTAGTCACACAGGCTTAGTGTTCAGAAAGTTGCAAGCTGATATGAGAGCAAACTGAAAAGATGGGAGACAACAGAGACATTATTCTAGAGGGTTTAGTACATGCTGTAACTTCTCTACCCCATTCACTTTATAGAATCTCTTTGCAAGCATTTTTCACTAGAACTTGAACAAAGATCCTAAATACTTTTTAGATGCAAGTATTATCATCTCTTTCCTTACATACTTAACATATCTGAATATTTCATATATAAAAATGTTTCCATCCCCTCACAGGAATAAAAGAAAAAAGCAATTGAACTTTATCCATTCAAAATCAGTGCAGAAATCATAGCAACATTCTCAGACAGAACGCTTCTCTCACCTGGCCAAATAATACATAAAGAAAAATAGGATTTCATTACCTTCAGATTTTATCTTTCATTCACTGATGCTCAACTTTGCAATTCACTGTGAAGATTCGAGAGTGAATATATTTTTTTCTTCTGTTTGCTATATATTCTGAATGTATACTGAAAATTCACTGTGATTTTACTATATTATAATTTCTTCTGTAACAAGCAGCCACCTCAGCTGCTCTGCTCTGTGAATTCTCACTGATTTTTTTAAATAAAATTCATTAATGGTGCTGACAAAGTAAGTGAGAGCATCATGAACACATAAGTAAGAATTCTTCCAAGTTTATACACAGGCTATCATCTTTGAGTTATTAGGTAAGATTTCTTTAATTTAATTGCTTTCCTCGATTTTTTTTTATCAGTTCCTAGACGAAGTTGAAATTGAGATTTTACACATCTTGAATTGAATAGATTCAATTATCTAGACATCTCACCTGACTAATTCATTGGATCCTCTTAAATACTTCTCTCAAGGTGAGCCAAGCAATAATGCTGAATTTCTAAAATTTTAGAAACTGTAGGAAAATATATTTATTCTAATACTCAGCATAGTTACACTGAACCTTTAGGCACCCAGGCCTCCGAACGGAATCCACATGCATTTTGCAGCTCTATATGCAATGCACAGAAACGGAGGCATCTCAGGACACAATTCATGTTAACCAGCACTCCAGTTCAGCTAGCCAGTAGCAACTGCTCAGGACAAAAAGAAACCCTACTCTTTGTTAAGACTTAAATGTCTGAGGAAGTGTGGAACCGCCAAAACCCAGGCATCTAAAACCTGGAAATCTCTTCTCTTCAGAAGGCCCTCAGTCACGCTTTTGTAAAGAGACAGAGAACTCATCCCTTTTGACAATTTTGCTTCCGTTTACCCAGGATATAGAGGAAACTCATGTCATCCTTGGACTCACAGATGGGAGGTCTGGTGAAGTATAACACAGCAGGTAAAAAAATTACTAGACTTCTAGGTGCAGTTAAAAATCCTTAGCCTCCTAAAAACATTAACCCAAAGTTCAGTTTCCGAGTGCTACCTAAGAACAGCTGAGATAAAGTCATTCCACTCTTGTCTGAGAACAACTGTGTTCAGTGTAGGTGAATATTAATAAAAGCTAAAGCAACATAAGAGAAAAAGCATTTAGTATTAGAAGATTCTGGACAGAAATATTAACATTTTCCAGGTCTTGCAATTTCACCTTTTCCTTCCTTCAGTTGAGGGAAGAAATTATGAGGAGGAAATCTACAGCTTTCCAGGTCAAAATCTGACTGGGCTTAAAAATGCCAAATGTAAAACACCATGCCGGGCGTGAACCGATAACAATACTAAACGTGTGCACAATTTTATGTTCTCCTGAAACTTACTGTTAAAAATTGTCACAATAATTTCTGTATGTTGACTATTTATTACCTTTTGTACTCATTAATTTTCATCAGTTAAAAATCTCTTGTCTTCATTTGAAGGTGCTTCAGTCATACCATGAACCGCCTGTGATTCTCCTGCTGTCTACACAAGCAATTATGGATGTTTACACTCTGTGCTGTCATACTTCAGTCCTTATTCATATGCTCATATGAATCACATGTTTATTATCAAAACACAGCTCCAACCAATTCATGAGGACATGATATAGCTAGTTCTTTTTAAAGCATAAACTATAAAGCACCGCTTACAGAAGCTATCCCTTTTCATCAAGTTTCATTAACTGCTGGAATATCACTGACATATTGCTACAAAACGACCAACAGTGTATTTCACACTGTTGTTCTTCATTTCCTACTAAAAGTGCAGAGCAGCCAAGCAGAACTATATTTAATGAGGACTAGATGTCTTCTTTGGACATTGTTTTCATAAGGAGTTATTCAGCATACAACAGTTATTTCTTGAATCTGTCCATGGAGTAGAAAAGTGCTGTAATTAGTAAAGAAATTCTTTTCTTGTAATGGCTCAAAGTGAAATAGTTACTTTTGAGCAAATCAGAATAAGAAAAAAAAAAAAATCCTCAAAAATGAAAAGCTAAACAGATAGTGTGTGCTTTCCTCCCTGTCCCCCCACCGCCCTCCCCCAGCATTCATTAGTCCTAATCAGAACAGAACACAGGAGAAAAATTAAAATGCCAATATCCAGTTGCAGTTTTTTCTGTAAAAATCTTTCCACTTTCTTAACATTAATTAAATATATAGTTTTATATATCAGATGGAAAAATACTACTCCAAGAATGTTTTTTACATTCTCACTTTTTTTTTACTGAAGTTGTTAATAGAACAACCCCAGCAAATACTGAAGTTTTCCTTTATATATCTGCCAGACACACAAGGTTTAACTCTACTCTTAACTGTACTCAAATTATTGGATAAACTTTCCTGATTGTATATTAGTGCAATTTTTTATCTTTACATTGTTAGACATAAGAACAGAATTTTTGTTGTTTTCTGAGCAGGATTTAGCATTATAAATGTATTTACATCTGTACCAGGTAGCTATCTAAAAATGCATTGAAAACGGTAAATCATTTAATCATACAAAAGTCTGGTCCAAAAAATATGGTTGTAATATCCTGTGCAGAAAGAAGGCAGAAAATGTTTTAGACTAGATCTAAATATATTCCTCAAACCAGGACACATAGGAATGCATGAAATTAAAGTTTTATCCTTTTGAAAAGGATACTGCCAGGTGCATAGCTTCAGTTATCTATTAGATTTTTCAAAGCTCAATCTATGAACAAAACCTGTCAGTCTATCAAAAAACCCACTGTTCTATGATTCTGTTAGATATCCACTTTACATTTAGTCATAACTATGCATAGTTTTGAATAAGAGTTTTGTGCACTGTCTTAAGGGGTGTTGTGACTATAAGGGGTAGTTGACTTCTGTCAGTAATTTCTAATGTCTATAATGAATGAAACATATGAAAATTCCACATACAAGTAATAAATATTCTACACTAAAATCTATCTGCACTGTCATAAAAGCACTAGCCAATTAACCTTTCCTTCTTGTTTCCCCTCTGTCCCAGTTAAAATTATATTTAAATAATATTTTATTTATGGCTGTGGTAAAAATAATTTTAAAAAATCTTTTGAAAACTCATAAATTAACTAGTGGTTCAGTTTTGCAGCCTATAGCAGAAATGAAAGATAATCACAGGGAGTTTTATAAACGTCTACAAAGAAAAGATCATTTAAAATTCAGGGGCTGTTGACATCAGCAGACTTGAGCCTAAAGAACCAAGTAGATGTCCAGACCTTATACATAGCCATAAGCCACATTCTAGTATACAATAACCAGAGTTATTATACAGAACTGATTTCAGAAAAAAAAATCTTAAGAATTAAAACATGCAGTTCTAGTTTTATCAGGTCTCGATATTTTATTTTTGCACTCTGGAAATCCACCATTCTTTAAGTTTGTTTCTTCAAGTTTTTCTATCAAATATCAGTTCTGACTTTTTAAAGTATGTTCCTCAGAAATATAGAGCAAAAACTGAAAATACACATACATCTCAATCTTACAAAACTGGACACAAATTCTAATAAACATTTAATATAAAAATCAATTAGTAAAAATAAATCATCATTGGATTTCAAATTTTTGTTAAAGCACATTTTGGGTCTTAAAAAGAGTATGCTTTAAATTAGCATTATTTCACCAATTTGCCAACCCTTACTCCTCTCCTCTCTGGTTTTAGCCATTGCCAGGTTCTTTAGGACAGGCCGAGTCATTAGTTTAGTGATCAAGTGATTGTGAGGTTAAACACATACACTGTTCCTCTCTGAACACTACAAATCTGATCCTGCAAAGGCAAGTTTCTTCAAATCATGGCATGCTGGAAAGCAGTCCAGTCCTATTTAAAGTCTGTCTTTCTATTCAAAGTCAAAGTATTCTGAAAACTCCGGTTGCAGATATATTTTTGAGATTGCACCTTTAGTCATGTTTATACCACCTTTCTTATGCTCTGCAATTCAATTTCATATTCATCAATCACATACTGAAGAGGGTTACAAGTTCACAGCACGCAAGGGAGCTGGATGGCACATGTTATGAATATTGAAGAAAACAGTTTCATAACCAGTAGGGATTAAACAGTAAGTCAAATAAATCAAATAGAAAATCACGCTAATTAATTTTCGTATGTTTGGGTTCTAGGGGGGTGCATGAGTGGGTGGTATTTTCATTAACAAACAAACCCCCAAATTTAAACTGAGACGTGGCCCTTCTGACCATTAACTGCTATATGAAATATATATTAAGCAATAAACAGTAACAGAAGGTATAGAATTCATTTTTATGTCCAGAAATGGTATTTAACTTTTATTTCTAAGTGTTCTGAAATTTTAAATACATTTGTCTAGTGATTAATAGCCTGTAAGAAACTAATTATTCATCAATATTTGTATCATAGGTAAACAGTTACAGCACCATTACTATCAGTTACAGCAAATTTGCCAAGGACTGAAACTATGGTCGGTAAGTATGATAGTTATATATACCATCTCTGAGTGGGTATTAGGATAATTTGCAAGACAGTGAACGCATAAAGCAGATGAACACTCTTAGCCAGCTCTCATGCAATCAGCCATCAGGAGGTAGGCTGAAGAGAGAAAGTGCAATAGCAGTGGAGGGGAATGAATCAGAAAAGGGGGCTCCATATTTTTCCAGATGTGATACTAGGATAGAGGTTTCACAAATATGAAAGTCCTAGATGAAAAGAGGCAAAGAAGAGAAGCCTGGCTGAATATCTCACTGAGGAAATGGCTGCCTCATCAGTCTTGACTTCCTGAGAATTCACACAGGAGAGATGGCCTAACTGTATTAAAAAAATCAGTGACAACTGGTAATGCCTTACGCACCACTTAATCACTTAGGAGACACAAATCCATAGGAAACAGGGTTTCCTTACTTCTAGTGCTCAAGGTACTACTTATATTATTGTAACAATGAAATGAAAGTAAAATCAATCAAGCAGCCAAGTTCACACCACTGGCAGCAAAAATGGTATATCCATTTTATTACTTCAGAGCCAACTCATAACTGCCTAGACAGAACGTAAGAAATACAGAAATTTTGTATGTTATTTTTGGAACGCAGAAGCACGTTTTTGTATTGCCAGAAGTACAATGCTTCATAAAATCTAAAACTTGCTGTAGGGCAAAGAAAGCTCTATTCATGCAAAATTCAGACTGTGAATATATATAGTGACAAAATACACACTAGTCAATGCTTTTACCTCTACAGGCAATGGCACGTCTCTGCCTGAACTTCCACCAAAAATTATGTAATCTCAATATGGTCATAAAAGAGAATTTGCTTTTGGTATAATAAACATTTATAAATAATATGCATTTCAAGATGGACAACTTTGTAGGGATTCTTTTCTGTTGGTACTTTAATTAGAGAAAACATCTTCTTCTCCAAGATGATTAAAATATTTCGGTATGCTTTTCCAAGTACTTTTAACACTGCATGCTCTTATTTCACCTAAAATATCCCCAGTGACAAGAAAATAATTCCTCAGTGAGAATGTATTTTAATGCTTCATTAAAAGAAGTTCTTTCTCAGACTTCGAGTTTGGAGCTTTATTCTTATTGTTATTATTATTAATACCTAGATGTGGATTTTCTGTGAGAATTTTGCTCAGTCAGATGAAAGGGAGTCACTGAGGCATTAGAAACTTATTTCAATGACTGGTAATCCTAGTGAAAACTCAGATCATCTCTGGTGATCTATTAACATCCATAGGGATATATACTGTGGCAGTGAAAGCAATATTGCTAAGAGGGCAACACACTATAGGAAATGCCTACAACGGAATTCTGTCACTCCTAGCTGCCAATCTACCAGCAGAGAGTGTAAAGTTAACTCTCAGTCTGATTTATTCCTTTATCATTTCTTTATCTCATGAGAAACATCTGCCTTTTTTAACACCCCCCTCCTGTTTGCAGAGAAGAAGAATCTGAAGAAAAACCAAAGCAATTATTGCTAATGTAAGTGTTTAAATAAAAAAAAAATATAAAAAATTGTCAAATTCAGCTCTCCAAGGAGGAATAGTATAGGTGCTATACCTACTCCAAGTATTAAATTGCACTTTTAAAGCAGGTATACCTAAAACTAGAATTAAATATTGGTGTAAGAAACATATTAGAGAGAGAGGGTAGGAGAAAAATAATAGAACTATTAAAGACTATTTATTTTAGTGGGTTTACAAGTCTGAGATAGAGAAGCATCCCAAATGAAGCACTGAAAATCAAAAGGAACATATGCAGATTATTCTTTCTCTTATTCTATTATATAGCCATATATTCTGCAGTAATTTTGCTCTAACGAGAAATTCACAGTCAAAAAAGGAGCTGTACACCTGCTGCTTCTTGCTGTCATTGGTCAGTTTACAGTTCTGCAGGCGCCGAAGGAAAAGTAACTGGCACACCAGGGTACCAGAACTGAAACTGTAGGGACCACAGAGGTCTATCACACATTTCTGAAAATATTTTGTACTTTGCAACCCCTTCCACTCAAATGTTTACATAGGACACATTATATACATATATAACACAATTTTACTAGATTTCAGAATTTAGTATACCTGTGGATGTTTACTTTTTAGAAGGGGTTTCTCACATTAGATTTTAAGATAATTGAATGATTTAGACTGAATGTAAGGAAGAAATTCTTTATAATGAGGGTGGTGAGACACTGGAACAGCTTGCTCAGAGAAGTTCTGGATGCCCTATCATTGGAAGCCTTCAAGGTCAGGCTGGATGGTACTTTGAGCAAACTGATGTAGTGAAAGATGTCTCTGCCTATGGCAGCAGGGTTGGACTAGATGAGCCCTGAAAGTCCCTTCCAAACCAAACCATTTGATGATTCTACGATTCTGTAGATTCTTGTTTATTAAAGTCTTATGATTTACCTTTTTTGTTGTTCTACATACAAGCCCTCCCCTGCTACACGTATTTCCAAAAACTACATATTCTTAACCATCATTTTCCGTATGTTATAAATCAAGGAAGATAATTCTGATTTTACAATAACATTTCTGTTGTCAGTTCATGGGTAGGTTTTACAAAGAAACCAGGGCAGCAAGTTTCACATGATGTACAATGGACAGAGAGAATCTACTCCAGTCACTCAGGACACCATCTACTTTTCTGTCTTGATTGATACACAAAGGTTATTTATGTCTTTCCCTCCAAGCATCTTTTACTGAAAGACAGAATGGAAAATTTTTGCAGAACAGCAGTTCCTAGTCAGGCTTTTTCTACTGTAGTTGAAAGAAAAATAGGAAAGCTATTTGTCTGGTTGGAAATATCAGCAGAAGACTGAGGAGGACAGTGAACACGACATAGAAAAACCTCTTAATCAAAAATATTTTTTTTCAATTTTGAAAATCATATATCTGCTCACAGTGCACTATAAACACTAATAACTTTTGCCAGGTGTCAGAAGTGACATTAATGCATTTATCCTGCTAAAAGTTAATAATTAATCACCAAAAAAAAATTGTTAATACCTTTGTAGAAGAACCATATACTAGAACTATCCAGGAAATATTAAATGTTTGGAGACACAAATGGATACCAGAAACTGTTGAAATTTATCCCAAAGACAGGGTGGCATTTATGGATGGCAAAACTGAATAAAACAATTTCACATATTATGCAATATCTATTCAGGCACACTAGTGAAAATCCAGCAGAAATCAGTAACTACACCTGAACTGAAAAACATAATACTTTAACATATTAAACCTTTTCCTAACAACAAAGAAGTACCCTCCCAAGTTGTACCAAAACAGCCTGAGCTTGATTAAAAAATGAAAATGAAGACCATAGCCATCATGGTGGAGACAATGGACTCTAGGAGGAAAGTCAATGAACTATTAAATAAAAAATCACCTGTTTTCAGATTTTACTTCACTACTATTACATTCCTCCAGTGAGCCATTATCTGGTAGAGGGGGCCTTAATTTTCTGGCAGAAAATTTCCATGCATTTAGTGTAGCTATTCATATCAAAATGTGCAATCACCCCCTCATAAAAATTTCCAATGAAAATGTATGCTTTCCCAGCATGGTACCTCCATTAGCACATCCAACTGCCTAGTGAACTCAAAAGACTTAATGTTATTCCATTACTGGCTGTTGAAGGCCTCATTATCTAATCTTGGCCTACTCAATGGCTCATACTTACTCAGAAATTTTTTTCTCTCCCCTCGTTTGTCTTCCTACAGGGCATTACTCTACTGGAATAAGTCATACACAGATGTACATAAATAACGTTATCTTACTAGTTAGAGACCTCTGGGTCACATGAATTCTTGAACTAGTACTGAAGTGTATTTTTTGTTTCCTTTTTTTTTTTTTTCAAAAACAACCCTTGAATTCTTGCTGTTGTCCCCATAACAAGGAGAAGATATATTGAAAGAATAACATCACAATAAAATGGCCCATGGGGGTTTGGCTTACTAGCTTCTGCAGTGCAGCTTCTGGCTAATCTGAAAATGCTATGGAACCTCATAAACCTTTTTAGTACTGTACGCAATCAGGATCTTATCAAAAGAGAAGACCTGGAGCTTTGTCTGCTTTTCTGATATACAGAACTGCTATATGTATTTAAAGACTTTAAAACTCCTTCCTTTCTCTTTCCGTCTCTGGCAAGAACTAAACTGTTTGGGTTTACAGAGTGCTACATGAGAAGAGATGATTTCATCAGGTCTCTACAAAATAAGCATAGACTAGTTTGGACAGATAAGGAGTGAGAGTCTTCACTAAATGTCACCAGGAAGAAAGTAGTGTAGAGTGTTATAGCTTCTGATATGGTCATTAAATTTGCTACCCAAGTCCTATCTAACCAGATTAATTGTTAAGAAGTTCCTTCAGGTGGTAAAATCTGCAAAAATCCGCAACAATTAAAACAGAACATACTGCTGGAAATACTAAGACAGTACTGACAACTGACCTTCTGGGACTAGACTTGAAAGCAACAATATTATTGTGTTTTAGGGAAGCACAAAACATGCAGTCTTATATACTTCTACTGTATTGTTAGTGCATTTTTAGTTAGTTTATCAAAATATGTCAACATCTTGGTGTGTTTGTAGTCACTGATTCAAGATAGGACACCAAAGTAATATAGTCCATATTAAAGAATACATACCTCCTTAGAGCTACAGGCAGGGCAGATTAGAACTGTAAACACATCATCAAAAGTCAAAGAACAATAAAATAAAAAAACGGGGCAGGGGAGGTGGGGCTGAGTGGTGGTGTACGATGTCTGTGTGTGCAAAACTCACATAAATCAAAGAAATCTTTTCATTTAAATTCAGCCATTTAAAATTGGCCAACCAATCATCTGGGTTCTTTATAGACACCTCTTCAGTAATGCAATCTGTGCAGCTTTTTTAGGACAAATTTCTGTATTCTTCCTCTACTGACTGAAAAGGAAATATAGGTCATTACTGGACATCTGAATTTCACACAGATTAAGTCAGGAGAGATGAATTCCACACGTACTGTTTAGGTATCTTCTTCATTAGGCGGTATGTATGTACAGTTCACTATGAAGCACAGGCAAAGGATATTAAACTTGTTCTCTGGGCAGTTTATCTGCAAACAGAAACAAATGAAGCCTAAGACATGGCCATGACCATGAAAGAATATGTCTGCATAGGCCAAGTCACTGCTGGATGATTTAGCAGACCACTAGCCATTCCTGGAAAGGTTTTATATGTTTTGCCACTAACCTTTCTGCAAGCAGCTGCACAGAAAGGAGACAAGCAGACTAACCACTATGCCTATACCTGTACAGCATAGTCAAGCTCAATTCATGGTTCTTCTTGCATTAAAACACAGCAAACCAGGCAAGCTCTGAAAAGAACGTGGAATCATTAGGTTTCTTATTAATAGTCTGATAATATCACAACTGATATATTCTAACACATCTTTTGTGGCTGTAAAAGCATAAATTCTATATGAGACCACACTATATTTAGTAAAGTTTTGTTGTAATCTGAAAAATTCGCATGCCTGTTAGGATTAAAATACAAGCAAAGCAAGAAGTAATGCAGATGCTTCTCCCAAAACAGAAGGATAACTTCTAGAAGAAGAGGAAGAACTGGTACTCTGGTTTACAACAATATGATGTCTGTGTAATAAGCTACAATTCTGCTTCAGGAATATGAGTACAGCTTTCAATTTCATGGCTCTAACTGCTGTTGGTTTTGGAGAGGTTCCCTCAGATCAAATAGTGCTCTACAGAGCTACTGGAGATGAACCTCTCAGAGCACAGCCACGCGTAGTTGTGTGTAATCAAAGATCATAAGACAATTCAAGTTGAAGAGACCTCAGGACTTCCCTAGTCCAACCCCTTGCTCAAAGTAATGTCACTTCTGAGGTCAGACCACTTTTCTCAGAACTTTATCAGGTCCTGAAAACCGCAAGGATGGAGACTACAGAACTTCTCTGAATAATCTGTTCCACTGCTTTACTTTCCTCATAATGAAAAGGTTTAGCTTTATATGCAGTCCAAACCTCTCTCAGTTTATGCTTTTGCTCTTATGCTCACACCATGCACTGCCAAGAGTGGCTTGGCTCTGTCTTCTTGATAACCTCCTTGCAGGTGTTGGGGGCTGCTGTCAGGTCCTCACAAGGCCTTCTTTTCCCCAGGCTGGTTCCCTCAGCCTCTTCTCTTAGTGCAAGTGCTCCAGTCCTTCAGCTCCGACAATCTTGGTGGCTCTCCCACTGAACTTGCTGCAGTTTATTGAGATCCTTCTTTATGAAGAAGTTACTGTGTATGTTCTGTTCATGCTTCCAAATGTAATATTTGAAATGCTTTTCAATCTTCTGTTTGAGTCCTGAATTCAATCCACTACTGTCTTCAGGAAAAAATAATTTCATTCCTTGTTGGGTTTATGTGCTACCATATAAGTCAAAGAAAACACAGCTTAGAGAAGAAAGAAGGGGAGGAAACATGACACCACAGACCTAAATATCACTCTAAGAATCCATTTTTAGGGGGGTAAAGTTGCATTAATGAAACCTAACTGACCACATAATTCCATGATATGTAATGGATTGCTCCCAGTAATGTTTCTACCACACACACAAAAATTTAAAAAATGCTTATAGTAAAAAACAAACAAAAAAATCCCAACCAAAAAACACCATTAACTTTTTACATGATCACAAAGCCTTAAATGAAAACATTTTCAACATTTTCCGTACTTCTTACATTGAACAGTGCTTGGCTGAATATTAATCACCTACCTGTAATAATGGAAACTGTTTCAAAAATTAAGTACTGCATTTCAAAGTTATCACAACTTATGGAATATAAAGAAAACAATACTTTAGCAGTTCTGGAAAGCTGAAGACACCTCTGCAAATGAAGAGCTAGGAACACACGTTCTCGGGGAATAGCTTACTTTTTAGGAACAAATCATTGGTAAAACTTGTGTTAGACCTGGTGGGCCAGTAGTTGCTAATTTATATTCCCAGAAAAACACTTCATTATTTTTCTGTAAGAACTATGATACCTAGTGTTCAGATAGTAAAGATTGTCTCATTTACCTCCTACTGCTCTACGGATGGACTTTCTGCCTTGATCTTACTTGTAAATCAATACAGGTCCCTGACATTCTGATTCTAACCAACAGCATTAAATAAATTTCATATAGATCACCAAAACGTTTTGATTCCCAAGACTATTCTAACAAAAAGTAAAAGAAACATATGCTAGTATCCACAAGATAAAGAAAAGCAAACACTAATATGTATAAAAAATTGAAAGTCTGCTTGTAATTTTTACTCCTGGAATCCCCTCTCCCTTGTCTGATATTTCATTCATCAATACATTTTTACTCAATCATCATATTTACGAGTCTTTTGATTCACAGCTTTTTGAAAGGAGTGTGATCTTTGCCTCAGAGAAGTGTTGGCAATGATGCAAAAGCTAACAAAACTCACTGATTATCTTCCAATTTATTTTTCCTGAATTTTATTATGTCCAAGCTAAACTTAAGTATATATACACTTTATTATACTGTTTCACATTTTACAGTTTCATTTTATTCTTCTTCCATTTATATATTTCCAAGTATATCAGATACGGGTTGTTGGTTGGGTTTTTTTAGGAATGAACCTTAAATGACAATCTAATCTCATCAAATTCAGAGTAATTACAATAAAATTGACAGGTACCTTTATTTTTAACCAAATACGGCTGATTTTGTTAAATGAACACACACACTTTATCTCGGTGCAGGAAAGAGCACGATCCTCACTTTCCTCTGTGTCTTTCTCTAGACAAACTGTAGTCTACTACAATGTCATTCAGTATTCTACATCCATGTCTAAAAGACAGAATCAGCATTGACTTCTTTCTACGTTAGCAGATTTAAAAACATGTTTTTATAAATGCTTATAAATGCTAATAAATATTTGTTAGTAACCAAAGTAAACCTGAGTTTTATGTTCAGCCTTGCAAAACTACATGTAAAGCTCCTTATGCTGCAATGTATAAACAAACCCCCAAAAAGTTTGCTTTGTATAACACAGCTGTGCTTGAGAACATATGACTTATGTTTCATTTAAAAAGAACTTCTTTCAAGATCTCCACATTTAAACCCCTTTAAATGTTTTAAAAACAATTTTTTAACTGCTGGTGTCTGTTCCTAATTGATGACCTTTATCTAAGTCAAGTATTTAGTCAATGTATAGACCAAATGCGGAACAGTAAAGTCAAAGAAACCAAGCACGTTCAGTGCTAAAAGAAACACAGACACAATATTCTCTGATGCAACTTGAAATAAATTTCAATAACAGGTATATAAATATACCTTTTCTTTGTGTATTTAGGTTTTTCATCTAGAATACTGTCTTAGGACTAAACCCAGCAAATTAAGGTAGAGAACTCTACTTGTATTAACATTAATAGAGGAATATTCAATTTTAAAGAAAACGTTTGTGTTTTTATTTTTCTCATTAATTGCAAAACTGTGGCAAATCTAAGCATTTACTAATCGAATTCATTAAGCACAACTTTGCTTTGTACAAAGATATGAAGACCTAACTGCGCCAAAGAACATAGAAGCCTTTCTAATTGCTCCCAGATGTTGCTATAAATCTTTCAATCCAAGACAGAAACATGTCCTTCCATGAATATAGATTTTAGTTTTTCAGTTCATGATCATGCAGTGAACTTCAGGCTGAGGACCTTACATGCATGACAGTGCTCTTCAAACAGAAAGGTGTATGTCAGTGTTTACATTTCCATATTCAACATGAAATTGGCCAAAGATGTCAGGAACAACAAAAAAGGGTTCTTCAGATAAATAACCAGTAAACAGAGGCATAGGGAAAAGACAGGCCCGTTACTAAACAGTTTGCTGATGACACTAAACTCGGTGGTACAGGGGCATGTTGGAAGGGAAAGCCATCTTACAGAGAGACCTGCATAGGCTAATAAGAACTGTGTGCAGTTTAACAAAGACAAGTGCAAAGATGACATAACCGAAGAGCCCAGTACATACTAGGATCCGTGTGGCTGGGGAGAAGACTTGCTGAAAGGGACCTGGGGGTCCTGGCAGACAGCAAGCTGAACATGAGTCAGCTATGAGCGGCGGCAGTAACAAAGGAAAATTGAATCCTAGGCTGCATCCACAGGGGCATTACTAAGAGGTAGAGGTGTGATCATCCTACACTACTCAGTGCTTGTAAGGCCACATCTGGAGTACTCTGTCCAGTTACGGTCCCCACAATTCAAAAAAGACACAGGCACACTGGAGAGGATCCAAAGGAGCACCACAAAGATGATCAAAGGGCTGGAAAACCTGCGATCTGAAGAAAGACTGAAGGAGCTAGGTCCATTCTCTCTGGAGAAGGCTCAGGGGGGATGTCCTCACAGTATTCCAGTACTTAAGGGCAGTTACAAAGAGAACAGATGCTGTCTCTTCACAAGGAGCCACATGAGGAGGACAAAGGGCAATGGA
The DNA here is from genome assembly GCA_013398815.1 of Ibidorhyncha struthersii. NCBI lineage: Eukaryota > Metazoa > Chordata > Aves > Charadriiformes > Charadriidae > Ibidorhyncha > Ibidorhyncha struthersii. Next base: position 34,518 of record VZSZ01006403.1, read on the forward strand.
TACAAGGTACACGGGAAGAGGTCTCATCTTGATAAAGACATCCTTTACAGTAAGAATACTCACTGGAATGACCTCCTCAGGGACATGATGGAGCTCTCATCAGTGGTGGTTTTCAAGATAATTTGACAGAGTGCCAGATAATCTCATCTTGGCTCCCATTCCCATGAAAGGTTGGACAAAATGATCTTCTTTCAAGGTCCCTTCCAACCTGGGCTGTTCTATGATTCTATGAAATCCACCAGTGGCCAAAAAGTGTCTATAGGTATGCCAGTTTTCTCCAAGGAGTCCAGGACAGTCCAGTCAGGAAATTTTGTTGATGTCACCTTTTAAATTAGTCTTGCAACTTAATGAAATAACTGGCCAGCAGTCCTCCAGCTGCTAGCTTGATGTTCCCTGGCTCCAATTCTAGACATACACTACTGCAAAACTACCTGCTCAGGAAGACCTACTTCCAGCATTCATGTTAATATGTAATCACACTGTGTGAAGCACCCTAGGGACTAAGACAGAAATTATGAACACTGTAACAAAAAAGGGTTGGGTTTTTTCTTCAGTTCGAAGATGAATAAGTGAAAAAAATAGTTTCATTTCAGCGATTCTGCAGACTAGGATATTCCTTCAGATACAGAGTTGTTTTTATTCAGGTTCTAACTACAATCTTACTCAAACTTTGGAATTACATCAGAATAACTGTCCTGTATTTTAAGCAAATAGAAGGCTAAGAAATCCAAAATAGTTTAAAGCTAAAATTGTTTATCTTTTATATAAACAACGCTGAGAACAATCACATCATCAGGCATACACAATTTGCAAAGTGGTATTTTCTGAAATATATAATTTATCATCAAAAGACTGAAAAAAGATTGCCCCCTCTGCTCAGAAGCACCTTTAAATTCTCAGTCTTCACTGAAAATAGAGTGGAGTGTGACAAAGTAACATACCTAAACATGAAGTAACTTACATAAAAATCTTACTTTTTTTTTTTTTTTACAAGTGACCTTTGAAGACCCATTCAACAAATTATATACTTCTTGTTAAGTGCCAAAGTAGTCTAGCTGACTTCAACAGGACTACCAAGGAACTTTGTATTGCTTTTTCAGCAAGAAAACACATTGAACATTTTGTAGAACTGAAGCCTCAATCAACAGCTCAGTAAACAGACGGATTGAATAACATTGCTACATATGACAAAAAGAGATAAAATGAGATTTTGTTTTTATAAACAATTTTGAGGAAAATTACATGCACAGACTATCCTTTACAAAATAATACTTTCCTAGTAGCATTTCACCACTAGGTTTGAATAATTGTTTATATACCATCAAAATAAGGAATTTTTAAAATGTTTAGTATTTATTTCCAGGATGTTACATAGCCTCTCATTATCTGAAATAGGATACTGCCTTATGTCTGCTATTAATATACTATACATATACTCAGGCCTTGGAAAGTGGGAATATGAAGAGTATCAGACCTTTAATATATGAAATTTCTGTTTCACAGCATCATGATACTTAATACTTGTTAGTGCATTCAGTATGTTATTTTTTCACCTATTTCCTATGCTGAATGTGTCTTGGGACAGCAGAGGTCTCAGGTTCACGAAGAAAACATATAATAATGAAAGCATATTAATTTTCTTTCCAGCCTGACATAAAGATATTCACATGCAGATTCAGGTTGATGCTTGAATTTTGCTAGGCACTGTTTAATAGCTCTGTATGTGTGCTTGTGGCAATTGTATTCCCACTAGACTATTTAAGTGGAAAATATATTTACTGCTACAATTCTAGTTAGAAGGTTGATTAAGCGGCTTGAATGCAGGCGTATGGAACTGTTTGAAATATTCAAGGATATGTGAAACATTCACAGAAGTTGTGCAGACATGACTTTGGACTTATAGGAGACCTGTGGTCCTCTGGAGGGGCAGGTGGAGGCAAGGCACAGTAGCCTGTGGCACATGCAAAGCACTAAAATTGAGTCCATGATGATCTGGACAGGAAATAGACTTATCCTTTAGGAAAATGAATTTAAGCAATAACTATATATCTGATCTTGATGAAAATCCCAGCGAAGTCTATGTGTACTATATGAACCCATTTAAAATTAGAAATAGTGGGCTGCAGCTTAAGGAGATAAGCCAAAAAAAAAAAAAAAGATTTATAGGGAGAAGTCATATCTTTTATCAGACAAATCTATATACATCTGGAAATGGAAAAAATTGAAAAAATATTCAAGCACATGTCCCCTCAGGTCTTTAGCAGAGAGGATGGTAAGCCCAGAAGCTTGTTCATTTCTACAAGCTATGTCAACTGGTCTATTAATTAGTTAGTATAAATTAGTAACAAAAAGAAATAACACATTCTTGTTTTTCGTAAATCAGAGGTATACAATGAATGAAGACAGACAGACCTTACAAACTACACTGTAATTAAACACCTGAATATTGAGATAAATATTTATATATAAATTTCACTCTTTTTCACTCCATTACAGCATGTAGTATTTAATCCTCCATCAGAAAAAAAAAAAAAATCAATTTTTCAGTTCATCTGCATTATTATATCTAAACTGGGCATGCATGTAGTAAACTAAAGGTTAGCCAAATTACACACATATACCAATTTCCAAAGGACCAAGATTTTACCCAGAACATACTTTCAACTCTTACTTTTGAGTACATACCAGCCCTAAAAGGCAGTGCCACTGTGAAGCTGATAAGCACCTAGTAAGAGCTAAATTGATGGTCCCTTCTCTCCACAAATTGAATGATTTACATTGCTGCTTAACCTAGCATGGCTACCTTGTTACCATTCCACATCCTACAACAGTAGCCATAATGATTGCTAGAGCTGTTCATTCCTGCAAATAAGCCTGCTGATTACCAGCTTTAATTGATTATGGTGCTCCTAAAGACAACATTCTTTAACCATAACAGCAAAGAAACAGAATAAAAGTAATCTTGCTCTTGGTTCACTTTTCCTGAAAAGTTACAATAAATACAGTGTATGAATAAAGTATTACACTGAATTTCGGAATGCATATCCTAAGAAAAATATCTTCTTTATGGTATACTGGGCTACAGTCGTCAGACTTTGAATTTCATACAGTGCAGACACTTGCATATTTCCTGAGTAAAGGTACTTAAGTTCCTGTTTCAAAAAACAACCTATCCTTCAGCTAGTTTTCCAGACTGTACAGGAGCTCTTGCAGGTTACACATCTCTGCCATTTCCCTACTTGCCGTTACACTGAGTTCCCTTTATTACTTTGCAAAGATGTAACAGGAGAGTTCTAACATGAAAGCATTATAGAAATCCACGGTAATGTTACTACATTTATAAATATATGCATACATCCTCAAACCACATCTGGAAGAATTCTATAATATCTTCCATAGGAGAGAAGCTGCAATTTCTGCTAAATGTTGTACAGCGCTTGGGCATATCTTTCCTTAGGGATAGGATTGCAAGTTTCTGATGGGTCCTGTCTCCTAAAACATGAAGAAAGACTACATACAGGAGTCAAATATTTAAAAACCCAATTAATTCTCAAAATAGCTGACATGTCATTTCTAAAACATCTTACAGCATGAAATCCTGCTTAGTCCCTAAACTCCTGAAGTTAACTGTGCCTAGGGGAGATTCCTAGCTTGTAATGCCATAATAAGTTATTGTTTAGTATTTCCTTTGAAGTACACATTTGCTGCCACACTGTCTTACTAAACACATCTCATCAGCAAATCCAGAAAAGTCCTTTTGCTAAAGGGATAATTATAAAGTTGTGTACATAACAAGCTATCCTCTTTGAAACTCAAAATCAGAATCTGAGGCTGTATTTCTATAATGAATATTTCTTTTTATTTTTATGGGTCTTTTCACCCTCAGGAACGTTAACTACACCTTTATCTCATCAAATCCTTCTGTCCAGTCACAGTGCCTGTTAGCAGTTACTAAATTGTTATTTAACTATCTATCTCAAATATAACAAACCTATATCTCAGATATAGTTATTTCTGTATTGTTAGGTATAGATAAGAAATTACAGTTTCACAAATATCCTTTTACTGTTAACAGAACTGAATGACTAATTCGTAACAAGTTACTCAACAAATTGGAAATCTTATCTTCTATAAAAAAACTTAATTGCTAAATTAAAGAGATTACCATTTCAAATTAAGATTGTAAATAAGTATGAAATAATTTAATATTTAAAAAAAATAAAAGCGTGCTCTAAGGAATTAGCAGGATGTAAAGCAGCTGTAGATTCTGTTAACACCCCTAGATAAGCACCTAAATTTCATTAAAGTACTAATTGAACAAGCTTAAAAACACTATAATTGCAATGACTGTATTGTTTTTACCCCCAAGTAACTATAAAAGTCCATTTGCCTAAAGGAAAACAAAACTAAATTTTAGAGCTTTCTATCTCAGTACAGAATTCGTACCTGCTGTAATAACCTCACTATCTATATCATTTTGTACAGCTATTGAAAATTCTGACATCAAGGATGTGAAAGTCTGGAAGTGTGCTGAAAGAAAACTGATGATATCTTCCTTTGGGAGGAAAGCAAAACAGTGAAATGTGGCAAGCACTGCACAACAAACTAAGAAATTGAGGTACAGAACCAAATTAGATTTTAAAAAAAATGAACTAATACAAAATACTAGCATTGCTAATAGAGTATATTTCCAGTTTTTCATCTCCCCAATTTCTTGAGTCAGCAATTAAGAGCTTAATTTTAAAATCTAACCTCTTCTTTTATTGCTGCTGCATTTTTTTTAGTCACATTTTTTCTTGGCTCATGCTGCTCACCTAACCTTTGATTAAAATGGATCAGAGACACTTAGATTCAGATTCTTATGAGGATTTTTTAGCTGGGGGTTTAGGGTTTTTTTGTTGTTCTTTTGTTTTGGGTTTTTTTTTTTTGAGTAGGGTATTGAACCTGGGAAATACATACTTGTCTTTCATAACAATAGAAGAGTGCCCTTAATATTATTCATGTCCAGTTATCTGACATGGGAGTTATTTACCTTTTTCATGAAAAACATCATTAAGTCTTGGTTATATCATGATAAAAAACTGAGTCACTTTTTTAATTCTAGATTTTAAGGTTTCAGATGGCTCTTAAGCTACAAGTGTCATGGTTTCGATGTCTTCCCTTATTCTCTTAATCTCTTCCAATCTTGTTTATAATGGAAAAAAATATACCTTCCAACTGTATTAACTTAACCAAGTTAGTTTAATGTGATTAAAAAAGCTTTACCAAAAGTAAGCCAAAGGGCTCTGATGATTATCGAGCTCTTTCATCTGATTACAGCTGGCCATTTAAGACAGCCTTCATGCACTGGTCCCATTCATTACAGCGGTTTAGGGTTTTTCAAACAAATTGATGTAATGAAACTGAAAATTGTCCATTTTTGTCCATCCATACACACCCTTACACCAGTCTTTTCTTTAGCAATTTTTTGTCTTACCATTGGATTCAACAAAACTTCTGAGAATATTAAACTAACGTAACCACAAAGGTCAGAGGGTGAACATTGAAATGAGATAAACTAGACTTCACAGGACAGTCATAAGGTTTGGACATTGAGAGGTCACTTAGTGGAAGTTTTCTTACAATCAGGAGAAACTGAGAACTAACAAAGAATATTATATATAAACGTGTCCTCCAAGACTTGGGGAAATACCTACAAACCTATGAATCCAACAGTTCATTTCCATTCTCAAATTCCAAAGCAATTATAACTTCAGCATTTTTACTGTATCCCTCAGAATGGCTAGTTTCAAGATGAATCTCCTAGACAGTTCTGTGGAGTGAATACATTGGTATATTCTTTTGATTAAGGACAATGTATGAAGGTATTAGCATTTTACTTGGTGATCTTTGCATCTTTTTTACACTTATGTATTTAAAGAAGATATCCTTGGATCTTTTCTCCTTATCTGAGGAACTCTATACATCATCTTTTAATTATTTCAAATCTTTATTCAGAAAATCTTATCTCTCCTTTTTTGAATCAAATTAAAATCTCATAATACAGAAATGAACCATAAGCCCATCCTGGGTGTGCAAAAAATCTTTACATTTTTGCCCTCAGTATTTAATATCACTCCGAATTTTTATTACAACTAGTTTTCACTTGCTGAGAAATGTCATGTTTCATGGTGGAGAGCACCTAAGCTTGAAAAGCTCACTACATCTAGAAAAGAATGGAGAAATTTAAAAAATATATATAAAAAAAATAAACAAGAGAATTAATAGTGGGAAAAGAAAGCGTACAACCAAGTAATGCCCCGTTCTGCTAGGCAGCCTACAAAATATATCAGAGACAAACTATGATTTTTTCTGATGAAACGCTTTAATATTGACCTTAGCTATGGCATTCATCAAGTACCACACTGCTTCCGTGCACCTGCTGTATACAGCTACTAAAGTGAGCATTAAAGAATAGAATTAATAGTCAGAATAGAAAAAAAAACACACCCTTTTCTATGTAAGATGAAAGCAGATAGTGAAATTGGATGATAGGCAAAAGCAATTAGTAAAGAAAACTTTATGTCAATGAAGCAGCAGAGCTTGTTAGGTCATCTTAATTATGCATGCTAAGTTCTGACTTGAGGCACAGAAAACTGTGGAAGATTAATAGTTGTACACTAAAAGAATTCTGAACTCACAACACTTTATTCATGCTCTACTTCGCTTTGTCTGAATCATAGTTGTCATATATAAATGTAGGAGTGCATTTATGCTCAGGGTTTTAGGTTTTGTTTGTTTGTCGATTTGTGGTTTTTTTCCCCCTTTCTTTGTGCTACTTGTACTGAATCAAAAATAAGAAGTATATCAAAGTTCCTTGAAAATCTCCTGTTACTTTTCTGTTTTCCAGAATATCTTTCCATTAGTACAGTACAGATGACAATACTGTTAGAATGTAACAAAAATATTCAGTCGTCATAATTCAGTAGTTTTTCCATCTAGCAGGAAAATCCAAAACTCTTTTTTTTTTTTTTTTTGCTCCAGGCTAAATCAGGATGAACCCTTGCAAATCTAAACTTTTTACAAAATAAACCTAAAGTTAAATAAATTACAAGTTTTTATTTTGATTTTTTTTTAACTTATATTATAGATTAATTTTTGAAGAAGAAATCTTATTCTGGTTGAAAATTAGTGTTTTTTTTAATGCCAAGTCATTTTGCTCAAGTGATTGCTTGTAGCTACCACTTGTAGCAACCACTTTCAAATTTAAAAATATAGTATAAAGTTAGTGAAAAATAACAGTAATTAATATATTTTATATCAGAGAACTGTTTAAAGATCCTCAATCTGGTTAGAAGTTGTTTAGTAACATCGTAACACAAGGCTCCTTTTCAGACTGCTTTCAGTCTGTATTGCAATCTGCAATGCTGAAATACTATCAAGGCAGATTGCCCCAGCAGAGCCACAGGTTTGCACACCTGAATCTATCATACATTTTGCATACAAAAAAAGAACCCATTAATTTTGGTAACATACAACTCCAGATATTTATCTTGCAGCAAACCTCAAAACTTTCAGTGATGCTATTCAACCTCTTTCGATTTGAATGTTGTTAATATATTATAATTAATTAGTCCCTGGGACAGAAATGTGCATGGAAAAAATATACTGCAGATGGTGGGGGGAAGGGGGTGGGGGGAAATGAGTGAGTGGGTGTGCAATGCTTACTCGCCAGCTGGGGTTAAACCACAACTGTCATACAAATAAGTCAACATTTATTTAATAATAGAATGCTTAAATATGGAAGCATTCATCAGATTGTTTAAATATGTTTTTCCAAAGCCCATACAAAGAATCTTGAGAAACCCTAAAAGGAGAGTGAAACATGATGGAGAATTTGGTTTTCACCGCTAATCTTCTTGGGTGTGTTAAATCATCACCCGTTCCAGAGCTGTCCTGAGGAGCAGCCCAGAAACAAAAGGTAAAACTATCCTAACTGAAGTCAATAGGATCCACACTTGGAAATTTGACTTGGAACATTGCAAAGAAACAAGATGAATCTTTATACCCACTTTTTATCACATTGGGATACTAAAGGTCAGATAATTATGAGGAAGATTACGTACTAATTAGAGTTATACAAGCCTACAGAAAACAACTTAAAACAAGAATTAAGACTGGGAAGTCTATGAATCTTAAATAAGGAAATGCAATACCAGAGTTACATTGATAGTCCTAACTCTGTCATGGTGGCTAAGTTGGTTTACATATCGTGGAAAAGTCAGAGGAAGAACGACATAACACAAACACCACTAGAACTTATAAACTTTGTGATCCATAACTGCCTGGTTTTAAAGCATTGGAAACCAGTTAATCCTCACTGAGGTCTCTAAATGCTCAGAGATAAATAAACCTCATTTTTTTATTAGGCAAATTCTTGAGTTTCAGCTATTTTAATACCTGATTAAATGGCATTTAGCTTGTGGCTCAAGCTGAATGAACTCCAATTAAGGAGGCTCATTGCTAATATTTTTCTGAATAAACTGTAGTCATTATCAACCAATTAAAATAAAACAAATTCCCAGTTCACCCCATATCAGTTAGAGTATTCCATAACAGCAATTAATATCTGTGCATTTTTAACTTTACATACACATGAACAACAGTGAAATGGAAGTAAAATTTTACAAACTTAAAAACTTTATTGGTACTAAGTCAATAAAATGGCTTATTTTATTTGACTTATCCTAAGCACACAAAGAACTTTGTGCAATGATGTCATGATATAACTTTCTTTTACATCTTCCAAAGACATTTCTTGTAAAACTGACATCCCGTAAATGTTTTTTTCTATATCTAAGGGCCAAATTATAAAAGCTCTGTAAGCACCTAACACTTGTCAAGATTATTAGGCCTTTAAACACCCTTTAAATTCAATCTGCATATCTCAGGTATCTAAAACGCACGTAGGCAAAGCACATTTAGATGCTCAATCAACATAAAAAATCCCCATAAAATAGTCATCACAGTCTGTATGAATACTTGGTTCCACTTAGATTGGCAAAGAGGGCTCTTAAGGGTCCAGAAGAGAAGGCAGCGTGTTGTTCATACACTTTATCATTTTCTATCCTGAGGCAAAGTAATGGTGTAAAGTATGGTCTTACACAGTCATATACTGGCAATAGCAGGTTTCTGCCCCTCACCAGAAACTTTTCTGAGAATGGCATTTTCTTTACAGCACCACAAAGGATGAGAAACATGTGACTGGCCCACAGAACTCTGTTCCAATATTTATGATTTTATTGAACATTGCCCTGTGTTTTGATAAAGTAACTATTTCTACTGGTCTTGGTAACTATTTGGTAAAGGTTTGAGATCAACTATATCTTTGATCAATGCATAAAATATACAACTACAAGGAATGAGAATAACTGCTGTGAATTTTAAATGGAAAAAGTTAAAAATCAAAAAATGAAAATATTAATGCAAACAAGGAAGCACGAAGCAATGCCTGACAATAATAAGCAGCACCTATATGTAAACCACATGTATACTTCACACATTTCTAAAATTCTGGGGGGTTCATTTGCTTATTTGGAATTATTTAGAGAAATGAACAATAAAACTTTACAGATCACATCATATAGTGCTTTAAAAGTGCAGCACAACAGAGCTAGTAAATAAATTAAATTTAAAATGTTTCCAATTATGATGTTCAAGATACTATATACAATAATTAAATAGGAGAAAAAAAAAGTATTTTTGTCTAAAAATGGTAATTTTCTAAAAACAAGACAAAAAGACAATGAACTTTTTAAAATATTGATTGTTATTTAGTATTTAATGTCTATAAAACCTTTAAATCTTATCAGTAGAAAAAAAAAATCGTTCAAAAGATTAGCTATGTTAAGGGGCCCAACTAAGACAATCTAGATAACTGATAAATAATGAAGATACTAATCTTCAAGAAATAGAATTTGCTATTTTTCAAATGGAACATGAAAAGGTTTTAAAAAAAATAAAAATGTAAAGAGCAGTGGAACTCTGTCAGCAAAGATGCTACAAATTGCTCTGGGCCAAAGTGGAAAATTAGATCTTTCAACAAATTTGAAAACTAAAGAGGTCCTAATGTAGGATATGTTTTAAAATAAATCCCTTCCAGACATTGTAATTGTAGATTTAATTGCAACTGATGAGTAGTAGAAACTCAGTGAAAACCTAGTAATGAAAGTTTATTTGCATGAATGTAATTGCGATTTTCATGAATTGGTGTGAGGCCAGAGAATAATGGCAATGGAAGGAAAAAAAACCAAACAACCAGACTAATTAGCTATGTGAAGGCATAGAAACTGGAAAAGATATTAAGTAGGTGTTATTTATAGTATCCATAAAATAAAAAAAAAATATGTAGAAGCAAAATAGTACACATTAGTAATGAATGAATCTCAAATGAGTGAGATACAAAACACAGAGAAAGGGACAGTTGTGTTTTAGCTTGATTTTTATCGGGATTTGACATGATCCCACGCAATATCTTCACCAACAAAGCAGGGAAATATGGACTAGATGAATTAGACATTTACAGTGTGACATGATTTGGAAAAAAAGTACTGTGTGTGTAATTTTGAAAGAAAGTTAATATGGCTATGTATTCAGCCTACAGAATATCAACAGAAAGACCACAGTTACTCTGTCATATCTACAATAATATTTGGTTTCATACCTCTAAACTATTTTAATAACAGGAATAAAAAGCTAAAAGTTTTTTTTAGCTTCACAAACATATACAAAAAAGGGAACTAAACACTGATATTCATACCGTCATAAATCCATCCAGCAAACCTGAATCAGGCTTAGGAGGTGCTTGCAATCGTTCCATAGACCACTTTTCAATGATAGATGACACCTGGGTATTTTCCGTGTTTAAAATTCTGAATCCAGTCATATTAACTCCACTATACCGATAGGGTTCCACATCCAAGGCAAACAGGTCCTGAAAAAAAGGACCATAGTATAAATTCTTCAATACGCTGCAATTCCTATTTCAATTGTTAGACCATCTCCCCAGATGAGAGTACTGAAATTGCAGGAGTAACAGCACTATATATGTTAGGAAGTATGCTGTCTTTATCTGGGGGCCTGTGCCTCTGAGCAAGCAACTCAGCTGACCCTATGGTGGAAGTAATCTCATTCACAGACGAAGAACAGATTCGACTGTCTTTTTTATAATAATTAAAAAAAAAAGCCTTATAGGAAGTGCTAAATCCAGTTGCAGAACTGTATCTATTACTAGTTAGGCTTAAATGATATTATTTAGAGTAGGCTTAAATACTATTATTATTTGCTAAAAATATTATTATTAACCGCTAATTCTTTGGCTTACCAGGACAGACTTCAAATTACAAAATAAACAGAACAAGAGTTTCCTTGCACCTGCACTTTCTATGAAACTTGAACGTGTTGATCTCTAGATGATAAATTGACAGGGGGAGAGGAGAAATCTACATGGCTTTAAATTTAACCAAAAACATTTTTCACGGCTATCAATCATACTTCCAAACATGGACATATCTTTGATTAGGATTTTATCTTTGTAAGAATAACCTTTGCCAATTAATGTATGTATGTGCATGTATATTTAGGCCCCAAACACACACAGAGGCAAATATAAATTAATAAAGAGATGAAAATTTTTAAATCAAGCAAGTAAACTCAAGATTATCCCAGTCCTTTGACAGAATCCTTAGAAACAATGTAGAACCAGTACTTGACTTCAGGAAAGTCAGGTCTAAGATCAAGTTGAGAACATGGGGAAAAAAAAAATTGATGAAGAAAGCAGTCATGACAGGCTTAGGTACATGCATTATAAGCAAAATTTCATTTGGTTTACTTTGTTTCCTTTTAAATATTTTTTTTAAGTGACATAATCAAGGTTACACATAAGACATTACTGTCTTATAAAATAATTTTAGTTTCATTGAACATATAAATTCTCCACATAACTCATACTTAGTCGTTCATCTCATTTCTAATTTATTTTTTGCTGGTAGTTTAATATACTATTAATTTGCATAAAATGGTAGTGTTAGGAGTAACACTTGCCTGAATCCATTTTGTTTACTGTCTAGAGCTGAAGAAGATTAAATATTGTACTATGGAAAACCAAAATATAATTCATTATTCATTGTTAACACCACTAAGCCCACAAAAATATCAACCAGTTATCAATCATTACCAATTTTTAATTACTGCTAGTAATTATGATGCCATTTTCCAGATATAATACCTAAGACATGCAGGTGTCAGAATGATTTTAAGTTATTCATCTACAAATAACATAACTTGTCCTCTTTATAAAGAAATAAAACATTTTATTGCAAAGGAAAGGTTGAACATAACTAGAACTACATTACATCTTTCGTTTTAAATATTCTCTCAGTTTTTACTGTGAAAGAAGTCAGAACCTCAGATGTAATTATTTAATCCAAACACATTCATGTTTACACTGGAATATAATAAATATACACAACGATATTATGCGTATATTATAAATACACACAGGTCAGAGTATTAATGAGCTACTGCATTAGACCCTGAATCAATCAAGAGGAGAATACACAGAAGACTGCTGTAAACACTGTGACTGGAAAATTTATTTGACAGGACTTTCACCATGTCAGGTAAGAAGCAATTAATATATGAAAACAACTAAATTCTGATGCAAGTTCCAAAGCTACACTGCAAAATCAAAACTTATCATCTGTTCGTGCACACTAAATTATCCTTTGATAGCTCCAAGTCAATATAATACTTATCTCTCCTAAGAAAAGCTGATGTTCTAATATGGAAATAAGAATGACAGAAAACTCTGATTTTTAAACATAACTTTAAGAATAAAAACTAAATGCCAATGGACAGCATACCACTGAAAGACACAATTTTCACCATTAGCAAAATGAAAATTTAAAAAATAAAAAATACCTTGAAACATCTAGAAATTTGATAGACCAGGGAGGGAAATTCTGTTGCATGCAATCCTAAACGCATGATAGAACAACTTATCCTTCTAAAATAAGGCACCTACTTGTGCAGGGTATTTTGCCTTTACAGTTCAAATGAACTTCACAAATTATTTTGCTTTCTATTCAACAAGATATTTCCATGCTAACAAAGGATTCATTTCCGTAAGGACTTAAACATGTATGCAACTTTAAACATAGGTGATTTCAAGCGTAGTTTTACCAAGGCACATCTGTCTCCTGCTTGAAATGTCTTATATTTTAAGAACCTTAATGAACTGCAATCTAAACAGGCAAACTTGAACACAGTGGAACAGAGAAATGTGCACAACTGTAGTTTCTAGAGTATTAGTTTACCAAATTTTAAACTGTTTCTTAGTTAGGCTGTTTGTTATGTTTTGTAAGAGCATTTGAGCATTTTTAAATGTTCATTTATTGCAAATGTTAAATCTGATGGTTCCAAGAAAGATCAAATTCCTTCTTAGTTACTTTTACAATGGACACCAAAGAATATTGCATGATTCATGTACCTAAAAAGTTCATGTGGACTGTTAAATAAAGTGCTGCTAATAATCCCACCAAATTATTCAGGAATCATACGACAGTGAAGAATTACCTTGTAAAATGATGGATTAAAGATATGGAATATATGAGTAAGTTTAAAATGTCATAATTTTCCCATACAAATAGCTAAAGGAGAAAAAGGTCAAATTTCATAATATAAATAAATCAGTTGTGAATTATGTACTTAACCCTGCTTGAAAGTTAAAAACTGCACCACTACAGAGTCAGTTGCTTTTTCAAGTCTATCAGTTTCCAAGCCACGCTGTTAAACAATAATTAAACCATCCTGATGAATTTTCACTGAAAGTAAGAAAACTCAACAGAGTTGACTCAAACCCCATTCCAGAGAGACCTTTTTCACTTTGTCAAGTAATATAATTAAGGAAAGTAACATCTTTGTTAGATCTCATCAGTATGTTTTCACAAGCCACTTACCAGAGTGGTAAAGATATAGTGATAGTATTCTGTCATCATTCCCATAGCTAAAGCCTTAAAAAAATAAACAAAAGATTAATGTTTCTGAGGTCACATAATACATTTTTATCACACTTACATGGCAAATGAAAAGCTGCAAAAGAACACTACTGGGATCAGACTATAGGGTTGGAATTATACTAAAATTAGGTCAAGCAAGTCATTTCCTAGCAGTTAGAGAAGATTACTGACTATTAAAGGAATTTATGAACCAGATCTTCTGATATAAAGAATATTATTATACTGTTTAGTGTGGTAAATGTGAAAAAGGCTTATAGTTTTACATACTAATGGATGTATTAAGTTGCCACACAAAATTTGAGTTGACAATATTTTCATTCGTTATTGAACCCTTCCCTTAAAAAGAATAACCTAATAGGAAATAATTTTTCTATTTTGATGAAAAATACTATGCATTTAAAAGAAGGAAACAAGCTTATATTATATGTGTGTACATTTTTTGAGCCATGGAAGAAACTATTTATGTCAATTTTTGAATAGCAAGATACATACTATTTCAGTAAAAATAAAGAACAAATATTCATAATATGACTCTCTAAACTCAGATATCTATCAAGTACTTTCATCTACCTTGCTAAATATGTAATAACAAATAGTTTTTTTATCAACTGCACATTTTAAAATGTTCATACTTTTCTCTTAACAGCATAAGAAAAAATATTTGTAGATACAATTTTAAAGCCATAAACTATGGATGTCTCATCACTTATTCATTAAGGACATTTTCACCTGAAAATCATGTATCTTTGTGCTCTGCACAACAGTTCTCTTAGACTAGGGCCTTAGACTAGTATGATTTATTCAATCATCTGAGTATCTACCATGATTTTTACCTAATTTGAGCTGTGTAAAAAAGCTGCAGAAGTGAGCAATATTTTCTTCCTTTCCAGGAATTATCAATGGAATTCTTTTCCAAGTCGCTACCAGTTACACCTCCTTAAACAAGCTGAAGGCAACAACTATACAATTGTCATAATACCAGAATTTGTATACAAAAATACAATCAGAGTTCTGAAGGCTATGGGAGCCTTTTTACTTGTGACATTGTCTGAAAAAATATGAAATGACTAGTCTATATGTTCTTTTTCAAAGAAAAGTTAAAAGCTAAAATTAATTCAAAATATCAACTGCAGATCAGATTTTATAATATTTTAGACAAGACTGACAAAAACTGCCACAACACTTTTCCAAAGGATTCCTATTGTGTATTTAGAATTCCACAATAATATTTAGAACTACAGTATAGTGTGCCGATAACAATTTAAATTCTCTTAAACACAGGAAAACCATTATCTCATGAGAAATATTACAACTTCATTAGAAACTGTACAGCTACAAACATTGTTAGCTTTTTTAAGTACTTTTTTTGTTTTTGTCTTTAAATAAAGCCAACATATCTTCCTCTGTATATGTAGTGCATTTGCGGTCACCTATATCTTAACTGCTTATAATCAAGTCTTTTGTACTCCACAGAATCTCTACACAAGAACATCCTACATGTGTTCTTGATTCTGCTATGTGCTGGTGTTGTCTCTTTTCCAGGTCTTCTTTCTCTCACTTTCCTCACTTCTCAAAAAACCTCACTCCTTTTCCCTCTTCAAAACATTGTCATTTCTCTGCTCTCGTTATTTCAGCACTTCCCTAACCTTTTAAATCATGTCTGCTTTCCCTGTTTGCCCAGTGATGTAGTTACCACTGAGATTTGCCTTAATTTAATTATGCTTGTCTGAATTAAGGGGTTCTGGATTTTTTTTTTCATTTCGTGATGTATTTTTGGCCAGAAAACAGCATTTCACTGGCCTCTGAAGGTACATTTTTTTCTTTATTTCCAACTTGTTTTCTCTTCCAGCAATTTCATTGTTAATCTTTCAAATCATCCTCCCAAGAAGAAACCCCATGTCATATCTCCCCAAGTTCATCCTTCTATTACCAGAAAAAAATTAGTTAATTAACAGTTCACAAATTAACATATAAGGATCTTTATTTTTGATTTTCAGCAAACACTTGTAAACACTATATTTGAAATTATATCACTAAATAATAATTACAGTCTTAATATCTTTTTTCACAGCAAAAGCTCACATTTAGCTGCAGAACTTCCAATTTTAGACATATTTCAAGCATTGCAATATCGGAGCTGAATGGAAAACTAAAAGTCTAGAGACACCATAAAAAGATCTAAACACTTATGGAAGAATTGTTCCCGTATCTTCCTTCTATAATCTTTAGGATGAGCAGAATAGTTTGATAAAAAAAATTTACAATTTGATTTAAAGAGGTTGAACTCTCACTCTTGCATCCTGGAACATGATTAAAGATACAATGCTTTTAATTTTGTTCCTATTTCCCTCCAGTCATATGTTTTACACAGTGTTGTATACTGTGAAAGAAAAGTTTCCTTTCACCTAAAAACTACTAGGTGCAGTATAAATAACATACCTTGATGGAGTTATTGTTAGTACTGCAGATTTATATTGCCACCAACACATTTTCCATCTGCATTTTTATGATGTTAAAATAATTACATGTACATTTGATGATTTGGGCTAAGCAATTAAACTAACTAGGCTGGCTTAATGCTTAGAGAAAAAAACATCAGCAGCGGTTTAAAATTAATAGGAATTAATAAAAGTTTTTTAATCAATGAATAATAAAGCAAAGAAAGGATAGTATAAATGTATGTTTACTAGCAATTTTAGTTGTACCCACAACAATACTCCTGAGTGCCTTTAATGAGAAACATATTTTCAAATCTTAAATGCATTTTGTTTTCAGTTTAAACGATACATTCTGCTAGCAAACATAATATAAACATGAATTAAAAAAAGCTGTGCATTAGAAATGTAGAATATTGTTTTGGTTTAGGTATTTTTCTTATCCTCCTTATTGCAAGTCATATTTAAATTTAAAAACTATGGGGGAAATGGCCTCTGAGCATAAGGAATTCCCAGTCTTTGGAGCTAGCTCATTAAACTAAAGGACACACACAAAGGCATGTCTTTTATGCATGCTTTAGGGTTACAGCAAGATTTTTCATCAGCCGCGTCCTTTGTATACCACTATATGCCACCTTCTCTTGGACGACATCACTGAAATCTGCTTCTGCAATATAAAGCCAGTGATTCTGCTGTATCTCACCTACTCATCTTACTTGTACACCACAAAGCAAACACTTTCAAAGCACCTACCCAAATGTATACAGCTGTTTTGCAGTCCTATTAGTAGTGCAAGGAGAGTATGTCTCTAAAAGATAGCTATTAGCTCTGTCCTCTCAGTGGAACACATTAATGTGGTAACATACTATTTAAATGTCACTATCTGATTAACAGTACACAATTTACAGGCTTGAATTAAAAAGAAATCTTTGTTATATAAAGCACTAAGGAAGCATTGAAAACCCTGGTTAAAGCATCCATTCTCCAAAGTATCTATTTGTCATAGTTGAAAGACTGATATACCTTTTCCCCTATACATGAACCAATTAATCTATTTCTTTAAAAAAACATAATGAAAGCAGCTACCGCTAGAGTCACCAATAAAATTATCTATGAAATCCTTGGCTGATTTTCAGTTAAGCCTCAGTATAACTGACATACAATTCCCCTGCTTGTTAAATGCCCTTAAGTCTGAATATTACTTTTATTTATTAGGGCTGAAGAAGATTAGGCCATCTAAAGCAAAATGATGATTACCTGTTTCAAGATGCCTGCTGCCATTTCATGGCTGCAGTCAAAGATTACATGGAATTCTTTGCCTCTTTTCATCTCCTTTAGCAATGGCTTTGCATCTTTCGTGTCAGCTGGTAACTGACGGATTTTTAGTCTCAGGTTGTATCGTGATGGAGCCTTGATGAGCTCTTGTAATCGAATAAGGCCTTAAAGAAAACAGAGGAATCAAAAGAAAATAAAATTATCAAAACCAGAACCTGAGCTGCTAGCTGGACAACTTACTATAAACATTCAAAGTTTCCTGAATTTTTCTCCTTTCTCAGTACGTTGCAAGTGATACACAAAAACTTTTAAAAAGAAAAAAATAAAAAGAAAAAGAAAGTATTAGCACTCACTATACTTTCTAACAAACCTTCCTCCTCTCTTAATATTAACAGACAGTAAGCAAAATCAGTTAGGATTACGTTAAGACAGACAAATCTTGCTTTAGCATTATCATGCAATTATGGCATTCCTCTTCAAAGAACGTATATAATTATTCTCATTCAATTAAAGCAATATCCCAGACTAATAGTTTGTAATCAGACTCGCCAGTCTCCTAACTAATCTAACAGGTTTACAAACAAAGTTGTGAATCATTTCAGCACTGTAGAACACTCTCATGTATTTCAGATGAGAGTATTATTTTTTTCTTGATTATACAGATAACAAAACACATATATGCAGCAGCAAAGAGGCTGAATAAATGACTCGTGCCATTGCCTTCATCTTCAGTACTCCACAGTTCCATTTTGAGTGACTTTACTTTTACTATGGAATTACATGCAGTAACATTTTTCCAAAAAACTTATTGTTCACATTAACATAACAGTGTGTGGCGTGGCTTGCAGATCACTGATTAGGCTGTGACTAATATTAAGTATTAGGTTGTTTAACTGTATCACAATGGCAGGGTAAAAACAGGTGTCCTATAAAGTAGCAGTTTATTTCCGTGTTAGTAAAACAAAGGATATATTCTGCTGTGCTCATTTCATTCTTGCATTGGAGTGTTCTCCACTTAGTGGCAGTAACAAGGGTTATTGTTCATCACTATGTTTGCAGTGCACATAAATAATACACCCAACTGCCAAAAAATGCCTAGATTCTTGGTTACAGCAGGATCCAGGTGTAAATGAAGTGAAGTGCTTCTAAAATCTGTAATAGCTCACTTAGCTATTGTAACAGCTCACAATAGCTACATCAAAAATATTAACAGAAATTACTAATTATTATTTAGTTATCATCACAGGCAGCACTGTCTAGTATTAAAAAACACTGGGTTTTTTATTTTGTCTCTAATTATTCTTCCTGGTTACAAGTGGATGTCAAAACTGTTTTGATTTCAGGAAGTGAAGTTGTCATAATGTAACATGGAACCACACTACAGTCAGTAAGAAGTTGTGATAACCTCTGACTGAGGATTTAATACAGCCTTTTTAAAACATACGTTGTTCTTTTAGTAGCATAATGCTGAGAGATTTTAGTAACATAGTATCGCTATGATTCTTTGCTGTGAAGCTTTTAGATTGTAAAGAACTTAGCTCTAATCATTTCCAGCAGAACCAGACCAGTAGAGAATATACGTAAAAGACATAATCAGTCTCCTCTACTTCATCATTCCCCATTTTTGACCCTGCAAAGGATACACATTATTTTCTCAACAGTTTATGCTGAAATTAAGTGGAACAGGGATTATAGCTTACTATATAAAACCTTCCTAAATTAAGACTGCAGGTGTAGAGATCTGGCAGAGGATCCCAGTAGGCCTCTTAGGCCCAAAGGCCCAAAAGCAGAGTGGAGAAAGACAACTTTGCTCTTTAGACAATTTTTTCTTCACTCACAAGTCTATGTCACAGATTCAATATCTTATGTTTCATCACAATTTCTCAGTAACATCCCTATCACATACAAACATACTCAAGAATGTGTATACTGTTCAAACTGAGACAGTTTTTACCTATGGCTAAATAATCTCTCAAATTTACATTTTCTAAAAACATTACTATTGGATCTTTATTAACAGCTAAAGTACTGTGAAGAACTAAATCCAGTAATTCAGTGTGGGCTGACATTTTCCATACAAAATTATAATGTGAAAAATGTTAGCGGTCTTTTGTACATATAACAGTATACCAAAATTTGTTAGAGTAAAATGTTTTAACTCAAGATGGGGTAAAAAAAAATAGTTCTGCATGCTCCAGATTATTTGCCATTACTTCCTAAAAGAAGACAATTGGAACTTTTATACAGAAAAATAACTTGTAAATAATTTTGACTCCTATTACATTATATTTAGGAAGTCTCATTTTAGTCTTGTCCTGCTTTCTTTGTTACATTTTTTTTTGCTTTTCCTGCTTTCAAAAGGAAATAAAAACCACCATTAATCACAGAAAAATCACTATATTTACTGGCAATATTTAGTAGAGATGCTGAGGGCAGAACAGATATCAAAACTGAAGTGCTTCCTCATGACTAGACCTGGTGCCTGCTTGCTAAGACACAGAGAAGTGATAGCTAAGGTATGTGTGACTTCTGAGTAAATACTAGATGTGGTTGTGAAAATAGTACTTTTAGAAACTAGTTCAAATTAAACAATTTGCCATATTTACCTCAAATGCTATAATGATATTTACATAACATGAATTAATTTATTTGTTGGAAGCTGAAATTGATTTAATACTTGATTTCTTGAATAAATATACTTAAAGCGATATAGTAGAGATGCCTTTTCTAACTTAAAAGCTTATACATCTGCTGTGTATTAGTACCACTTTAGATGATCTGGGACAATTACTGAAAGTAAAGCTTTGAAATGAACAACATAAGCCACTAACCAACCACCTTATAAAAAATAACTGACAATAACATGTCAATAAATACACTTAGAATTGTCCTCAAGCCTCTCACATTTCCTTAAGACTAACAAAAATAAAGCAAGTAGAATGTACGTCCTCACAGTCAAAAAGTCAAAAAGACCACATTTCAAAGCAGAGCCTTTCTCAAAGGCAAAGTCCTGCAGTTGCTCACTTGCTCTGGTATCCAAGCACGTCCACTTAAGAACTACAAACCACAAGAGTGGCAATATGAGACAAGTAGTATGACATGCTCTGCCAGGAAAAAAAAAAAAAAAAAAAAAGAAATCCTGGCTTTTGGTGTTTGCTAGTCAAATATGACTGAGAAGACAGACAGAAATCTTTCTAAGTAACTATGAGTTTGAATCAGACAGTGCTGCAAAATGTGTTGTCATATAACAGACAAAAGTATCCAGAGCTGATATACGAGCTGTCAGTACGTGAACTAGAGACGTGCATCTATCTGGACTACTTACATCACACTTCAGATCAAGAAGACAGGGGGAAAATTGCAGATTTGGGCCAGTGGGGTGAGAATCCGAATGTACAGACATCTTCAGGACCTTGTACCCCTGAAGTATTTAGACAGTGACGGGGACTTCTGGGATGAGCTCTATTTTAACCTTCAAGTAATAGTTAGTGGAAAAAGTTCTGTGTCACACTGAACATTTGCCATGAACCTTCAGTCATTCCGTGCAGCAGATCATCACAACTAGAAACCGCTGTGAGTACAGGAGATTAAGACAACATGAAACTCTTAAACACAGCTTTATGTCACAGATATGTGGTAGGAAAGAGATTATGATCAGTTTCACAAAACAAGTATTGATCTCCCAAAGGGAGAACATCAAGTAAACTGCCAAAGATAAGAAGTCCACAATTGGCTCAAAAAATCACATCTATGAAACATATAAAAAAATTGAAAGTTATTTAAAACATAAAAATTACCGGTGAAAATATGCTAAAAGAGATTGAAAATAAGGAGTTTCAAAACTGCACTGCTCTTTGAGTCTCAAATGGAGGCAATTATTATAAAATACATATCTACTCAAAAGGAGGAAAATCAGAACTGTGTTTCACTCACACAGTTGTTTTTGGTTAATAGCATGATGACTTTTCCCTCAGATTTTTGTAATCTCAAATATATTTGGCCTTTTTCTTTTTCAAGAGGAAGCAAATTTTATTTTATTTGGAAAGTGAGGAATTAATAAAGTATTATAGACTATTCTTAAGTGCACTGTTATCCAAATCTACATCTGGAGTTGCTCAGTAGGAGACAAATAGACACTTAACACTTGTTAGTATGATGGTTATGACACCTGGGCTTTAGTCCCTGTTCTCATATTTCTATACTGAACCATTTCTCAAGAATAGAAAGAGACAACAGCAGCTTTACTTTACTGTGTAGGTTTTGGAATGAGAACCACTGCAGAACAAAACTTATTTTGTTTATGGAAGTGACTGTGAAATCAATTTGATTGTATAAGACATTAAAGTGATTGATAAAATTCAAGGTTTCTGTACAAATACCACACACTATTTTTAATATTTCAGGGGTTAAAAGGAAATCTAATTGTTCTTTCCTGACTGCAAACTGTTTGTTCTTTCAAAGCCTTGTTTACTTAGAAGGGCAAAGTGTCTAACTGGTATATTCTACTCATTCTCATGTGTTACACCAATCACCTTTGTTACACCTTTGGAGACAGGATGGACAGTTAAGATTGTTAAGGAATGTTAAGTTTAGATGGAAGGAAGGGAAAAAGGGAGGCTGCTTTTCTCTGTAGCAAGTCCGTAACTTCCAGAATTTTAATAAACAAATGTAGGACATTACAAGTTTACAAGTCCCTTGGTCTATCCCCATTTCTTGCATCAATGCAATACAGTTTTGGTCTTTTACTGTACATCCCAGGTTTGTTACAGAATGGCGAGAAGGGTTTTGTGGCCTATAGGAGCCTGTGAAGTAAATGTCTTACTATACTCTCACGAATTAAACATCTACTGTATGGCTGAGAAACAGCTGCAGGGGATGAGAGCCAGCAATGCAAAAACTTTTTTCTAAGCTTTGTTCTGTTACAGAGCATTACCCAAGAAGGGGAGCGAAGTGCGCATCACTTCATGCTCTCCTCAAGAGCCCAACTGGGCTGTTCAAAAATTAACAAAAGAAAGTCCTCTGCTTCATAAATCTTGTCATGATTGGGCTACCCCAGAGACAGAAACAATCCCACCAAAATTTGAAATAGAAGATTTACAGATGCAGGAACTGATACCAGAGCAATTAAAAACTATCAAAGATAGATAACAATAATGTCTGCTTGTTGGGTTACCTATGTATCCGAGAGAGAAGCGAGAAGCAATAAACGAAGCACCACACTGTGAAGGCAGTACAAAGGCTGTAGAAGATACTGGAGGAACCTGAGTGTGAGAATGGGAGGAAGAAAACCTGTGAATGCACACCTCTGTCGTGCACTGACTGAACCTCAGTGCTGGGACAATACAGGTGTGCATGCAAGCAAAAGAAGTAGTATTTATGCCTTCAGTAACCGTCAGGACACAGAAATAGTGACCAATGAGCTTTCTTAAAACATATTTTAAGATATAGCAAATCAGAGACATAAACAAACTCCAGGTGTTTCAAAGCTAAGGTTTTTCTCCTGTCCTCATTAACGTGAAATAAAAAAAAAGTTACCTTAAGCTTTTAATGTGGAGTATTGTCGCTCATAGCTTCTATATGTAGCAGAATATTTAACTTTAATAATAGCTACAGTTAACACATACTTCCATTTTTAAGATTTTTACACGCATTTTTCATTGTGTTTCCAGCCACCAGCATTTATTAGGTTCAGATGAATTATGCGGAGCACAAAACATGTTCTAGTCTACTAAATGACTCACTTCAGTAGTCCACCAGGCCATCCGCTACAAGGAATATTTGCTCATCCTCACCCATATTTAAAAAATAAATCCTTGCTGGCACAAGTTCAACAGTTTCCAGTTTACTAGGCTCTCACGGGAACGATTTCAGACAACAAAATGCCCTCACTCGCAAGGGCTGCTGCCTCCCATGCAGAGCCCCCCTGGGCACACCGCTCTGCCAAGAGCACATGGTGTGGAAAGCTACCACGAAGCTGTGTCATGGGTGGCAAGTACTGCTACCACAGTCACCCTACAGCTCCTCACTGCAGGGAAACACCTTGTGAAACACAAAATAAGATAGTGCTGAGCATATCTGTCTCTGGTACATGTATTTCTATGTCAGAGCACCGATGGGTAAAGTGCTGAGAAGCAGCATGTCCTCATTCAGGCATTAGTGGGAACTGAGACTGAGTAAAGGCTTTCCAGACCTGGATCACACTTCAAAAGCAGGCTTTTGAAAACATAAATTAAAGGCTGAAAGTTTCCTTCCAAACCGTACCTACCATTTGTGATGCAGTATTTGTGTTATATAAAGTGTGTGAAGAGCAGTCTAGTTTTCCTAGAAAATAAAAACCACCAAGTGAATTCCCTGAGCAAAACTGGCATAATTAAACTGGGGGGNNNNAAACCCCAGCATTTTCCTTACCTTTTCCTCTCCACTATGCCTGGATGAAGGCATTGGAGTTGAAATATGTTGGAGATTATTGCCTGTGTGAGGCACAAGGTACAAGGGGGTGCGTTGTGTCCTGCCCAGTGCTGGCCACAGCTGGCTACAGCTGGCGCTGAGCCAAACTCAACAGCAGTGAAAAAGCCCACCAGGCACCAAAGGGAGGCATCCCTGCTCAAAAGCTGGAGACAGCCTCTTCAAGGGTGGCAGCTCTTTGCCACAGCCCGGCACGGCTGAAGGGGGGGGCAATCTGAGGCCCCTGGGTGCCTCACACCACTGCCAGGGCAGGGAAACCCTGAGGGGTTGTGGCCTGGAACTACAGGAAAAGCTGTTACACACAAAACAGCAGACACCCCTACACAAAACAGCCTGAAGCTGCTACTCCCCTAGTCACCTCCCAGGGTAAGCGTCAATGGACTGCGCGTAACTGGTGGTTTTCTTTCCTCCTAAGGAGGAAAAAGGCATGTATTTATGTAATTGCATCTTTTTTCTCAATAACAAAATGAGTGATTGGAAGTTTGTGTTTAAAAGGAATTAAGTAAAAAACCCTGACTCCGGACTTTTTTGCCTGCACTGTTTTCCAACTCTTTTTGAGCAGTTTAATTTTCACACACACACACCCTCCCCTTCTTTTCTAGGTTAACTAGTGAACAGTGGGTCATTATTTATGACCAAAGGAAAAAATTAAGCACTGAAAAGATATAACCTAAAAGGGGCTTTGAGCAACCTGGTCTGGTGGAAGGTGGCCCTCCCTATGGCAGGGGGTTTGCAACTAGATGATCTTTAAGGTCCCTTCCAACCTAAACCATTCTTTGATTCTGTGACAAGAACAAAGTCTTACATGTAAACTCCAGCACCTAGGTCTGGCTGCGGACAGTAACTGCTTCCCAGCTCCTGGTTGTCACTGATCTTCTCTTCCCCATTGCACACTAATATCCTGGTTTCTGCAGGAGGAGTAGGCGCAGTGGCCAAAAAACTGTCCAGGGGATCAAAACATCACACAGTTGAGAAGTAACCTGGCAATCCACATATGATATAAATAAATTCTGCCACTACTCTTATAGTAACAATCTGTGTTTGGAGTTCAATTTTTCACAGCCATAAACCATCATACATTTAAGGCTTTTTGCAGTAAAACTAGCGTCTTCCAGTAACCAAAAATGAGCTCTACCTTATTTCGTCTCTTTAACATATAGTCCTGAGTACACCAGGTGAAGTCAGACAAATTCGTTGTTTGCTTTCTTTTTTAGATGTTGCCAAAATTTTTATCTGTCTGTATTTTCACTTTTCCTAATGCTGTTATGGCCCATTTGAATGAGTGAGATTCCCGAGAGTCAAGGAAGACTGCTTCTTCCTACTGTGTCTAGTTTGTCCGTGGGATTCCATTTCTACCCTCTGTACACACAACTAAAGGCCAAGGTAGTTTTAGGTCAAACAAGCATGGAGTATTTATACATTAACTATAGATTTCTGAGCTACTGTTAATCCTAAAGTAACTTTTGCTGTTGTTGTCTGACATTAGAGGAAACGGACAAGCTGGTTATTCAGGATGAAAGTAGCAAACTGTCATGCACTGAGAAGTAAAGTCTCTGGATCAACAAGGGACACTTTCAAAAGTGCATGTATGTAGCTCATGTGTCACTAATCAGAAAGAGAGGTACCAGAGCCTCCAGTGTGGGAAGGAAAATAATATGAGAACTACAAGGACAATGAAGCTAAGGACAAAATGATTCCTTTCTTCACCATGATTTTGAAGAGACATTTGTCAACACAAAAGCACAGATTGCAGCCTAGAATATTTTTAAAACAACTGATTTACAATATAAAATGAAGTACAGCCATCAGATGAAATGTTGACGACTTATTTTATTAGCATTACAGGATCCCAGTGTAATGAAAAACCCCCAACCATTTGTGTGGACAAGCTCCTAAAAAAAAAATCCATTTTACAACAGTATAGAAATAATAGCTGCATTTTGGGAATGTACTTCCTGTGGTTTCTTTCACCAGGGACACCTTTTTCCTGTCCCTTTAAACTCTCAGTTCCTTCTTTTAGCAGCCACTGTGATAGAGTCTTACCTCTGAATGGCTGGAAAGAATGCGGTGTGAGTAACTCTTTTCAGAAGCTGCCATCAATTCATCTTTAAGGAGAGTCCTGAAGGAGCAGTTTGTGAGCTCTCCAGCTGGCATCTTCCTCCAAAGAGATCAATCAAATTACCTCCTCGACATGTTCAACTTCAACCAGTCCAGGAAGCAAGAGCCCCAAGTTTGTTTTAAAACCTGTGTCTCCAGCTCAGCAGTCTTGCGAGCCATTGCTGTGCCACCTGGCCTGCTCATCAAACTATTTATCATTTCCATTAATGCTGCCTTTGTGCTGCACAGGAAGAATGCAAGGAAATGCGCTTTGCAAGAGGCTGAACACATGAACTTTTTTTCTGTACAAAAGAACACTAATGCTTTTTTAAAGGCTACTCCTATCTTCAGAACCTCAAAAACTTCAAAAATAATAATATATTGCTTTGTAGAGCTACCAGAATACTTTCTCTCTTTTCAGCAAACTGTTTCCTGTCACACCTCTGTGTTCTCTTCTCCTTCCCTGACAGCCCCCTGCCCAGTTTTTCTGCTTATGGCTCAGAAAAATATCACTGTGTATTGGGCTTTGAAAGGGGTATGGGTAGGGAGGAGAATGCCAGTTTAATGGGCATTGATAGAATGCTTCACATCAACTGGAACAGTTCATTGCTATAAAATGATTCAGAGGTACTGAACATCCTGAACAGATTACCCATGAATGCTCAAGATTAGTTTTATCATCCTCACCCCCTCATCCTCTATTTAAACAACACCTCAAGTGAAAGGATTAAAAAGGAAAAAGAAAAAAAAAAAAAAGGAAAAAAAAAGAAAATGCACTTGCTAGCAGGGCTACTTGAATATTAGGCTGTTTTGTGTTCTTTGGATATACCAGCATAATACAGAAATACTATTAAGAAAAATATGGAGAAAATAGAGATGAAGGGAAAAAACAGCTTGATGGACCTTTCTCATTTATTCATATTTAACCTTTTTACTGCATTAAGATCATTTCACCCAATTCCAGTGGTGTAAAGCATCCTTGAATTTGTCATCAGTTATATTTAAACCCATTTAAATACAGTACCAAAACAGTGTGAAGTGTCTTTAATGGAGGAAGAGCCTTAAGGTACATAATCTGGAAAAATTTACCTTCTTAAACATAATTAATACAGCTCCTTATTACCAGATTTAGAGTCCCAACAGTTTAGCAGGTTTTTCAGTCTTGTAAATGAAGCATTGGAAAGTAATCAGAACACTATGTATGCACATTTGTATATGTATATATATTACAGATATTACTCCATTAGAGCTTTATGCCACTTGCAATCTGCAATACTAAAAACACACTACATGGTGGTGGTGACATGAAGAAGAGTTTGAAGATGCCCAGTATTGTGTTGACTTAAATTATTTTTCTACTGTTAATCTTGATTCCTACCAGGAAAATGCTAGCCCTGTATCAGTAAAAAGAACGAAAAATATCTGGTAACTGACTTCAGTAGCAGTTATGCCAAAGCAAATTCTATTTTAACAACCCTTTTGTCGAGAAATATAGTTGCTCTGTTTAGAATAACTGCAGCTGAAAACTTAAAAATCAGATTCATTAGGGCAAAACAAGATACACTAGTCTCCCATGATAATAATAGTATTTGCCAGAATGAACTCTGGAGGTCTATTTTGATGACAAAATTTCCTTCAGGGGGAAAAAAGTGTGGATGTATAGAGGCTCTATAATGTCAAGCTACCTGTTACTATGTACTTGTCTTCTCATCAAAGCATAGAGTAGTGACCTACTTCCCCCAACTCTTCTTCAGAGACGCAGAAGAACTCCTGTTTATAAATCAGAACACCCTTAGACTATGTTGACATGCTCTGTCATATGTTGATTAATTTATTCCAGGCTTCACTCTCCCCATATGTGGCCTTTCAGCTATACAAACACACTTAAAGAAGGTACAGTGCTTCAAAAACAGCAGTTTATATTAGAAAAAATAATTTTATTATCAAGTTGTTGGGTTTTTTTGCAGGGAGAGGGGGAAAGATTGTTGTTTTGAAGAACTATATTTCTTTTGATTGTATAACTGAAAAATGTTTTAGTCACACTGAAAAGGCAGTTCGGGGTCACCAAGTATGACAGGACAAATAAAATTTACATTATTTCTAACTGAAAATATTTTTCAAAATCTTTCTCTCGGATGGTAGCCATACCAGTAATCAGAGACAACTTTTCAGTTGAGGTAGCTAGTTCTCTCCTGGCATTTCTTCTCCCAAATTAGTATCTTCTCATAGTGCTTATTGTCCGGACTGGACTGAGATTAAATCTTCTTTTCCAGATACAAAACTTCAATATAGAATAATAGTACTGATGCCAGTAACCCATTTACTGACTTAATTGCCTGCTGAAACAAGATTTCTAGGGCTAAGAACTATGCCTCTCTCTAAACCTCTCCATAATTGTGGCTATGATGCAGTCTCCCAACATTCATCTTGCTTTCATGCTGACATACTGAGGTGTGTGCTGTTCTGTGTCACGCATAGCGGGACATTTATCAAGACAATCAGATAGTTTTGCATGAGCTCCAAAGCTCAATATTGAGAAGCTTACAACAGAAATATTTTAGATGTTTATTTAATTTTAAAGGCTTTACAATTTCCTTTATTAAAAATAAACTAATTCAAAGATGAGGTATGTATGGGAAGGAGGCACATATTTGAATGTCTTTGGTTCCAAAATTTGACCTGAGCTTTAATGGCTCAGTGTCAGAGAGCTGATTTGCCTTCACATCCACACTTTCAGATTCAACTGCATGCTCAGACATTGTAATTAGTGCCTTCTGGGCATATTAGGAGAGAAAGTCCAGGCCCCAAACTTCAGGTGACCCTTACTTTGTATGTGGAAGATGGACCTGACTCAAGATCTTTAACCTTTATTTCCCATTACCTTATCCATTTTTGGTCAATGTCAGCTCAACAGACAGAAGCTACTTTGTTGAAAAACCTAGGATCAATAGTGATCGTTCAAATGGTATGAGTATGTGTCACCAGACTGAAGGGACTTTTCTTTCACTCCTTGACCTGCATTTCCACAAAATGATGCTGATATAACCAGCGATGCACTTCAGGAGGACTTAGAGCACAGTAATAATAATATCTAAGAAAAAATGCTCCTTTCTAAAACAAACAAAAAAAAGCAGAACTATATTTTATACTAGGTGTGTGTGCATGTATGTATATGTATTTGAAATACAAACCTCATTATCATGGAAGATCAAAAATTGTATAGACTAAAGAGAGAAAAAAATTTAGATGAAAAAATATTTCAGTTTTGAAACATTTACTTAGTACAGGAAAGCAGAAGTGTTTAAAATTATATTCATAATTAGTATCGAAGTTGAGATACTAAAATGCCACATATGGGAGAGACTAGCCTTAGGGTTAAATATCACTGAAACCAGGGATCCAGGTTTAACTCCACAGACAGTCAGATTTCCATTCTGATACTGTGTATATCGCTTCATTTTTCTGTGTCTTGGGTCTTAGCATCCCTATGTTAAATCCATTTTACTGATGTTTCAGCATAACCAGATGTAATTGAAGTGCAAGGCAATAATCAGCCTTATTGTTTTCCTTAAATATACTAAGTGAGCACGTCAGAGTAGGGGTGTGAACGTCTTTTATAGTTAGTTTCAAATAGCCAATCCCAATTCAGCCTATTTCCAGAAACAATTCTTTTCTAATAATGGTTTTTCAGCACTGTGGTAAAAAAAGCCTTCTACCCCATCCCACACAGTTCCACAAGAGGGAATCTATCTGCTGCTTAAGTTCAGAAAAGGCCTTCAGTTCATGAAAATGTTTTGATCTTGAAGATCACTATAACAAGATGAAGAAAATAAGTTTTTTCATACCACCCAAGTACTTATCAGCTGCAGCATACAGCAGCTAGGAAAAAAAACACTAACAGAGAACTGCCCATTCTTTCCCTTACCTCTGCATCTAGTGTGTGAAAATATAAGAAAAAATAATTTCATATAATTGAATAAAATTTTGAAAAGTTAGAAAACATTAAGCTTTTTATATTAGACTTGCCATGTTTTTCTCTTCTCCAGCAACATGACATTCCTTTACTCTATTGTGTCACTCTAAGAGACTCTATTATGATATTCCTGATTTGAAATACTGTTATTATTCATTTTCTTGAACATGCTTTTTGAACATTTTCAGAAAGCTTTATCTTTATTTCAGTGTGATGATGATGACAGCAATGACAATTAACAGTCCTGGGCATTTCAAAAGAATTCTTGTAATAGTGTGAAGTATGATCCCTCAAGTGGCTGACATCTATGAGTGGTGCAGTTTAAAGAGGGTGAAGAGGAAAAAAAAAGATCTACTACAGGCAAAGGACAAAACAGTTTTTGCCAAAGCTGTAATAATTTCTGGAAATATTACCTTCACTTCTGTTCCTTAGGCTTACAGAAAAATACTATAAAGTACCTTAGGGATTTATTTTTTATTATTTTAAATCTACAGTTTTCTTTTTATAATACCATGTCTTGTTGCAGTAAGTCCAAATTCAACTCTTGGCCAAAACAAGGAGGGGGCTGTGGTACATGTTTTCCTGAAAAATGGACTGGACTCGTGCATTCTGTTTAACTGGATGACATTTACTTTTCAATAATTATTTAAAATCTCTATAGAATTCTTCTTAAAGAAGAACTGCAGGTCCATTTACCAAAAAGAATAACAAAATTTAACTTCTTTCTCCTCAGACAGCTAGTCAAAGTAATTCTTAACTTCAAAACTTCAAAAAGACTAAAAAAGTTTGAAAGTGAAATTTTAACTTCACAACATCCTCCTTACCACTGGTATTTTTATATAGTACCGGAAAAATATTTCTAAACTTTACTGAAAAATTGGTAAAATAAATTTCTTAGAAAAGGAATACACCAAACTAACTAACCAGCTACATCCAAATATCACAATTATGTTTAGCACATAACTACTAATTGTATATTCACTTGAAATTACTGTGCGCAGCACATGAAACACTGTACTTAAAAGACACTGTGCCATATGTAGTCAGTCTGGAAATTATTTCTTCATTCTCCAAAAACAGATCAAAATTATTAGTGCTGTTATTACAATTCTACCAAATCTGAGTTTATTAAGGAAGGCTTAAAAATCTATTGTCTTTAATAAGAATATTCAATAAAAACAGAACTGCATGCCATTCCAGCTGATATACATGGGAAGCCTCAAGTCTGCTTTGTTCCCCATGGCAAATATAGCCCTCCTTTAGATATTCATTCCATTCATTCCATTAAATAGCACAGAAAAACTGCATATTAATTGATAATGCATAAATTTGAAATTCACAAAAATATTTTCACTTAACATGCTGTGTTAAGCTATCCCACCCCACTCTGTATCTCTAATAAGATTTATATACAAGTTCATTTATTTGCAGAGAGGATACCCACCCAGCCCTTCAAGAATAACCAGTAATGTGAATTCTGCATCTGCTTTGTAGAACCAAAATAAATGCTGGTTCAAATTGCACAAGTCAAAACAGTATAAATAAACAAAAATGCATACAAGTATAGTTTTCACCTAAGTGACGTCTAATATAAATCCAATTTCAGGAATCACAGTCAATGGTGTAACTTAATAGTAGTTTATAATTTAGTATTTCTGCACATATGATAGAGACATTAGTCAGCATCTGTGGTAAGGAATAGTCTCAATAATGACCTTAAAAAGTCACCACTATCTGTCTTTCCTGTTCTCTCTAGTAAAACCAGTATGAAAA
The DNA here is from genome assembly GCA_013398815.1 of Ibidorhyncha struthersii. NCBI lineage: Eukaryota > Metazoa > Chordata > Aves > Charadriiformes > Charadriidae > Ibidorhyncha > Ibidorhyncha struthersii. The sequence continues at coordinate 66,593 of VZSZ01006403.1, forward strand.
CTGTTATTAAAAAAAAAAAAAAAAGAAAAACCCCCCAAAACCCACCACACAGCAAAAAAAACCTCAGTCCAGCAACAACAAAAAAATACCAACAACAAACCACCAAATCTCATGAGATGGAGTTTCCACAGCCTTTCAAAGGTACCTGTTCTTTGATTCCAACCGAAATGTTCCCAGCTAAATCATTTCAGCTACAATTTTAAACGTGTCTCTAACTATGCCATTTAACATAGAAGACAGTTTATTTTTTTCTTTTTGTGAGACTTTTTATTCACTTCACCTAGACTAAACCAAAACTCTTTTAGTGTCTCCTCCCAGGTCATACTTTCCTAAGCCTCTGATCTGAAGAACCCTCATCTTTCTTGAGATCTGCTGCAAAGAGCAATGTAACATGGTGTGATGCCTTTCTTATCCAGACTAAATTGGAATTACTTGTGAATTTCTTACACATGAAATTCCAGGTCATACGTCTGAGTACAACGTTATGCTTTCTTTCTTGTAATGCCATTGTTGGCTTGTCCACAATGACCACATCTTAAATTTGACAGATAACTATTAAAATACTTTAACACAAATCATATTTTCTGAAGTATTTTAACTTCTGATCTTATCACCTGCATATGTAATTTTTATACTCTTCATACTAGAGAATGAACCTGGTAAGCGTATATTTTCAGTTTTGCAGTAAGCCATAAAAAATCTATTTACACTTTATTGCTCTCTTTTGCATCGATTTGACAACAGTTGCATAAGGAACCTATTTCTTTAACTTGCATATGAGAATGTTGCCTTCAACAGTATGACTTTCTTAACTAAATATTTATTACATATACTGAATTTTCCTTACCCACAAGGCACGTTGACCTGTCAAAGGAGGAAGTTTTACATTATGTGCTCTTGATAAAGCAAACTTGACAGTTACTCAACACTTTGAGACCTTTTAAGTGTTCACAAATAGACAGCTAATTTGTCCAGCACTTTTACAGGAATAGAAATTCAGCTGGTTAGTCTATATAAAAGAAACAAACAAATAAAACCCAAACAAACAAACAAACAAACAAAAACCCAACCAAAACCACCCATACTAGAACCTCACTTTATTCTATCCAATTTTGAGCAGGTTCCAAGTTAGGAAAGTAGTTATTAGGAATAAGTGGATGATATAGACATTAGTGAACTTAAGGAACCAGGATAAACATACCTCAAAATTTTGATAAATATCTAAGTTGGGATAAATCTGAACTTGTGTACCTTTCCCAGACTTCTAGAACTTTGCCTATCAACCATGAGCTCTCAAAAGGTAATTATTAACAGATCTAAGATTACTTCATTTTAAAGTTTTTCAAAAGTCTCTTACTCAAGTGATTTGAAAACTTAGGTCCCTTGGCACTCCTTTTTTTTTATTATTCAGTTTCAGTATTATTCAAGAAATCATCAACTGACCTGAATCTTCTTTGGTTTAGACTCCAACTAATTGTGTTGGCAGAAATTGTCGTTTTTATAACATTCACTTTCTTGAATTCTATTCCGTATATTTTGCTGGTTTGCAATTCCCTGATAATAAACCATTGTCTTCCATCCACAAGCATTGCTTCACTATCAGAGCTATCACAAGAATATCTCATACATGGGTGTTCAGTATTTTCAGTATTAAAAACATCAACATACATTAATAAGAGCTTGCAAAATCTTTCTAAGAATATTGTAAGAACTATGTCCTTCTATACTTCTTTTCCCAGTAAACACCTAGTTTGAGATATATGTTGATATTAAAACCTTGCCTTTGGTTAGTTTTGTTAGCTAATTCTAAAAAGGATAAGAAGAAAAAGCCTTGTCTGCTTAATTTTCATGGTTTAGTGGTTTGTTTTGGATCTTGATGCACAGCAATACAAATCACAATAACAATACTCCTTTATGTTTTTTATAATTACACTGTTGCTCCCAGCAGATGTCTCCTACTGTATCGTGGACCGAGCACCCCAGATTCTCATTAAGCAATCTCTCCTTATTTCTGCCCGGCATCTATCCTTGAACAAACATTACCCTTCTATACCAAAAGTTCAACCCTGAAATATATTCTACTGCATGCCAGCCATGTCAGTTTGTAAGTTTCTGTTATAGATCACCAAGACTGAAGTCTTGTCTTCTAAACTCAGCTGAAATGCAGTTATTGTATGTTGTCAAATGTTCAAATACAGCATCCTCAGCTCATTCCATTCCTTCTCTCTCATTCTGCTAAGAATATACCTAAGTTATACAGATGTGTTTATAAAGGAGAACAGCTTTTCACATAAATTGAGATGTTGCTTAATGCATTTATAGAAAAACAGAGATGATCAGGCCTTTTCAGACCGTCTTATTTTCTATCTTCCTTCTCAGTTGCCTGTTCTCTAAAGTTTTTTGAACACCTTTTCTCGTCTTTATAGCGCACTATGTATATTGTCCTTAAAGAGAAATTTTCTCCCTAGCCAAGATTTATTTTGAATGACTTAGAAGCTTTTTCTTTAATCCTTTAGCAACGTTGCCCACCTGTGATCACGCCACATCTATTTCTATCCCCCAAGATATTTAATTCCTCTTAGTGTAAACTTTTATTAACTGCAAAGGTGAGTATCCTTTTTTATTAGCAGTATGGGGAAAAAAAGAAGAAGAAAAAAAACCCACACAAACCAGAAGATGTAAGATATCTGGAAATAAGATATGTGAAATATAGTTCAGCTGGAAGGGGCCTAAAATGATCACCTAGTCCAACTGCCTGACCAATTCAAGGCTGACCAAAAGTTAAAGCATGTTATTAAGGACATTGTCCAAATGGCTCTTAAACACTGACAGGCTTGGGGCATCGACCACTTCTCTAGGAAGCCTGTTCCAGTGTTTGACCACCTTGTCAGTAAAGAAATCATAGAATAGTTTAGGTTGGAAGGGACCTCAAAGATCATCTAGTTCCAATCCCCCCTGCCATGGGTAGGGCCACCTTCCACTAGACCAGGTTGCTCAAAGCCCCATCCAACCTGGCCTTGAACACTTCCAGGGATGGGACCTCCACAACTTCTCTGGGCAACCTGTTCCAGTGTCTCACCACCCTCACAGTAAAGAATTTCTTCCTAATATCTAGTCTGAACCTACCCTCTTTCAGGTTAAAACCTTTACCCCTTGTCCTATCACTACACTCCCAGATAAAGAGTCCCCCTCCACCTTTTCTGTAGGCCCCTTTTAAGTACTGGAAGGCTGCTATAAGGTCTCCCTGGAACCTTCCCTTCTCCAGGCTGAACAACCTCAGCACTCTCAGCCTGTCTTCATAGGAGACATGCACCAGCCCTCTGGTTGTACAAGTCTTATGAGGAGCTAAGGGAACTGGGGTTGTTTAGCCTGGAGAAAAGGAGGCTCAGGGGAGACCTTATTGCTCTCTACAGCTACCTGAAAGAAGGTTGTAGAGAGGTGAAGTTGACCTTTTCTTGTTAATAACAAGAGATAAAACAAGAGGAAATGGCCTCAAGTTATGCCAGGAGAGGTTTAGGTTGGATATTAGGAAAAAATTCTTCACAGAAAGGGTTGTCAAGCATTTGAACAGGCTGCCCAGGGAAGTGGTGGAGTCGCCATCCCTAGACATATTTAAAAGACGGGTAGAGGTGGTGCACAGGGACATGGTTTAGTGGTGGTTTTGACAGTGTTAGGTTGATGGTTACACTCGATGAACTTAAAGGTCCCTTCCAACCTACACAACTCCAGCCCCCCCGGACTTGCTCCAACAGGTTGATGTCCTTCTTGTTTTGGGGACCCCAGAGCTGGACACAGTACTCCAGGTGGGGTCTCACGAGAGCAGAGTAGAGGGGCATAATCACCTCCCTCGATCTGCTGGCCACGCTGCTTTTGATGCAGCCCAGGATACGGTTGGCTTTCTGGGCTGCAAACGTATATTGGTGGCTCATGTAGAGCTTCTCATCACCCAACACCCCCAGGTCCTTCTCCTCACAGCTGTTCTCAATTCATTCTGTGCCCAGCCAGTATGTGTGCTGGTGATTGCCCTGGCTCATGTGCAGGACCTTGTACTTGGTTGTGTTGAACTTCAGAGGTTTGCATGGGCCCACCTCTCAAGCCCATCGAGGTCCCTCTGCAAGGTCCTCATTTCCTCCTCATAGGACATTTCTTCCAGCACTTTCACCAGCTTTGTTGCCCTCCTCTGAACACATTCAAATACCTTAACATCCTTTTTAAATTGTGGGGCCCAGAACTGCACACAATACTTAAGATGAGTCCACAATAACAGTAAATACAGCGGGAAGAAGGTAATGTGAATTTTAATACTGGTCCCAGGAAAGAAATTGTAGTTTTATTTACAAATCAATGTTACCTGTATATTACAGTTAAAATACTGACAAAATGGCATCTTTCTTTTTCCTTCATTTGAATTAAATCACAGGGTTCAATACTGAAGACCAACACAAAACATTTTTATTTTTGAAGTAATTTTTTCAAGCTTTTACTTTGGCTTCTGTTCATAGATGCAACAGATTTTTGGTGTTTATACTCATTCACCCAAGACCAAAACAAATGTTAATTAAGAAAAAAACCCAGAACTCTGTTTATATCAACTTAATCTGCATAAAGCATTAGTTGGCAATACAAGTGCCACTATAATTTAAAGACCCCAGTATCTAACAGTTCATGTATTTTTTGTTTTGGAATACTGAGATTCACAAACTTATTTAGAGTTTACGTGGTCTGTTTTCTTTAGTACAAACATTACACTATGTACTTGAAATCAAGTTACTCTTTTGAGACCAATTAAAACCATTAGGACATACAGCTGATGAACATTCTGCCATTTTCCCACTTTTCTTTCTTAAAGACAATTGACTGTAACAAACCTGTAAATCTGAAAGGACTTAATTAGTATCCAGGGACAGTTTAGTGGTATTTAATTAACAAAAAGACAATAAATTACTTTAAGGGGGGGGGAGGGGGGAAACCTTAACAAACCTCTCATTACATTCTGCTAGGTTTTTTCTAATGGGAAATTCTAGTTAAAAGGAATACACTTTGCCATTTAGAATGACCACAGAAACCAATACGTATCTTCAGGCTAGCAAGAGAAATGTTCTAGAGCCTCATTCCAACTTTTTATCTGTACAACAGATAGAATATATTAAAAAAAAATAGTCTTGAGAGCAAAAATAGAGAGAGAAACTAAATCTTAGAACAAAGCAGAATATAGTTATTATTTAAAGCAAAAAAAACTCAGATGCAGGAGTATTCAAACAGAGATTCACAGAAAAAAGACTCACGCATTTTTATCTTCCCCGAAAGAACAGACTCATCTACCTACTGTCACAACATCCACTCCATAAAAATACTACCAGGGCAGAAGACTTTATTATAATATTAAAACTTTTGTCCATTCTATGTTCATTTTTATTTCTATTACGTTATCCCCGCTGTAACCGACTGCATCTCTCCTTACCGGGACAAGATAGAATTAACCTTTCTAGCTTATTCATCTACTTCATCCTATTTGTTGAGTCCTGACTCTTCCTTATTACACTGTATTCAAATTGATCTTTGATCTCTCCAGTGTTACTGATCACATCCCTTTAGAAGCATCTCTGTTTCTCTTTCAGCATGATACAACCTTCATTTTCTCCTGTGCCAAGTTATCCTGCTTACCTCATTACAGGTTCCTGAACACATGAGACAGGTCTGATCAGCACAGAACAACCCAGTGTTCTGAGGTCCAGACTGACATGAGGTGCAATAGCCAGACTCCATAGGTTAATCTTCTCTGCCTTAGTCATTTCTTCATTATAAAGCTGGGGAGGGTTGGGGGTAGGGTCTAGTTGTTATGTCTAGTGCATGAAAAACAACTTCTTCATGTCCTTTCTCAAATTAGTAGCAAAATGTACAGCTATTCTGCCACAGAGAATACGGGGAGAATACTTCAATGATAGAGACAACCCAGTAATGGCTGCTCTTTGTGGTAATCTTTTAGATGTGCAGATGTTCATTATTGCAAAGGGAGCCTGGGATTCCAAATTTCTCTCTTATTTCAAACTGGGTTCTAAATGTGGACTGACTTCCTCTGTACCACACTGTATCACAAAGCACACAAAAACACTATGGAAGACTGCATCTACACTTATGTAGAGTTCCTTGTGTAACATCAGGAAAATGCTCTGCTATCTATTAGTCACATCACTGGCTTTCCTTCCTATAAGATAGGAGTGTGGCAGAATCCATGCAATCAGACACAATGGTGCTGTCAAGAGGCAGCTGAAGTGTGCACTTGAAGTATCAGTCTCCAATGCATTCCTAGAAATGACACTAGAGTTAATATGGGCTTTTATTGACTGCAGTGTGTCAAATAACTGCACAGCTTTTTCCATTTGTGTTTACTCAAGAAGACATATCACCTAGTGAAGGAATGAAGAACATGGACACAGCTGTTATTAGAATGCTTTGAAGTGGGCAAGGAATCTTTCTTTCATTACAGAAGTAAAACTTTAACAATTCCTTACAGAATTCATAAAACTGAGCCCTAAAAATAAAATAAAATAAATTAAAAAAAAGAAAAAGTACTTTCCCTCAGAATGGACCTACAATCTTCCAGGATTTTGGCATAAGGGCAGCTCCCCATAATTTACCTTGAGAAGAATCCAGACATAGTTTATGCATGTTTTTTATCTTTTCTTCCTCTCTGTAGTAAAAGTATCATCTCTCCTTGTATCTATGTTTATAAAGTAATAATAGAAATATGTAAAGTAAGTTTGTCCCCCAAAAATATTAATTTTAGCAATTAAAAAATTATCACTGTAACTGCTATACCAACATAGGATTGTCTTGACCAGGGTGTACATTTGGGAATTGTCCATTTGGATAAAAGAAATCCATAACACTAAAATTATCATAAAATAAAGCATGCGTTATCATGCTAAACAACTTTTCAATAAAGAGTAAAATGTGGGTGATTAAAAGACAAACAAAGGAGGGGGAAATAAGAATGACATCCATCTTACATTATGGAATAACTGGCCAAATGGAAGAAACAGATATAAACAGTTATAAAGGTTTTGTCTTTGTTGCTTTCATTTTAACGGATTTGAAATTAAGTCTTAAATGGCACAAACAGTCTTACAACACATTTTCCAAATACTAGCTGAAACTATCATCTTCAGCTTCAGCCCTAGGTTAAAAACTAAATATTTATCTTATGACATGGCAGGAGATAACCTCTTCCTCAGCTGAAGTAACTACTTCCTTTCAAAAAGTTCCTGTCCCCCTGCCCCTTGCCTCAAAAAACACTAGTTTGCAGTTCAGCTCTAACAAGACTTAAACTGTACTTCTTTAAGACTGACAGTCTCTTGTAGCTTAGAGTTGTTCCTGTATGTACTTCAAAGGCAAGTGATGCTGTGGACATCCCAGCAGCGTGTCCTGCTTTTGAAGTCTTTGAATTATCCATAGCAGATGCTACTAACAAATAGAAACTGACAGTCTTAAAACAGAATTTAAATTTACGTACAGCAAAGGCCACAAAAAAAGAGAGAGGACTACCTTTTTAAAAATGATTCTTTTTTTCTGTCTCTTCAGAGAGCAACAGAATTCAAGAAAAAAAAAAGATGTTATAGCTGAGATTACTGTTTATCAGCAGGAACAACCAGTATCACAATATGAAGGGTCTAGCCACTCCAGAAAGAAATATGAATTTCAAGTTAATATTTCTTCAAATAACTCTTTAGGCTTTTTACATAAACTATACTCCCCAGTCTCTTTATTCATTGTCAAATTTATTTCAGATTTATTTAAAAAGAGCTCATGTTTTCTTTTTTTTCTCGTAGATATTTACAGTAGTCACAGGTAGATCACAACATATAAAAAAAAAAACCTTCTTTTCCATCTTCATTCCTATTTCTACTTACATCCTGACTTCAAAACATACTTTATGAAAAGGTCAGGTCTAGTATGACTGTTAACAACATACCTCTTTCAGAAAACATGGAGTTTAGAGAGCCCATTAAACAAGAAATATTTCTTTGGGGGTTTTGTTTTGTTTGGGGTTTTTTTTGTGGGAGGGGAGAAAGTTACTTGAAAATATTGAGCAAAGCAGTTTCAAAGTGTTAAAACATATGACTTTTCTAACTGAAAGGCCTGTTTTACAAGGTAACTTGTCTATCGCAAAAATAGTTAGTCTACAAATGATTTAAATCAAAGTGAAATATTTCCAATTTATGTAAACCTAAGTCCATAACTGTTTCACTGAACCACAAATTACTTTTTCAGTCATCACCCGATTAAAATTTTGGGCTTTTTTTACTTCCTGTCCCATTTCAGAACAATAATACAAAAAATATCAAAAGCCATTAATAAACAGGCTACATATTTCTTGCCTTAAGTCTGTAAAGCTAAACTTGAAATCAGAAGTTTGATTGCCTGAGGCTTTTGGTGACATCAGCCAACAAAGTTTTAGGGAGGCAGCCTCTAAACTTCACTGCCTTTTTTTTTTTTTTTTAAAGGCATGACGAAAAACATCATTAATAAATAATTTTATGCACCACCATTTTGTACTGTTCCTTTCTCACGTTTTCAAAGCTATACACACATCTTGTTCAAACTTAAATAGCAAATAGGCATTCTGTCCTGCTCTAACTGCTGTTTATCTAGCAGCGTTAGTCTTCACTGCAGGTAGCCTTACATGTAAGACACTTAGTTTCTTGATGTTATTTTTTTATTTCAGATTTAGATAGATAGTAGCATTATGTAACAAGGGTATCAACAATCTTCCAGTTCACTGAACCATGTGAAGGGTTTGAGGCTCACCATTATTTTTTCTTGCCCATGACCTTTCAACCAGCATGGAAGAAGTTAGCAACATTTCCAAGATGATTAAATATATCTCGTTTGCCTAAGTACCTTCCTTGTATCTTCCATTACAGTCAGATTTTCCTCTTATCAAGGTCTTAGTTCTGACTTCCACTAGATAGACATCAAATCAAACTTAAGTTTTTAAAACATTTTTCAAAGATGTCACTGTCAAGGCAAAACAGAAGGGCAAAACAAATTTTAGGGTGAGGTAAGGGAAAGGAAGAAAACTGGTACGTTTCTGCTGGAAAGTCAGAAGTTCACTTTTAACTCATGCAACCCATCTACAAAACAGGCCTCCAAACTTCCTTTGGTTTCAGTTCCTAGAAGCTAAAACCATGGCTACTTCTGAAATTCTCTCTGAAAAAAGCAGATACTGAAATTCCAAACAAGTACGACATCTGTTTTCAAACTTAAGTAATACTAGAAGGAGCACTATAATTTAGGTCTTCTGTTTCACCAGGCATACTAGTGCATCTTTCAAGTTACCATATTTTTCTTCAAAATTTAAGTTTTAAATAAAATCAAAATACATAGCTGTTACTAATTGTTACAACAGTGCAGAAAACAGATAGAGCATCACTGATTTATTGACAGCTGTGGGCTCAAATACACAGATTTCAGCAACTGAAGCATTCTAATGTGAATACTTATGCTAATAAATCCACATTATTTGTTGTACACTACCTTGCCAATAGAAATTCTTGTAATTTAGTTAAGATTTCTTAAATTAAGAAATACAAGTAGTGACACCCCTCCTCCATCTCTTTGTACACATGAATATATCTGCACATAGTCTAATGCTTTAGCCTTACCAGTGCTGTCATCATAAACAACAGTAACTGTTTTCCACTTGAAGAACTGCACAAGGTCAAGGATGGCACGGCTGAGTGAAGAAAAATCTGGATAGAGGCTGACATAGAAGGAGTCCTTGTTGTCTGACACCTGATGTTTCCAGCGGGTCTGGATATGTGGAACACCCAAAGCATTGCAGATGGATTGCACCGCATTAGCTGAGGAGCTATGGGATGGTCCGAAGATGGCAGCCACCCCAAGGGACAGCTGATCACAGGCTGAATAGGAGACAGAAGTCTGTCAATGATGAGAGGAAAGAAGGCAGTGTGCCAGAAGGTATTGCACAATTTGTATTAAACAAAAGGCACTCCACGAAATATCATTTTATTATGGAGAGCTCCCTTCTTGTGAAACACTTTAACTTACACAGATTTCAACTTCAGAATACATTTCCAACCTTTCACTATGAGCTAATGAATAACAACACTTAACATAGAAACAGTGCTCAGCTACGTTTAATAAACACTTCTATGTCAGTGGAAGTCACAAAGGCCAGCAATTGTGTATCTTTTAAAAAGCACTGACAAGAGAAGAGATTTATGCTCAGCTGCATCTTACATTTGGAAAAGGGCCATATGGGACAGTATTCTATCCTAGGCTGTTTAAGTGTTAACTTCTTCCTCGATCAATCAACACTATTTCTACTGAGATCCTAATTACTCAGAAATTGTATGTGTTAAGTGGATTCTAGTTAAGTATCAGCCAAATGATTAAATTAATGAAAAGTAGGCGTGTTGACTAGCAAAATGTAAAGGTCAAAATTTTCCCTAAAAGAAAATTAAGTTGCTATCTGCTAATGAAAAAAACCTCAGTGTACCTTCTTAAACACTGGAAAAACTGTGGTTTTTTACACCTATATTAGTAGATAAAACTGGCCCTGAGAGTCAGTGCCATTGATACTGCTGCATTTAAGTGGCTTAGCTTTCCTCTTTCCAGTATAGGGTAGCCTGACCTGTACTGTGCATTAGCAGTTTCTGATCTGTACTATCTCCCACAGTATATTCCAGTATTATCTTGCAGAACATTAGTTGGGACATGCCAAAAGAAGGCAGGAAAATTGGTCCCATGCCCTGCTCCTTTTTAGATCACTACCAGTTCTGAAAAAAGACAGATTCTGTCTTCTAAGAAAACATCTTTTTTGGTAGAGAGAAGTAATGAAATGTATCTCCCTAATCCAATGTAGATGCAAGTATGCAAGTATGCAAGTATGCAAGTATGCAAGTATGAGGTTTGACTAATTAATATTGTTACTCCACCATCAATGTTCCTGACAGCTGAGGAAACAAGCAGTAGAACACATCTTCCTGCACTACTTTACTCGGCAAGTCAAAATTAATTGTTTTTATTATGCACATCCTTTTCAACATGATGAAAATATTGCTAAGTCTTTCAAGTGCATTCCAGACACTATGCTGGCACACCTTTCTATTACCGCAGAGCACTGGTGGTTTAAATGAACTTCTCATATACACACAGGATCTCCATTGCATTTCTAAGCGTCGGATCAGGGCCTAAATGACTAGCTTGATAAAAAAACATTTATGCTAATATTGCCCTTCCTAAGAGTAATCAACAAGCTTTATGCAAATGTCAGTAAATGGGATCACTAACAACAGCAATAGCTACCAGATGGCTTTTCAATGGGCTTTTTTTTTTTCCTGTTTCTGAGATTTGAATAATGCAATGCTTTCACATGTGATTTAATACGGCACTGGCTCTATCAGACACATACCAATTTTTCTAGTGCATTCAGGGATATTTTGTTTGCATTTACATTATTCTTCAGTGAAACAGTATCTTGGAAATATCATCTTGCCTTTAGGTTGCTCTTGCATACAGTACCTTAAAAAATCCATTAATATTTCATCTATATTCAGCTTCAAAAGTATGTGTTACTGAGAGGTCTAAACAGGCTATTTGTGATGCAGAGCCTGGCTGTTCGTTAATGGACATAATCATGAACCACAAAAATGAGTCAACTGCTTAAACCTCATTGTTAAAACTCTGCTTTGGAGCCATCATAATAAAATGAACCATTTTATGTTAACCTTTAGCCTTTGATTCTGAACTAAAGCACCTGGCAGCACAAATGTAGTTGGCTGTAATGTGAATTGATAAAGCAAAAAGCTATTAGCACTGGAAGATTACACAGATTTTGATATAGCCTGATCAGTTACAAATAAAGAGTTGCATTCTCATCCACGATGCAAGAGGGAACAATGAACATATACAAATCTATTCAATATATCCAATCAATGGCATGTTGCCATTCTAATTTCAGCTATTATAGTCTATCAAGAATTAGCAACGTATATTCAGGCTAGCTTGCACACTCAAGCAAACCCCAAGTAAGGACTAAAAGTAGTTGCGTTGTCTCAGGAAAGACTTAAAGAATTAAAGATCGCAGAACAAATTTCTCTGCTCTCTACATCCTCCCTCAGGAACGGAGAGATACTGTCCCATTACATTTCACAAGACAGCATGTACTGGAGTCAGGAAGCAGCTGAATTTGGAAGACGAGGAGGAAAGGAGAAAGAAGGCCCAGAATTAAGGATCAACCCATTCATTCACTGTTGGCTGAGATGGAAAGGAAAGACTAGTGTCTCAGAATTTGCTTTAATCCGCCATCCAAAAAAACAGAATAACTCAAAAATACTTCGTTAAAAGTGTTGCTTGCCTCCTTGTTCCACACACTTTCCTCCGCAAAGAAGCCATCTTGCTAGGCATAAATATTTAGTCCATAATATTTTTCATAAATCAAAGCATGAACAAACTTTATTTCTGTACAAATAAGGATAATGTTTATTTTCATGCCTAACAACAGCCTATATTAGGCATGTTTATTTAGCAAATAAACAGATAAAACAAGTTAGCAAGATTAACTCTGTGTGTTACAGCAAAAGAGAAAAAAAAAGTTTCTCATAATTTCTGAACTGAATTTTTTAATCTGTATTATATTCCAATTTTAAGGTGTACTTCATGTACATCCATTCTGACACAGCAGCTTTTTCGTATGTAGCATTTCTAAGGTACCATCAAATGTTTTTATTCATCTTAGCCCACTATAAAACCAAAAATCCCCTATTGTGTAACGCTTTCAGTCTTCAGCACTTGGGAGTGGCATATTGGGACCAGATCACTTGGCAGATTTAGGCCAGAAACCTGTCATAAGAAATACAGGCTGACTTTTGATTCTTTCACCTTTCTTATATTCTTGTTAAGGGCATCATTCATATGAAATTGGGTCTTCAATTTATAAAAAAAATAAATAAATAAAAAACTTTTTTAAAGAACTGTAAGATAGTGCAAAATTCAGTCCTGCTGAGTTCTGACACCAGGCTTTGTATTTTCTCCTGTAAATACATACTGAACATGTTGGGGTTGGTACTTTCTAGGGTATGGCAATGATGCAGTAAAACTGGCATCTATTGTCATAGATTTAAACATAAATAAATCTGAAAACTTCAATTTTTGAGAGAATCAAAGATTTGAAAATTTAGGAAAAATGTTCAAAATTATTTGTAACTTTTAATTTTTCTTTAAACAAATAATTTATAGTCAGGAGAAAACTGCTGAACTCAGGCCTAGACATTCCCTTGATAGCAATATTCTTATGCAGACTTAATATTTAGGCTTATTTTTACACCTCATTGACATAAGATGCACAAAACAACTCCTTATTCCCCTTCGAAGCCCATACCTGGTTAACTAGATAAGACATTCGCATGCTAAAGGTATTTGTGGAGATGTACTTAAAGTGATTGAATGCTTAAAATTGAATTGTAGCATTCTTCCAAGTTCACTAGAATTTGGGGGCACTTGGCATTTTCCAGGGGAATGTCTGGAGATAATGTTTTCTCATTCCAAAGGAGCTGATCTCAAAAACACCCTAGTCACAAAGGTCAGAAAAATTTATTTCAGATTTTAAATTTTTAAAGAAATAGCTTTTAGACAGCAGCAGTGGGAGCAAAGGTGACAACATAATTTTCAAATTTACCTTTACAGTCTTAAAGGGATGGTTGTTAAAGCAGTTCTTTGATGTCAACAACAACTTTGCACAGTCTCATTGCATACAGCTTTATTGGACGTACATTTTTTCAGGTAGGTAAACCAAGTGAGTCTTAGTTTCTCATTAAAAAAATAAATATGCAAAAGGTTACCTTTTTTGGATGCTTCGAAACTGTCATAGAGATTTATCTTTTGGGTGTCATACGTTAATGTCGTGTTTGGCAGAAGAGTTCTGTTTCTGTTGATTGTGTTCACAGCAAATCTGAAGGCTAATTCTTCTGCTCCCATTGGACCAGATTCCACACACTCAAAAATGCCTCCTGGTAGTGGGAGAAAGAAGAAAGAAAAAAACCAAACCACTAGTAAGCCAAAATGGCATACAAGAATATATTTAATCATCAGTTTGGGAAAAGATTCATCACCCTGAAATTTTTAACTTAATAAACCTGGTACAGTGCAACTCATGAAATTGTCTTAGGATTTTGGTGAGGTTTGGGTCAAACCATAAATAACCCAACAACAAATCGAACTTACCTTAAAGAAAACATGTTTGTTTTTTTCTGTACAACATTCATTTTATTGTTGTGAATAGAGTGTGGTAATATGAACTAACCAGTCTATTTAGAAGCAAAACAGGAGAGGGAAGAGAATATGTAATTATTATTTTGTGTAGTTAAACTTGAAATGATTATATTTACCTCTTCCAGATCAACCACCTCCTATGTGTAGCAGGGGGGAGGGAGATTTCTAGATTCTTGTTTTCTCCTCTTGCAGACTTATGATACAGCTATAATGAACTAGAGACTTCACTGAAAATGCAACATATAAAGGAGCATAGAACTGGGATGCCCCAAACTTCCTCCAGAAATGAATATAAATATATATTAGCATGACTGCGTGCCTGAACTGATAAATATGTTGAGCAAAGGGCTCAAATTTTGCACTGAGCTGCATGTACATGCCAACCTCATTCTCAGCAAATATAGGAATCTAAGAAACTACAGCCTGCACAAGCTCTATCAGGCAATGAAAGCATCCCCAAACAAAGCACACTGCCAGAGTAGGACATGCCTCGAATGACAGGCAATTTCTAGAGTGCTTCTGAGCTACCCTTCGTCTTAAATGAAGCAAATAAGTTTGTGAAACTCTGTTGTGCTTCAGCTGTTCTTTTCTCATCATGAAATATCCTTGCCTATAAAATGTAAATTTATACATACTTTGGAGTAACATCATTTGTTCTTGGGTCTGGAAAGGCCAAGGATACCTTGACAATAAAAGTAATTTGAAGATATGTCCTTACTATGGTGACATGGAATGCCTCAGAAAAACAATCAGTATCCATATGGTCTCTCCGGTCCTCATGCTAACAGCATCTGTCTATACTAATGCATGTCCAATGGCCATCATCTGAGGACCACTAATTACAAGCCAGGCATTGTATCTGTGCAAGAAACGTTTTTCATTCACTTTCTCCTAGCTTGTGCTTATTCATTTCCAAAGTAATGTTGCTACCTGGCTTTATATTGTCTAAAAAATTTTATTCAACGCTCCAGAATTTTCTCAGCAAGAGGGTTTCAGAATCCGTACAGCAACTGAGTCAGAATGAAGTTCAAAAACTATAATTAGTTTATAAACAGTCTTGTTGAGCAGCCAAGTAGATGCACCATTTCTAAAGCAAAAAGAATGTGTATTTACTTATGAACTCTTTCCCTGTCTGAAACTATTAAATATGAAAAAGCTTTTTGGTTTTGCAAACCTCATGCTTCTTCCAACCTGTTTCTAATTACAGGATGGATGTGCTAACTTTTTTCCTTCAGATGAGTCCTTAAATTGCTGGTGAGAGTCCTAGGGGCAGATGCTCAAATAATACTAATTTAAAAGTACAAGCCTAACCACTAAGGCGAGATGCAAGTAGTAATTATTTAAACATTAGTCATTTAAAACTGAGGATGAGGCACTGATGGGAGAGGCAGACACTAAGAAACATTTAGATACTATGGGAAATGATCCAAACTGATTGAGCATAGAATGTGTATATAATCAGTAACCAATATTAACAATACTTCAAAAGCTAAACCAAAAGAAAGTTGGATAACATTCAGGTAAATACAAGCTTAGCACACTTTAAAACTGAAAAAAATGACCATATTTTTTTGCTCAATAACGCACTATTAACATGAAAGGCAACCTACTGCTTTTGACCTTAATGAAGTGCTCTATTCAGGAAAACATAGTATGATAAACAAGATTTTGTGCTGCTTAAGACTTACAGCATCTAAATTCTATAAATCAAATGGTGACAAATAGGAGGATCCTATTTAGATTTGGGCAAAATATTAAAAAATTGCTGCAGAAAGCTAAAAAATGGTGAATAAATGACAAGTATAGATATTAAGAGACAAGAAAAATAATAATAATTTCCATGAGCGTAATGAAAATTAGGATAGATTTTATAGGCTCTCTCAAGGCATCTGGAAAACAGTTATTAAAATGTATTTGGATAAACCACTATCACACAAACAGTTGTTAAAAAAAAGATTATATCCTAAGTTAACATGGATTCATGAAGAAAAATAAGCATTACAACATCTCTTTCTCCCTGAAGCTTTTACATTGAAATTAAAGAAGAAATCTGGCAATGTGTCTGATGTAGATGAATGGTTAAGTGAGAAATGACATGATTTTATTGGAATGAACAACCCAGTGTTTAATGTAGCAAAAAGTCCAGAAGACGCGGTGAACTATCCTTGAGCAATGTGAGAAAGTAGCGACTTGGTGAACAAGATAAGCGGAACCAAGTCCAGTAAATGAGGACAGACCCCTTCGCATGAACAGCAGCCTTGTACCAATCATGTAACTGCTTTAGGCACGTGGACAAGCATATTGAACCAATCGCATAGATGTGGCTAGCGCGTGCTCTGCTTGATTGTCTATATAAACCTTGTAAGTGCTTTAAATAGGAGGGAACGATCATACTCATATTGAGACTGCGTCGTTACTTCGGGCCCATCTCCCACTCCGACAACTGGCGTCTCCCACTCTGAAAGTCTGAAGCTCAATACAATCTTTCTTCTTTATTCTTGTATTTTTCATTCTGCTCACTTCCAAATTTTTGAGATGGGGAATTCATTGTCAAAGGTGCAGCCACTACTCAGCATAAGATAAAATAAAAATAAAAATTGATTTTGACCTCTCATATCTGGGTAATTCCTAATGGTAGTGACAGTCCATCACATATAGAGACAATTTTATGAAGATGACAAAGGCTCTATCTCCTGTGAGTGGCAATGACGTGTAATTTCCCACGTGCACCGTTCAGTGGTTTCTTCCCTCACTCACACATTCTCTGTCCCTGTGATAAATGTATACCCTACAAAGCTGGCAGCATAAGGTGTGTCTGCCTCAGGGTAAATTTCCATTCCTAAGGAAAACAGAGGTAGAATATCCTGTTCTGTTTGTCCAATGATTAGGATATTTTGCTACATGGAAGGAAAATATAACTTCTGATTCTTGCTCCTGAATATGTTCACATTTTACACTACATGGGCACTGAATTAAAAATAAGAACCCTAGAGGAATATAGATTAGATCATACATTTGCAGTTTCCTAGCAGTTTTCTAACCTGTGGGATGTCAAACCTCCACTAGGCTCCTTTCGTTTCAGTTTTATGCTACTTCTGTATCTGCCTGCTCAACCAGCAAGGGAGGAACATCCCATAATTAAATATTTTGGATGCTGGCAGGTGTAAGTTCATCTTAACTTTCACACTAAGAGGAGATTCAAATCAACAGGTTCTCAAAATGCACCAGGTCCTACTAATATGCAAAATGGATGAGCTTCTCTGTAATGCATAACAGCTGCTAGCTTTGGGCAACCTAATACTGCACACAGGGCACCACTATTTTTTAATTGGTCTTTAAGCAGTTTAGATTGAACTCACACACTAAGCAGAGCAGAAGCTTAGGCAGATACATCTGCATTCTAAATATCAGAATATAGTCACAAAACAGCTCCTCATTCTCCAGATGAGAGCCCTTTTAAGCATGCATGAAAGTTTATGCTTCAGATGTTTTCAGGATGCTCAGCAAAGGCACATAAATGAGTTCAGACATTAATAGGAATGGGAAGTTTTAAAGGGTGCTTTCTCCATTTCTTCATAAGACACAAGTAGAAACTTATTCGGTAACTTTAAACTGCCTTGGCATTACCATTATGTTCTTATATTTGTTAATGAAGATGTAAACAATAGTAAAAAAAAAAAAAGAACAAAAAATCTTTGAGTATTTTTAAAGAAAGTGTTGTGTAAATCACTGTCTTAATACTGGGAGACAAGCCACAAATTACACTGCATTTTGTTATAAAATGGAAAGGAAATGAATACAAAGGATTGGCATTCCACTTCAGGTATTCTCAATTATAAAGGGATAGTGGTTTCCAGAAGCTATTATAGCATACTGAGTCAGGTTGTTCCCTCCCGAGCAGGCTGTTCTTTACTGCTGCTGTACCTTGTATTCAGGATAGCCTTATTAATAATCAAATTGAGGAATGCACTGCATGCTTTCAGATAAGCAGACAGAAGAGTCATAAATCTTGTCATTGATATGTGGACAAGCAGCTAAGCCAATGCCTATCTCTATCTAACAGCTTGAAAAATGCAGGTGTTGGGGTTTGTCTTATTTTTAACACAGCTTATAGACCCATATTAGGCAGAAACATCAGTTCTCATAAATAACCGGCAGCACATCCCAGAGGAAATGGCTGAATTTTTACTGCTACCTCAAAACAGAGACAGAAAATTTAAAAGTAGTAGTAAAAATGTGTATTTAATGTTTAGCTTGCTTTAATGGTCTTATATATATGACTTCTTCATTTACAATGTTAATGATATGGCAGTTAATCTCTGCCCTGTAGCAGTAACACGAAGGAATATGGCATCATGTAGCTACAGCTCCGTCTGTAGCTCATGAAGTTTTATTGACTGTGTACAGTAGGCAACTGCTATATAGCTTGAACACTCCAAGTTTCTACTGTTGTGACAAGCACTTAACAAAAGCTCACTAGATATTAGTAGTGATTAACACCTTAAGAATCACGGTGATGAGTAATGTTTAAGACAGGCTGGTCCAAGCCAGATACACAAGAGCAATTGTAAAACAATCTTTAAATACTTTTGCAGTGATATCCAGGATATTTCAGATTTCCTGTTAATCTTGACATACTAGAATTGCTTTTACTGAACCTGAAATCCACTAGGATTTTTCATCCCAGTTGTCACTTTTGAAAAAACATTTATATGACCAAGGTTTTTTTACCATAACCAACAAGGAAAAATCCAGTCATCAGTGTAGTACTGATGCAGTAACAGTTTCTTCAAAAACAGAAACTACTGGAAAAAAAAAATAGTAATATTTTATAAAAAAAGGACAAAACATAGTGCCTAAAATAGTATAAGTAATCTAGGTATTCTTATTATTTTCCAAGGAAAAAAAAATCTGAAATTGTTTTTAAAACAATTATACAAGAATAAAAAAACTTGTTCTGAAATTGCTTGAATGAAAAAGTCTGCATTTTTTACCAAAACAAGTTGCAGAAGAATTGCCAATTTAGTTCACCAGTAATCTTAGTTTTCTCCAATTTTCAAATCATTTTCTCAAACACAAAATCCGAAGGAAAAAGGGTAAGTCATCTTGGTACATATCTTGGTAAAATTTACAAAAAACAATAGGTCCTGCTCTTAGCTTCCTAATTTCACAAATAATTGGATAACCGTTTGAATGATTCATCTTTCCATTTCTATTCCACAAAATGGTCATAGATTTTTTTCTCCCCATGAACATTCCCATTTGGGGATCACTATATTGTGTGTTTTGCATTATCACCTCCATGTAATATCTGATAAAACCCAGCAGAAAGTACAGAAGTGATTAGCTACACAAAAGTACTAGATGTATACAAGTGCCAGAACTAGTTTTGTAAATCTCTCCTCTTACATACGGAGAACTTTTGAGAGACGCATGCCATAAAAACTTGAGGTACTGTTACCTACTTGAAATAACCCACATTCAAGCACGCTTCAAAAGTGTCTGAGTAGAACTACTAACAAGCAAAATAGCAAACCTGGGTGACAGTAACTCAAATAATTTATCCTTTGTTTCTAGTACAGTCCCAAGCTTGTTTCAGTAGAAATGAATGCTATTCAGTTACAGTAGCTACTGGATATTTTACAGTCTGTGCCCTCTGAAAAATTAAACCTTTAAATATATAACAGAAGACCATATTACCTCAGACCATAATCTGACAAATCAGCTGAAATGAAGATTACAGGCTACTTTAAATTACTGAATTTAAAATAACTATTTTTTTCAATATCATTGCAAGTATATCAACTACATATACAGAAATAAAACTTCTGTGGTTTGGCAGTGTCAGGATTTTACCAGATTAATTTTCAAATGTGAAATTAAGAGAGAAAAATGTAAAAATGAACTCATTCTAATATAGCATTGTTGACATTAACAAAGTTATGGAAACAACAACATTAATCATAATTTCAATTTTAACTGTGTTTTTCGTATATGAAGATGTAAGATGGAGTTTCATTTTTTCTACTATCAAAACAACTTAAATATCTCACACATACACACACTAGTTATTAATAACTGTTATTTTTTTTAACATTATAGCCATATTATTGTTATCATGCACCAATCTGCACAAATTTACTTTACTAATACATTATAAAAAGTAACATCAGTCACATTGTGGCATTTTTTTAATTTAATCACAAGATAATCAATTTATTTACAAGATAACTATGGTGCCCAGACCTAATTCTGATGTGGCAAATAGAAATCTCTTATTCTGACATTATTCCCATTCAGAAAACTCTCAGTCAGTCTTTGTTTAATTAACCTAGAAAGAAGGGAGAAAGGAGTAACGGGTATCTGTGAACAAGGTATCTGTGATAAACAACTTTCCTAAAAAGTGTTTCAAGAGAGAATCAAGCAACTCTATCAGGTATTATACCATTGTAAGTGATGGAAGTGATGGATATTTGGAAGTGTAAAGGGACTACAGTTCTCCAAATACAGGCATAGCCAGAAGGCAGTGAAGAGGCTCATCCAAAAAGCCCTGATCACTGATGTGGTGTGGATGATACTGGGAGCGGGAGGCACGGTAGGTGCTGTGCCACAATGACTGATCAGGGTTGCTGGTTGAAGGCATTTTAGTCCCAATCAAGCATGCTATGGGCTGTACTGATAATCCTATTTCAGATCCTGTTATGGATTGGAAAGCTACAGAGATGGTTCAAAGACCTCCATAAAGGTTGCCAGCTTAGACGCCTGCTTCCTATAAACACAGAACAAAATTACCTCATAGCCACTTATTTCTGTCTGGAACAGGATTTAAGAAAATTAATCACTTTTGTGCATGACATTAAAAGCAAATGAAAAAAATTCTTCTTTACAACCTTTTCCATAAAACAATTTAGTTTAATTTTTTATATCAATTTAGAATACAGCAGTGTCTGTGTGAGTCTGAACTATACCATGTTTTTATTATTCCTTTTCAAAATTATATTGAAAGCTTCCTGAATATCACAACAGGAAAATGTTTA
Organism: Ibidorhyncha struthersii; assembly: GCA_013398815.1. Taxonomy (NCBI): domain Eukaryota; kingdom Metazoa; phylum Chordata; class Aves; order Charadriiformes; family Charadriidae; genus Ibidorhyncha; species Ibidorhyncha struthersii. Next base: position 87,925 of record VZSZ01006403.1, read on the forward strand.
AAAGGATCACTTGACATAGAAAACTCTGCTTATTTGACTTTGAAATCCTTTTTATGTGGATAACCCACTGTGGGAAGAAACAATGCGCTTCAGCAGTGTCCTTCATCCATACCGAGTGTACATAAGGTTTGGAGGAGGGAAGCAGAACCTGGAATTTCTGGGGTTTATTTTCATTGTCACTGATTTCCTGTGTGACCTTGGACAAGAAGCTTTTCTGAAAAATAAATATCTCATCCCGAAACAGGTGTAATGAACACTTCAACATTGCAATAGAAGCACAATTATTGGAAAATCAGTAACATGCTTTGAAATCAGACATAATTTATGTTAAAGGCATTCTTGGAATCAGTGTATAAAGGCATGATCACAGAATCATACAAATCTTGCACTATAAAGTCCATAGAAATATTACCTTCAGCATCTAAGTTATATTTTGATCCATATTTTAGTGTAGTTGCATGAAACTGGCAACTTTAACACATGTTTCTCCTAAAAGGATTTGAATTATCTACAGTTTAAGACAAATAAATCTATATAATGTCTGATTGTACAATACATAAGGAGCTAAAGATCCAGTCAATGTTAGGATTATCCTGTTAATATAATGCTAAATTATATCTAAACAGAAAATGTTTGTTTTTCTTAAATGTGATGAAATAATAAGGGAAATATGATGAAATTATAAGTGTAGATCTCATTTGAACAAAAGCTTATTTATCTTATAAAACTGGTGAAAAAGATTTTTAAAGGTGAGTACATGCAAATTGTAAGTATCTTTAAAATTGTATGTAAATACAATTTGATACATTCTAACATCTTCTTTAAGTCAGATGTGACAAATGTCACTCGTCAGAATCTTACATTTCATCAACACAGTTCCAAATATGTTTTGAAAAGTTATAAATAAATAAAAAAATATTACTAGACTGGAATACGCACCATACTTATAAAACACTGCTTCTGATAGCATCTCTGTTTATGAATATTACTCCTTTCAGTCAGAGTATCAATTAAGCACGACTAAAGATGACAGGCAAAATAAGAACACCTAAACACATTAATCTACAGAGTTAGAATGTACTGTCTGTGAGATTTCTTCCCACTTTACAGATATACATAAGCTTCCTCTGAAATGCTAAACAATTTATTACAGAATACAAGTGATAATTTCAATGCAATTATCACTTTCATGTAATATTTAGTCTCTAATGACCAGCAATAACAAAAGGAAACAAACCACTAAATGAAATATTACTAAAAAAATGGCCTCAGGAGATTTTACTAAAATGTGCTTTGCATTACTTTGGCTAACAAAATGTTTTAAACTGTCTCAAAACAACACACCTTTGTTTCCTTGCCTTTTTTTCTAAAGAGTCAGCCAACACTCAGATAAAAAGCTTTTCTATCTCCATGTTTTTCCAAAACTTCTTTAAAGAAGGCAAAATGCATACTTAAATGCTTCAGTTTTACATAAATACTTTCACAAGGACTAATGCAGAAGTCTGGGCAGTTACAATCTTCAAACTTTCCTGCTTGTAGGTTTGAAGGTATGAAAATCATAGCCCATTTCACTTTATTCTAGAAAGAGTCATAAAATGTATTAGAACACTGACAAAAGCAATTCCCTGACCTCCGCATACAGACCACAGATAAACGTTAACAATATCGCATTAGTCCAGGATTTTTTGTTTGAATGATATTCATCCATCTTCAAGCATTGGTTTGTGTCTGGAACCACATTTGAGAAGCCAAACTGTACACAGACAACAAAGGAAATTTTATACAGGTTTTCACTTGCTTTTTAACATCAACTTATTTCTCATGAGTGAGTCACTTATCTTTTATTTTAAAAAGCAAATGTATTTTGAACTTATTTCCTACAATATTGGGCAATTTAATACTAACATGTCCACATGTAAAAGCTGGAGAAAAAGGAGCTTTTTTTTTTTTTGGTTCATTTTTTTTTAATAAGGTAAACAAGAGTCAGGAAAGAACGTAGGACTCAGAGTCAGATTTTATCACTGTAATTTTTCAATCAGAAAAGACACACACCTAATTTATCCAAAGAAATTCACAGAGCCCGTGGTTCAGCAGTTACCCAGAATCACTTGACAGTTCCATGGAAAGCTGAAAAGTACCTCAGAAACTGTAGGCATCCAAGCATGTAGTGAAATACTGCAGTGTAAGAGGCTCATGCTAAGATCCCTCGAAATATAAAGATGAAACAGAAAAGTGCCTAAACTTCACTGAAGTCAGAAGGCTCTTAATAGGTGGAAGCTCAAAGCATAGCTTATGTGGAAAGACACCTTTAATGAAATATATTGCTTGTGATTATATGGTTACTAAAATTTTTCAAATACACAACAAGTTAAAGCGCTTGCCTATAAAGCAGAAAACAGATTCCATTATATACTGAACTTTAAACCCATGTCTTTCATTCTTAAAAGAATGCCCTAACCAGCAAATAATATTATGATGTATATCATAATTTTCAACCTTGAAGATAAGCTACCACATCAACAGAAATTTACAGTCTGCAAGATCTAGAAAACAAGAGCAAGCCTGAAGTTATCATATACCTACATATATCTCTGCTAGGTATGAAATAGAACTATTTCTAGCCCATGATTTCTAGATCATTTGTTTTTATCCAATGAATTTCCTGCAGAAGATGTTTAAATAGAAGAGAAAAATCAGGGTTAGGACTCAGGTTTTCTTCCTGATTACTCTACAGTCCCAGCCTGTAACTTCCAACTTGCTATCATATTTATTCCTATGCTTCCCCTCACAATACTAGTGCACCTTACCAGACTGGACCTGCAGTCAGGTCACCTTCTGCTTGCTTTTGCTGGTGAAGTAATTCCTAATGCAGCTTCAGCATCAAATATCAGCATGTGCCAGCCAAGAGTACCTTCAGAGTCAACTCCCAGTTATTTATATAATTTGACTCACCCTGCGCAGACCCACCACCTAATTTAAAAGCCACAAAGTAAGCACTGCAGGATCTAGCAAATGAGAATTACATGACATGCATTATAATTTTTTTTCTTCACACTTAAGGCCTTTATAGATCTTATAAATAACTTCCATTTCCTCTTTCCAAAAATATCAAGAAAGCAAAACATTATTGAAATTACTGACAAAAGCTTCAAACTACAACACATCTTAGAATCGTAGACTAGTTAGACTTGAAAGGGGCCTTAAAGACCCTCAGGTTCCAACCCCCCTGCCATGGGCAGGGACACCTCCCACTAGACCAGGTTGCTCAAAGCCCCATCCAACCTGGCCTTGAACACCTCCAGGGATGGGGCAGCCACAGTTTCTCTGGGCAACCTGTTCCAGTGTCTCATCACCCTCACAGTGAAGAATTTCTTCCTAATATCTAATCTGAATCTACCCTCTTCCACTTTAAAACCATTACCCTTTATCCTATCACTGTACTCCCTGACAAAGAGTCCCCCTCCCCATCTTTGCTGTAGTCACCCTTTAAGGACTGGAAGGCTGCTATAAGGTCTAGGCAGAGCCTTCCCTTCTCCAGGCTTTGGACATTAAAAAAGGTCAATAAAAGTTTATTTGCAATCACAAAAGTACATAAAGACTAAAACTTGTATTTTTCAAATGGATATACAAAAACTGCCTGACCTGAGCCTGAATGCTATGACCTCTGTTAAAGTAAGTGAAATTTGGGCGTCTGGATCCCTGAGCAGAATCCTTTCCAGAAGTAAAATATATAAATGATTATCATCAGTGTACTTAGAAGCAATTTTCAGAAGATAATGTACGTTATTGAATATTATTTGGAAAAATCTTCACTATTCCTGTCCCTAATGTACCAGCTGCTCAGATTGCATAGAAGTGGCATTTCTGTATTCTTTTAATGATTCTTTCTTTGAGTCTTCAACCACGGAATAAAAAATAAATATTGATACACATGAGTACAGAAACAAGCGAATAGTATGAGCAAACAAGTAAGTACTGGGTGCTGATAATAAAAATTCCAAGTAGCAAGGAAGATCTGTAGTGATATTGTCAAGTGCTAATGTGGATAAAAGAGGAAGTTAAACAAAACCAAAAAAGTTTCTAATATTCAAAAGCAGAGATATTTGCTGCCTCTGCTGCTAGACTGTGCCATTTATTTTAAAAGTTTTAAAAATACATTGGTTCAGATCCCTTGAGCTCACCTATTTCATAAGTTACCCCAACAGTGAAACATACTACATTTTGTAATGTGACCTAAGATAAATTATGCATCTCCATATGAGTTATACGACAAGACATTAGCAAAATAAATTATTTGTCTTGAAAGAAATGAATGAAATGTACTGTATCAACTCCATAAATAACAATATAATTACATAATTTACAGCTTCTTGAAAGCTTTTGCATGCTATTTCTCCTCTAAATATTACACAAAAGATGCACAAATTTTGCCAAAGATTAATATTTCTAAAGTCATTCAATTAGTATCATAAATATCAATAAAAAGCTTGTTAATGCATATGAAAGTTAAGTGGTTCAGAAACTGATAATTTATGGCAGATTCATGTGGAGAACAGATTCTAGTAGGATATTGAAGTAAACAAGCAAAAATGTTTAATGAGGCACAAGAGGGTCTGTTTCAGTATAGTATATATCAGAGATACTGATTTACTTCTCCCGTAATAAACCAGTGGTGTTTAATTCACAGCCTGCAGAAATACTATTGGAGGGGCTGGGGGAAAGTGTCATACAGAAGCAGAAGGGAAAAACATTTGATCTGAAGCACAGACATATTGAATACTTTTCACTCTTCTCTCATTTGCAGTACATTCGACTGTCATTTGTTTTTCTTAGTAATTACCCCATTATCTTTTCCATGAGAGAGAAGGTGTTTGTATTCCTAATGACTGAAATATGATCTAGGTGTGCAAACGATGTTTCCACAGAATATCCTTCACTCTGTTTCCACCTATATCCCAGAATTCAGCACTAGTTGTATCCAGAGTTTGGGTTTAGATTGATCATCAATTCTATGCAGATATTTTAGTTTTTTAAGCGTCTAAAAGCTAAGAAGTTATTAGCTAATATGGTAATTATGCTCTAAAAAGTTGTTCACTAATTTGATAATTAAGTTTTAATTACTGAATTAGAAGCCTCTTGGGAAAAATTGAAAAGTTGTTTTGGCAGGAAAGCAGGAGTTATGCATCCTACCTTATCTGAACCCTATTGATGGATTAAATATTAGCCGTTATCTTATATGAAGGAACCCTTCCTTTTTATTCTCTCTTCAATCAATATATTTTTCTATTACAAGGCCAAACTCTTCCAGACAGATACATCTTTAACCAGAATACCGCCTTATCTAGTATGACCACAGTATTAGTTTACTTTTTTATTTACAAGGATATACTTTTAAAGAAAAGTCTAAAATGTTTTAAGTTACTTGGACCACAGTGAAGACTCGCTTTTGTAGCAACAAAGACTACACAGTAAAAATACTCCATGTTTTTCTTCTAATTTGCATGGTGTAATAAGAAATTATTTTTTCATCCGCTATGATCAGTTTCTCTCCATGCTAAGGTTGTTCTTTAAACACCTCCGCAGATGAGACATTTTTTTCTGAAAAAAAAACAATGCTCCATTAATCATAGGTATAAAATATTTTCTCAAGGAATCTATATCTTACAAGTGGATTTGTCAGTGTCTAACAAGAACAGTATCTTCACAGAAGACCACTCTCCTTTAGGCACATGAACAGGCTACCTAGCTATCTTTTTTCACAAAACTTACCTCTGCAAGCTCTATTTTCAGATATTCAAGTAAGGAAGCATACTTATCAAGGAGGTAGGATATTGACAAAATCATTCCAAATATTTCCATTAGGAAAACAGGCTAAATATAAGACACAAAAGGGGGGGTAGGGGGGAAGCATGATGTGGAAGCTCTACTTTCATGCTGATATCTTGCACACTGCACGTAGTTTTAATCTCCTTGGGGAAGGGCGGGGGGAGGGTGTAGTGAGGGAATGATGAAAGTTGAAGATTAAGACACCTTTATTTAAAAACCTACAGGTGTGCTAGGAGTCCAAGTTCCCATTGTGTTCAATGGATCTTGGAGAACAGTTCACCTGAGCGCAGTCATTTAGGACTCAATGCAGATCTCCACATATGGGCTATGCAACGAGGCTGAAGCTATCCCTCCTGGGCTCTGGTACAGAAAAGGAATGTGTCTTTCCCAGGTCTCATGTCTTATCTGCACAGGTGGCTCTGAAACATGAATAAGCCTCAAATTTAGTTAGCCCTTTTGCAGCTGGTCCCTTTTATAGCTCACCCATTTCCTCTGATAACTTTCATTGACTAAAAGGGGAGTTTGGGTACTTGGCACACACATGTATCCGAACCTTGAACCAAATCCTGCTCATTTCAAAAATGATATAATAGATCTGGAAAAGGTAAAGAGAAAGGCAATAAAGTGAATGAATTTCCTACAAGGAGTGAATGAGAAAGGATAAGTCAGCCTGAAAAAGAGACAGCTTGCAGTAAGATAGAGTTCTGCAGAAACATGTATGTCGTGCAAATTGCGGGTACTGTTTCCTTGTTCAGTGTTTCTGCTCAGATAACTAGAGGGCCTTACTTGATGCCAGTTATAAAGTATTCACTGCTAATTTTCACTTTTTGTGGGGGTATGACTTAGGGAAAACAAACAAGAAAGATTTTCAGTGTAGCAGACAGTGGACATCAGTTACCACCTCCTTAGGTGGCTTAAAATCCAATAATATTACGAGACAAAATAGGTCAAAGAAACATAACCCCTATGCGTATGCCTTGCAATTTAGGCTGATCTTGCAACGTGAAAAGTTACAACTTTACCTTCTGGAACTGGTGAATTTTGCTTCTTCCTGATGATGTGAAGTTGTGATATTTACAGTAGACAACTTTATGTAATACAGGTTTATCTGATAGGTAGTTTGTATGCTGAGAGAGAACATCTTTGAAATTTGTCTGGATTGTCTCCATTTTCTGTTTATAGTAAAAAAGAAAAGCATATGCAGAGACTGATTAAAAGTAGGTAAACAGAAAGGCTTTTGGCACGTGTCCTTTTTCTTCCTGCTCATTATAGAGTTTAGATAAGATGAATTAAAAGCTCATCGTTCAAGCCTCCTTCCCGCTGGTTCTACTCTGTGAGTATGAATCTGCATGTGAGTATCAGAGATACACGCACACAGGTTGGTAACAACATAAAGGTCCTACAGCAAGAGCTTTCTGACACAGTACACTTGTATATCCATGATTAATTTCATATTTACACTCCAGTGTGTTTATTTCTTATTCTTTACCAGTGTCCCTTTGTTACCACATTGCTATTTAAAAGATATAAATATTAATTATGATATTACAGAACACTGTTTTAGCTGTTATTATGGTTTAATTATTCAATGTTAACTGTATTTTGAAACAGACAGCTGTCATAAAACATCTTTTGTCTTTTATGAGGGTCCTTTCTTATAGCTGTTTTCCCCCAATAATAAAAAATGAAAGATTCCATGCAGTGATTTTTCCCATTAATAGTATGTTGTAAAATGTGCTCACAAATTATAGCTTTCCATACCCAGTAAGTAGCAGGGATTTCTTTAGAACTGACACAGGTAGAAGCATATCTCTCTACAGAAAAAAAAAAAAAAANATTGTTATAAAGATATAATGTAAATTAAATTTAAAAAAATGTATTAAATTATTAGCCTATCATTGTTAGTGACCACTTTCGAGAAAAACAGGTTTTCTAGCCTTTCATGTTGACTTATGTAAACCACTGACCTCAGTGCCTTTATAATTCGATTCAAATCTCTAATGAGTCAGACCTGTGGAAAGGGCTGTTCAGAATGAACAGTGACAACTTAGTTGAAATGCTGCTCATGCCATGGAAACAATGAAGCGTGACATTTTGTCTTTTACATCTGGCAACAAGTTTACTGGGAAAAAGTGAGAGTCATTTATTCTGTTTTTCAGAAAGGTGGCAATACTGATAGAAGAATTAAACATTTACTTTGAGGGAGTGAAGACTATTTCTTTGCCTTTTTCACAGGTGTAGTTAGCTGTTTTCTAAATTGATTTAGTACCTTGAATATTCATTTATTTTTAGCTTTTCTTACTTTGAAATCTCTATATAGCCATCCCGAAAAGTATCTGTGACACTTAAGATACTTTAAAAACATTTTTCCTCCAGTTGAACCCCAATCCCCAAAATGCATCTTTCATTTTGCCTGTGTTGACGTATTTACCGAAGAATGAAAGAAACTAGAAGCATGTGCAGAAAACAAGGCAACTGTTTCAAAACCTTCAGTGACTTCAGATTTTTCTGTCATATAAATTAACCTAAGTAAATCATTGTGAATTAGTAAAAGGTTGTCTTAATACTAACATGAAATTACATATACCTTTTGCCCATGTTAGTTTGTTAATAAAATAATACCCTTAGATGGATCATTTACACATCCACTTTCCAGAAAGGTTTTAATCTCTTACTCAGATTTCCCCAAGCCCTATTAACATACTTTTTAATTTGGTGCTGTTTTTTAAGGTAGACATGTGGAAGTTCAGATTTCTCATTAATAAGGGGTAATTCTAAGTATTATCTGTAATCTTGCATTCTGATTTTTCACACCTTAGATTAAAAGGTTATTTTCAAAATTTGCAGAAGCTTAAAGTCAAATTCTGTCTTCCCTCAGCTCCATGATATAACTTTTCATTAGACATGGGGCAATATATGTATACCTCTGCTCTACTCAGGTCTGCCTGCGGGTCTGTTCTTTCAAACCAGCAGGCTAATGAAGTGCAACAATTTAAGACTACACGTGGAATGCAGTATTGCTCATGCTAGAGAGCAGATATGCAGGCAGCGTATGCAAAAATAATGCAGAAATGTACCAGCAAACCACTGATCCAAAACAAACACAGAATATGGATGTATCAGCTGGTCAGCTGCGCCTAAAATAAGAGCCCTGTTCCAATCCTCGTTACTGCAACCTGATCTGGATTCTTCAGAAGCAACATAACTGGAAAATTTTAAATTTATGGATCTTCAGAAGCAACAAAAGATTTAAATAAATGCATTCTAAGCATATTTGAACTCATTTCTCCATTCTGAATGGTTCGCCTCAAAGATCTTATGCTCCAGGCTAGAAATTGCTTGTTGATTGTGCCTTGTATGGCTTTAGCGACTGACAGGCAACTGTAATCAGAAAGGACTCTAATCAGCAGGAGAGTTTCACATGTGCTATTCCTTATGTATGCTATTGTAGATATTCACTGCTGCCAGAATTAGAAAATCCTTCAAGTAAAATATCTGTTACAGTCTTGCTCAGCTATTCAATTACATATACAAAAAATACAAGGAGTGATTTAGACTTCAGGTGATGGTTTATAGTGTACTTATTTTTGCAAAATACAGATTTGACATCAGTAAGATATTTGCTAATTTGAGCAAATTTTGCTGAATTTTTAGTTTGAAAAAAGTTTTTAAAAATTACATTTTGGGCTTTCATATTTCCACTTTTCCTCAAGTTCTTTTATACTTATGTTTTGGTTATTTATATTGCCCTTTAACAAAAAGTGAAAAATAAAATTTTCAAACTGAAATTTCAAACTATTACTTTTTCACATCTTCTGTTCTTTCCCACTGTTCAATGCTGCCAGTGAAAACTGGGAAACCCACATTTTTTTTCAGTTTTTCTAAGTGGAAAGCAAAGCACTCAGAAGCTTAGAAATAAAACAATTGAAGATGCTTGTTCAGCTTTGCACTGGGTTTGGCTAGGACAGTGTTCATTTCCTTCATAGCAACCCACAGGGTGCCATGGTTTAGGTTTGTGGCTAAAACAGTGTTGATAACACACCAACATTTTGGCTATTGCTGAACAGTGTTTTCACAGTGTCAAGGCCTTCTTTGTTTCTCGCTCTGCCACCCCAGAAAGTAGGCTGGGGTTGAGCAAGAGGTTGGGAGGGGACACAGCCAGGACAGCTCACCTGAATTGACCAAAGGGGTGAGCATGATCTTAGATGATCATGGTCAGCAATAAAACTAGGGATGGAGTTTTTCCAAAGTAGCCATTGCTCAGGGCTCAGCTGGGCATTGGTCTGCTGATGGTGAGTGACTGCTTTTTAATCACTCGTTCCTTACTGGCTTTCCTCCACTTATTGAACCACCTTTATCTCAACCCATGAGTTATTTTTCCTTACTTTTGCCCTTCCAATTCTCTCCTGCATCCCTGTGGGAGTGTGGGGTCAATCCACCACAATTCATGACTCTTCTCCTGATGACTCTCTACTGGTGACTGTTATGAAAAATCTTTGAAGAGCTCTGTTTGGACATACATGTATTTGTTCTTAAATGTAGCCACGAGGGGTTTGATTGCAACCCTGTGCTTCAAGGTGACAGCTGCACATTACAAATACTTTTCTTGGTTACAAGCGTATAGCATCTAGAACTATGTTCGATGGATTCACAGGTGAGAATATGCTGTACATTTCCTGTGCAGCTTTGTGTTATTTATTAAATAATCTCTGCTGTTTAAACTATTGTATTTTAAATTATTGTTATTGAGAAATAAATTGTCCTAATAAATACAGTGAATTGAAAAATTAAAATGTTTGATAGTCTGGATACTGAAAAAACAAATAAATTGGAGGTTAGATTTACCTGACAAAAAGTATCTCTAAATATTATTAGTGATGATCTTTCCTCCCTCATTTCCAACTTACTGGTTTCATAGCATTCCCTTTGCTTTCTTTTAGCAGCTTATTAACTTCTCTGTTCCCCATACATTGACATTCCTTGCTTCAGTATGTTGCCAATGTCCATCAATATCTCTGTCAGTGTATCTGAAAATTTGTTTTAAGAACTGTTTATTTGGTCCTAAAGCCTGGAAGGTACTTGCTCAATCTTTTTGGAAGTGAAGAGTTTCCTTGGATAGTGAAACCTCAATTGACTGAAAAATTTAGAAATTTAGAAGGAAAAATAAGACAGAGCCAGAACTAGTCAAAATTTGTATCAGCTTTTCATACTTCACTACAAAATTGTGTTTGTGGGAGAGTATAAGAAAGTCCACATAGTCACAAGCCAAATCAATTTCTGTTCAGCCAAACCTATGCTTTTAATCAAAACAAATAGATGTGAAAAGAATTTCTGGAAAACATTGTTGCAACAATGTGATCTGAGCATATACTTTTGCCTTCATTCGGTAACATACATAAAACAGTTGCCTCAACTCTTCTCCTGCAACTCCTGCCTTGCCCCCTGCAGTCAGATCCCCTAATAGTACACTCTATTCCATTCCAGAAACATCACTTACTTACAGCATCAAACTGTAGATATTGCTTATTATCAGGAGCTGTTCCAGACCCAAGCTCAGAGCAGAATGAATTAATGCCCACCACGTGTGTGCTACTAAAAATGTGCATTTGACAAAGCATTTCACAAATATGCATTTAAATTCATCTGGGACATGAGCACTCTTGCCAGCAGAAGGGCCATTAACAAAGGGCAGTTAAAGGCAAACATAATACCTGTCCTGAGAATCACTGTTAGGTACAACTCCATTAATTAGTTTAGAGTGAGGGTAAAAGCACATTAATTACATTAACACAGCACCTGAACTGGAAGGTGCTGCAACTACTACTTAAAGCAGGAATAACGTGACACCAACAAAACAGATTCCATTAAACAAAAAACTGCGTGTGAGCTGGAGTGAAAGTAAGGTAAATCATTATCAAAGATACTTCATATAAATCATTAAAAGAAAAAAAATATGCTAAAAGCTAGGTGTGATGTTTCACAAATCTGCAATGTAACATGTCAAAGTTGAAGCATCACGTCAAAATCCATGAGGGTTATGGTTGTAAGAAGACTCTACCTGAAGCAGTGTGCAAAACTAAATATCGAAGCGAGCAGAGGGTAGGGAGGAGAAAATTAAGCCCAGGAAGACTTGATGAAGAGCATCAAAATAACAAACAGCTAGGAAAGTCAAGATGATCTGCAAAATTCATGATTCTGCAAAAATAGTGTGATATTTTCAAAAACCCTCAGAGCACATTATTTTCACTCAAGTGCATGGGATTTGCCTCTCAACTATGGATGAGGAAACTACTATATGGGTTCGTCTGTTTTTTTAAAAAAATCTCTCATAATAGCCAATGGAATGGTGCATTACCACCAAATACCTGAGCTCAGAGCAACAAACAGAAGATATTTTCTTCACACACATACGTACAACTTCATTCCTCTATGTACTTCCAAATTATAGCCCCCTATTTTTCAGGTCAATGAAATTAAGTTGCTTGCAGCCTTTTATGAAATTCACCTGAATAACAACTTCTAAAGGACAGTTAATACCTGCCAAATAAATCTCTGCTAGCTGCTTGCCCTTGTTGGTGTCTGCTTAGCTCCCTCACTGCATTAAATCCCTGTCCCTCTGTCTCAAAACTCCCACCTCAAAACATCCACTCTGTTTCATCTGCATCCCAAGCTTTCCTACTCTCTGCTCTGCACTTACAGGATCCAGCAACACATTTTCTAGAGCCAGAGGCCATAGCTGCATGCTGTCCCACAGCTGAGGAGTCAATCTGCATCAGAGGATGGCTGGGAATAACCAACATCTCCACTCGAGGTCATGTACGTGTTTGGCAACCAGCCTATCCTGTACCAAGGTAAGAACAGTACACCAAGACCATCTATAGCCCATATGTCATGCAAGCTGTTCAACAATACCATTCACAATATCATGTCATTTAGGAATAATTTATCATAAGCAGAAATGAAAACTATTATCAAGCTGGCAAGCAAGGTTTCTCAGCCTTTAGGAGCCCAACCCAGGCAAAGACAGAGTCACTAATAAGATGAAGGGAGAAAACCAGAAATAGACAATTCAAAAGTGACTAAGTAGACTTCTTTAAAACTCTTAATCAGAAGAACAGCCTGAGTCAATGACATCTACACAAGCATAGATATACATTGGCATTCCAAGTGACTTTCTGTGAAACCTCTTTCATATATTTACTTCATTACGCTAAGCTCCCAAATCATGCATCAAGCATTGAAGAATGAGTTACTATTGGGAAGATTAAGATACATGCTGCAACAGTGGATTTCAGTCCAAGAAGCAAAGATTTACCCCCTCTCCCCGTACATGCTCATATTTTCCGAAAAAGGAGAAAAATATTTGTTTCAGGTAATGGTAAACTAGCTTTTAGAAATGCTACAAGTTCAGATCTCATGTTTACAAGAATCAGCACCTCCTGCTCTCACTGACTTGCTCTTGTATGGTAGTACAGTCATTACCTTTGAGGTTCTCATTTTTTTTGTTTGTTTTCTTAACATATTTTAAAATATTTTCTTAACATATTTTAAATATCCATATTTTATTAACTCTTAAAAGAGAAAGTATAATTCTATATTGACTTGGGCTAAAAGCTTTTAATTTTTTTTAAAAAAAGGAAGAAATGAACAAATCTTGGCATTCTACTGTCTTAAAAACAGAAATCAACTTTGCTGTTTCATTCTGTAGGTGCTTTGAATTTATCTACAGTGATAACCTATGATTACTGACCTTCCCGCTCTGCTTATCCCAGTTTAACTCCTATAAAATCTCACCTTCGTTGAAAGGTACAGAAACTTTCTCACACAAAACAAATGTTTGCGTAAATGCAGACCTGTAACTCCACAACTAGGCTCACAAAATACCTTCCAATCAATGTTTAGACTGAAAGGAGGCCATCAAGAGATTCATAAGGAGGTGATAATAGGTAAGAAGACCACCATTTATGAATGTTCCCTCTATCAAATTTTCAAGTCCCAAACCAGATTTAAGCCCAAACCAAGTCCCAAAGCAAAGAAATAAAATAGCCTGACTAGCTGGGTTTGCATTTATTATAAAAACAAATAAAAAATAGCATTGATATGGGCTCTTTACAAAGACAGCAGTTGCTAATATGATAGACATTATTGTGGTAATAATGATAAACATATATTTTTTTAATTCACATCTAGGAATGAGAATGTGGTTTGGTGAGGGAAAATTCACCATACAAAGCAAGCTGTTTATGCAAGATGACTGTGATGATCTCTTATTGCTGTGGCCCATTGCCAGTTTACTAATAACGCATCTTTAGTATGTTCCTTATTGATATAGCAGCAGTGATATACTAAAAACAGCATCCTAAGGCAGTTGTCTGATGAGGCTTTTCAATAAATGGTAAGAATATTTCTCTGACTATATCATAACAGAGTGCCCAGTACATAGCGTTATTTAATTCCTCATAATAACAGCAGTTTGACATTTTAGACTCAGACAGCATAGAATCATAGATTCATAGAATGGTTTGGGTTAGAAGGTGCCTTTAAAGGTCACCTAGTCCAACTCCGCTGCAACAAGCAGGGATATCCTCAACTAGATCAGGTTGCTCAGAGCCCTGTCTAACATTGAACGTTTCCAGGGATGGGACATTTATCACCTCTCTGGGCAACCTCTTCCAGTGTTTCATCACCCTGAGGAGGTTTCAGCTGCAGCAGTTAGAAGCTAGATGTAAACACATTGCCATACAAATTTTCTCATTGTTAGAGCCCCAGTATCAAAGAACAAAAGAACTAATTACTTAATATGTAATTATTTTTTTTCTCTTTTTATACGCTTGGGAAAACTGGGGTGCTACTGAGTCAGCCTGGTACAAACAGAAGTTATGAACTACAGCAGGGAATCTCTGCCTGGACAGGAGAATTTTTTGTTGAAGTCTTCCCAGTCATTAAATATAGTAGTTTTCAAGTACTACAGGAAAATACACAGCCTCAACCTAATCACAAGTCCTACTACAGTTCAAAAAGGTTAAGAAGAATGAAGGAGCGCAGATAGTCCTATTTGATTTAAACCTAAGTGAGAAAGTTGATGCAAGAGCTTTCTTCTCAATATAGTAGCTGAAGGAAATAATAACAGCTCCCTAATGGCTGCTGAGAAGCATTGAATTTTTGTTACGTTCTCTTTCTGATCAGTGCTATCAAACAGCTTCCGCCCAAGGAAGCTTCCCTTCCTAAGGTGTTATTTTCTTTCTCAGATAAATGACATCTTCCATGGGAAAAGTAACCACCAGTATAAGGCATTAAGTCTAGTCTGTATACGGTGTCTTTCACCTTAGTCTTGTTGGGCCCTGTACAGTGCTGGGCAGGAGCTCCTAAATCAGAAAAGTTTTTCTACCAAGATCCACATCTCTCATGACCTCCCAACTTTCAGATTGTTTTCCTTTTCAGTGTGTTGTACTTGCCAACTGCTGTCCTCCCTCAAAGGGCTGAAAGTGCTTGTGATGCTGCAGTTTCCCAGTGCCTTCTGTCTCCACATGTGGGACAGAATATCACACTACCACCTCCTGTAGGCCGTGTTCCTGAAGAGTTAGTTCCTGACTCAAAACGCTTCTTATAAATAAATGTAAAAAAAATACTTAAAAATAAACATGAATGGTTGTCACCTAGCTCTTAATGTTCAAATTAATAATGCAGTTAAATAATATTTTAATCATTAAAGGCAAGCTCACCATTCTTTAAGCAAAATAATAGTACAGCAAGTCTCTCCACTAATGCTTTTGTTACAGCTGGGATGATCCTAAAATACAAAGGATCAGTGTCATTCAGTTGTACGTTACAGGTTCAAGGAAAGAAGAAAAAAAATCTCTGAGGACACTGTAACTTCCTACAAACTTCTTTAACTGCTAGAGTACATAAGCTGACAGACAATAGTGACAAAAGCATCACTCAGCTTGGGATTCAGTAAGAATCATATAAAAAGATATCCTGTGTCAAATTAAAGATCTTTCTAGTCCAATATGCTGTCCCTTAAATGGCCAATCATGATCGCCCAGGAGGAAAGTATGCAAGGGGATGCATGTAGGGATAATTTTATCATTCTTCCAGGTTTTAGTAAGTCCTTGACATGAACCAGAGGTTCAGTTTGCTGAACAAGAGGCTGCTTTGGGCAAATCCATGGAATAAAGACCCATTAGATGCAGTCACTGAATAGACATGAACTACGATCTACAATGTTTTGCGGCTGGAATTTCCACTGAACCTGCTGCCTGTTAGAGTCATTTGATGTCTCATGGTTCTTGTATTGGAAGAAAGGGTGAACAGTCATTCTATATTCACCTCTGTATTCACCTTCTCCACACTACTCATTATTTTACAGTCCTCTGTTATAAGCCCATTCAGCTGTCTCTTTTTTTGCAGGTTAAGAGAAGTGTCCTACTGAATTATTTCTTACGTGGAAGCCATTGAGTAGCTTTGATCATTCTTTTCTGAAGCTTTTCAGAACTAATATACTTCAACTAGGCATTAAGACTATCAAAACTATATCTTTTAACTATAGAACTATAAAGACAGTTCAATCAGCCTTTTTGAGAAATGCATGCAATAAAAAAATAGGGTCACACATTAGACTTGCACAAAGACGTAAAGATAAACACACAGGTACCCGTGGAGTGATGTCTATTTCTTACTCTGTCTATACATGTTCCAAACACCACCTTAAAGGCACAATTACAGTACCATCAATGCTTTTTCTATTTTAACCCGTTCCACCTTTTCATTTCTCCTGTAATGAATAGAAATAGTTTTCTGCCGGTGCTGCTAAACCCACCATTCCAATACCTACAAGACTCAGTGCACCAAAAGGCCTTATCCAGCTTCAAGACCCTCATGATATGTTCTAAGAAAACAAGTATGAGAAAATGTAATAATAGATGTTAACAACAACAACAGAAGACTTGATAGCTGTACATCATACATAAAAATTCCAGTGAAGAATGAACAGATTGCTAAGATAATTGTTCACCAGTTACCTCCCACTGTAAGGTTAGAGAAACCCAGATGCCACAGACACCAAATTACAGGTCTGTATAGTTTTAGAGCCTGCACCCCATGATCATCCATTAGTTACTTCTCTTAACAGACTGCTAACCTCAATTCCTGTTATCATCTCTTTTTTTTTTTTTATATTGACAGCAGATAAGACAAACCATTTTTTTCCCTGACAACCTACATATTCCTCTTTCAAATGAAAAAAGGAAAATACATATTACAAAGAATCTCACTGACCTTTACACAATTGTGACCATCAACAATCATGTAGTGTTTTATTACTAATTAAACATTTCCATCTTTAACATTTTCCTCTACTCATGTTCCTTTTATAATCCCCAGTACTGCAGACTCAAGGCACTGTACTTTTGAGCAGTTTCTATCATATTTGCCTGTCACCTGGAAGAGGAGAGGGAGTGTGTATAATTGAAGCAGAAACCATGGTTCAAAAAAGGGCTTGTAAAAGCCTCTGTAGAAACAATCCTCTGGCTTTGTCAGCCATGCATGTAGGCTTGCTCCTTATTGATCTAGAGGTATTTACATAGGTCATTTTCCTATGCAATTTACCCAGTGGCCTTCGACTCAGCAGCACATATTGAGAAAGACAGACACTAAATAATAAGACTTGTAGCCTTATTTTTTATGTAAGAGTTGGAGACAGACTCTCAGACACTTGCTCTGCACCGTTAACTGGAAGCAGCCTCTGCTTCTTGCAGTCCTGATTATATAGTGGAACTTAAGCAGTATTTAACTGCTAATAAACAGTATAGCACTAAAGAAAATACACAAAACTGATTGCAAGAAAAAACGGTCCTGGAAGCTTTATTTTTAGTTATATTTGCATTATGCCCACCTTTCAGGATGAGAGGAGGGGAAATCTGCTTGTGTGGTTTTTACTCCTCCTTTTTCAGAGGATCATAGGCCCTAAACAGTCTTGAACAGCATACAATCTTCTTAATGTGTATTGAGATAGAACCACAATTTCTGCTACAAATTTGTTTCATTGACCTTTGCGCAGAAGAGGGTGGACATTCGCATAAAGGGAAGATGTAGGTGATCAAATGTGCCTTAATTTTGAAAAGAGCATCTGTGAGAGATACCACTGGCAATCACCATCTCTTATTTTGCATTGTTGCAAATATTTTCTTTATAATAAAAGAAGTATCCTGCTTAAGTATGATGACCTCCATTCCTTAGAGAACACGAAACATGGAAAAATAATACAGTAACAAGTGGTGTCCCTCAAGGGTCAGTACTGGGTCCAGTCCTGTTCAATATATTCATCGATGATCTGGACAAAGGGATAGAGTGTACCATCAGCAAGTTTGCTGATGACACTAAACTGGGAGGAGTGGCTGACAGGCCAGAAGGCTGTGCTGCTTTACAGCGTGACCTGGACAGGCTGGAGAGTTGGGCAGAGGGGAACCTAATGAAATTCAACAAGGGTAAATGTAGGATACTGCATCTGGGGAGGAATAACCCCATGCATCAGTACAGGTTGGGGGC
>VZSZ01006403.1:106649-209972 GCA_013398815.1 Ibidorhyncha struthersii
AATGGGCACAAACTTGAACATAGGAAGTTCCATCTTAACATGAGGAGGAACTTCTTTACTTTGAGGGTGGTGGAGCACTGGAACAGGCTGCCCAGAGAGGTTGTGGAGTCTCCCACTCTGGAGACATTCAAAACCCGCCTGGACGCTGTCCTGTGCAACCTGTTGTAGGTGACCCTGCTCTGGCGGGGGGGTTGGACTAGATGATCTCCAGAGGTCCCTTCCAACCCTGACTATTCTGTGATTCTGTGATTCTGTAATTCATGAGTTGCTTTGCAGACTTTAATAGCTGGCTCACAGTGATCTGTCTGAAGAGTTTAGACTTTTTTTTCCCTCTCCTGGAAAGAGAAAGTGTTTTGCCTAAGACAGAAGAAAGCCCAGCTATCGTGGAAATGTCATTGGTTACATAAAAGCATAACATCTATAACCAACACAGAGACAAATAAGATATGCCCCTATCTATATTTAGGCATGATACCATGATATCAAGATTAAAATTCTTTTCTTATCTATTTAAGAGCTAAAATTCTCCTTCAAAGCATAACTTGAATTGTCACTGACAGCAAGAATTTGACTGGTCTTCTGGCTGAGTTGCAAACTAGAATAATGCTGAGACAGAAGACTGTGATTTAGCACATAGTCAAAACTACCATCAGCACTATTGGGCTCCGTACAAAACAACCGTTTTCTATGAAAGTAAATGGGGCTTTTTTTGGTCTGACCACTGAAGATCAAATTGCCTGGGATGCAGGTTCCAAGTCCTGTTTGGCGCAAGAGGGTTCAGATCTATATTTCTTGCCTTATATGAGAACACTGTAACCTGGAAGATGATTCAGGACAGGAGTAGGTACATGAGCAGTGTCATCCTGCTCACTGTGACACAGCTTCTGTAGGAAAATGGAAAAAACATGGCCAAAGAGGAGTAGGAGAGAGCACAGATTTCTTAACCTATTCATTAGCTCGTTCAGCTGAGAAGGATGAAGGGAATCTAACCCGGTCACTGTTCCCAGAAGAGCTCATGCAAACTTGCCTCAATATCTAAAGGAATGGCTTTGTACCGAATCTTAGGAGAGTTTCAGACTGTTGAATCTGATCTGACATAAGCCCCTCAAGCCCATGTGTTAGAGAAGGCCAAATTCAAGAAACACCTCTGTGAAAGCTTATTTTCACAGTTCTTTTGTGATTGTTGCTTAACATGACACCTTTTGTAAACATTAACTGAGGCACTTAAGTACTTCTGATTTTTATTCACCGGGTAAGGAAATGTTACATAATCCTTGATACTGGCCTATGAACTAGGCGCCTAAACCTATCATAATGTCAGGTCTCCCTTCCTTTTCCTTTTCCTCACCTCACTTTTGCCCTGCATAACCCAAGCACCTACCCAGAAGAGCAATGGAGATGTGCATTCATGAATCTGAAAACACTAACTTTGTTTGCTCTTGTCTGCCACTACACTGACGAGAGTAAGGCCTACAATCACAGCAACAACCCAGCCATGGCTTGTGAATCAAACCTGGTGAGCTGTGTGAGTAAGCCCAGCGTGAACAAAATATTAAGTCAGCACTAGCTTGAGGAAGTTGCTGGCAGTTGTATGTTATTTCACAATAGAGAGCCCCACATGCCCCATGACCAAACCCTTGTGATTCCAGTTTTCAGAATACAATAAATCCTTTGGTGAGCTTTAAGAAAGGAGTTTGAGCACGGGTGGGTTGTTGTAGAGGTCCTGGAGGTATTAAGTATCAGATAATAGGAGAGACTCCCAAAAGTATAAACAGAACCCACAAGTGGTTAGTTCCCAGACACTAAGGAGTGCAACTGAGAGCTGGTAAAACTGATTTTAGGGTTTAAGAAAAGACAAAGAACATCTAAGGAAAACATCTTAGGTATCATAAATACACAAAGGTGATACATTAAAAAAATAGCACCAATATGAACAGGAAAAAAGGAAAAATAAGCTCGGATTGCCACAGCATTTTCTTCTCCTCTTAAAGATGCTGCAACATATCAACACTACTTTTTAAAACAGTGAATTTGGTAAAGAAAGAGTGCTGCTTCTTTATTTACTTTGTACCCCAGGATGACCGGAAACTCAGTCACATACTACAGAATGAATTAAGTAAATTAGAATTCAGAAGTGCTCTGAGTTTGTGTGTTTTCTGCTACAACCTTCCCACACAACAAGGTGATTGATACTGCAGTACCTAGTCTAAGTCAGCTTCGGTGCAACAGAGTTCTCTCCACTCCCTCAAACCCCAGACAGGAAAGAAAAAGACAACTTTTTTTTTTTTTTTTAACAAGTATGAAAATTCACAGATAAAATGTGTAACAACTCTGGGCTGTAACCATCTGTACATATGGAAAACCCTAGGCTTAACCATCTACATATATTTGGTGGCTTAGCTGAAACTGAAATTCAGGCAAGAGTTAAAACACAAAATGACAACCTGACTATGCAGAAAATATAACAAAAAGACAAACAGGTTACTCAAATTCATCTTATTCGTTGCAGATTTAAGGATGTGATCTAGGTTCTCATTAGATTTTGCAGTACAAAGCAGCAGGAATCTATTTTAGCTGCCTGGTTAACTTACCAACTTAAGGCTATGTTCAAGATCACAATGGAGATCTATGGCAAAGTGGAAAACTGAACTGGGAGAGCACTGCCATTAGTCACTGCCCCCATTGTTTCATCATTGCAGTGCTGTGATGAAGCAGCAAGGAGACAGAACAGCTTGCCAAAGCCCCTGCAGAAAGTGGATTATAGTGTGGTTTTCACAAAGCCAGTTTCTCACAGCTGATTAAGTAATCACACAATTTTTTTTGCTTGATCATCTGTGAAAATAGAAGGTTTCAAGACAATAAAAGAACATCATGATTCTGATAGGGCTGCTGTAAATCCCTGCTGCTAGTCTGGCCAGCTATAAACCACTTTTCCTCAAAATATATCCTTATGTTTGCCTGCAGCAGCGCCCAAATGCAAGTCTGCCAGTGAAGCAAGTCACTTTGAAGACTTTGGAAGATGTATTCATTAAGAAAAGGTCAACCAACCTTTGCTTGTTAGCATATACAGTTATGCATCTGCAGGTGTCAAATGCAGTATCATGTCCCCAACTTGTAAGCTCCGAAGATATTAAATCAACTTAGACATGTCAGGATGTTTTACAGATGCTGAAGCTTCTTAAAACAGAAACAAAAAAAAAAAAAAAANAAAAAAAAAAAATAGGAAAAACTGTTCTTTCTTGGCTAGAAGGCTAAAACAATTCAGGCAGCCCAGATCTAGCACATTGATTCATACCTAGCAATAGTTTTACCTGTACACAATTAATATTCAAAATAATCCTAAAATGCTTTCAAAAAGTGAGAAACTACCCCCACTGGGGGAAGGGAAAGAATAGCTCAAATACTTCTCTGTCTAGTTTTTCAGTTAAGATTAATGCATAACAGAAAAGCAAACCCCATGGAAAAAGTGCTGAATTGTTAAAAATTAAAGTGTAATTACTTCATATTTTGCATGCAGTGGTGAAAGCAAGATCATTTCATTTAGGTAGCACTAGTTCTTAAAGGCAAAACACCTCAACTAAGGTCGTGTTTATTTCTTATTCTGTACAGCACATACCGTGAAAAGGATGAAAACCCCTTTTGTCTCCCTGGCAACATACATAGTAGGAAATAAGTAACCGGTGATGAAATCATGGAGATATGTGAAAACTTTACACAAAATGGTCACATAGAGATCAATATTTTATCAATATATTTACATAACAATTGTATTGAGTGTCTGTGCCCAGGCACTGGCAGTGGTGGGTTTAAACGAGTGGCCTCTGAGGAGAAAAAATAAAGAAGGAAACAACTCTGTGAACAAGGTGAGAGCACAAGGAGGGGAGGAGGTGCTCCAGGTGCCAGGGCAGAGAACATGCAGGTTGTGGAGAACCACAGTGGACAGATATCCACACTGCAGCCCAGAGAGGACCACGTGCCAAAGCAGCTGGATATTCCCTAAAATAACTGTGGCTCATGGAGGACCCACACAGGAACAATTTGAAGGTCTGTATCCCATGGGAGGGATCCACACGGGAGCAAGGGAAAAGTGTGAGGAGGAAGAAGCATCAGAGAGAATCTGCTATGGACTGGCCACAACCCCCATCCCCCAGTGGAAAGAATTTTAAGTTCTTTCTATTGTTTTTTCTCAGATCTGTGTTCAACACAGAACAAAGGTTTAGTTTTGATGGAGAATCCATCTTCCACATTCATAAACTGAAAACAAAATTGATCAATTTATCTATCAGAAAATGAATAATTAGTCTGCCTTGGAAAAAAATCTCAAATGCAGATGGTTGTTTTGATCTTGTATTTAAACTGCATACCTGGTTGGTCAATGGAAGAATTTTTGTATGTGGAACATGTGATTGAAAAGCTATTAATCAACTAAGATGACATACTGCCACCTTTAATCACAATAAGTAACCTCTTACTTAATTGTAATCTTAATTGTTGACAATTAGTCCCGACACAGCTGAAGATACAATTTAGCATGGAGAAGGATGGCAGCATATGATCCATAACGCGTTACAGAAACAAAATCTCCCTGTCTGACAAAATCTACCTAATCAAAGATATGAAGAAGAATAACAAAGAAGGCAGAGATAAATATTTAAGAATAAGGGAATTGTCTAAGATCATTGGTAATGCTAATGATGAATCCTGGACAGGTTTTATCAGGGTGACAGATAATTTAAAATCATTTCCCTAGTTCCGTCTCTCTCTCTCAGCAGGAGGTAAAGTAAAAACTTTCAAAACACATGCTTGATTTACGAATAAATCTATAGATGTAGATCTTAAAACATTATAAAAATAAACTAATTGATAATTGCCTGTCAACTTGATAAAAATCTGCCTCAGGTTTCATTGCCCCATGTC
The DNA here is from genome assembly GCA_013398815.1 of Ibidorhyncha struthersii. Taxonomy (NCBI): domain Eukaryota; kingdom Metazoa; phylum Chordata; class Aves; order Charadriiformes; family Charadriidae; genus Ibidorhyncha; species Ibidorhyncha struthersii. The sequence continues at coordinate 111,567 of VZSZ01006403.1, forward strand.
ACCCAAAGCTACTTTGCTAGCTGGTTTCTTTTTCAGCAAAAATAATCACATATAGGCAAGAATGAGAATATTCGTGTTCATGTGATGCAAGCAGGAAGCTATATGCCTCTAACTGGCAAGTTCTGCATTGCTACAATGCTGACATAGTCTGGGTTTAAGCCTATTTAATGAATGTTGCTCATTTCTATGCAAGATTTATAGATATCAAGAGTAAACACATCATCTATGGAATTTTCTTCCTTCACTTTTAACATAGACTATTTTACCATGCTGCAACATTAACTGTTTTCTCTCAGCAAAATCTACATCATTTCTTTAACAGAGAAAATGCAGGTTATTACACTACAAGAGTGAAAGCTTTTCAGACTCAGTCATGAGCAATATGTTAATGATGTTGTATAGAGCTCAGTGAAATAATGTCAACATTATCTGCAATCTGCACAGCAAAAATGAAATGTCATCCAATTCCACCAAATGGCAAATGGTTTTACTGTTCAAGGAGCTGGTTTATAAATCTGTTAGTTCAGACAAGATGACATAAAATAGGAAATCGGAGAGAAGGGAAGGGAAGGGAAGGGGAGGGGAAATCAATAAAGCTACTACTTTAACATTTCCTTTATGGTAAATTGTAGGATTTTGTAGGTGTTATTTTTTTCAGTAGTAAACTTGATCAACCTAATGGGTACAAAGGTAGAAGGATCAACACAGTTTTAATGTTTAGAGAAAACTATTTAAGAAAAACAGTTGTTAAGTCTACTTAGTGTAGGAGTTGCATAGGATTTGCCTCCTACAGGACAATAGTAGATATTATTGAGTTGTTTGGATAGAAAGCAACGTTTACATATACAAGTGAATTCTCTCTCTCTTTAACAGATGTTGCCCTAAAGATTACATAGACTAGTATCTAGTACAGTGACTCTCACCAGTTACTGCAGCATCAGTCACACTAGTTGCAGCTGTTACTAGGAAGTGTGGACAATTTCCTTCAAAATCCTTAACGGAGTTCAAAAACATCAGATTTTCAAGCTAACTCAATGAGCTTTGTTTGACAGTTTAGGTAAGAGGGCAGAAATGCTCAATCATTACACAAAACAGAATAGATGTCATTAGATAACATTCTTAATATTAATTTGAAGTAATGCACACTAGATACCTAAGCTGGCAAACATAGCTCAGGCTATAAATTCCTATAGACAGAAGAAATATTTTTCACTGCCCTTCATACATTCTGTGACTGATGCAGTTCTGAAAATCTCACCTAATAATGCCACAATTAATAAAGTGCAGAAAATTATTCTTTTTTAAAGAAATTTTGTGGAGCTGACAGAAGAGACTTTCTGAAAACATTCAAAAGCATTCTCCTTATTCAGCCAAGTCTCTTACTTAAAGCAATGAAAACCAGTTTGTAGTGTTGGAAATTTGTTATTTTAGAGCGTTTTGGTTTAGTGTTATTGCATCCTGAGAGAACAAATAAGCACGAACTCTACATATTATGACCTTGCCAGTTTACTTCTTGGCAAAACTGAAGTGACTTGTCTTTGCAGTGTTTTTATAGCACTGTTGGATGGCTCACGCATTTTTCTATCTGAAGGTAGAAAAATGTTCCCATTCAGCAGTAGAAATAAGGTCTCCGTCAGAAGAGTCACTTCTTTATAATTGACTTAAGGTCAAAATACAGCATTTATAAAAATAAGTGAAAGTCTGCCATAAAATACAATGGGGGGGGGGAGGGGGAAATCCTTACTCCAGAGCACAGCTATGCTAGTACAGCTGCAGCTAAACCACTACCTTCCTTAACACATTTTCTGCCACTCAGCTGCTATACCAGCTGCTGTGAATTAACTCAGAGCCATACTCATTTGTACCAGCTGAGAAACTGACTCCACTTTCTCCAGTGAGAGATTGTCCATCTTCCAGCAGACGTTCCTTCTAAAGGAGGGATTCTTCTTGCTTGCCCAAGCTTAAAATGCTTTCCCAAGCCTAAAGCGTAGATTACCAGAAATTCTAATTTGTCTGCTAATTCTGGAGGCACTTGCTTTTCCAGGATAAAGCTTTTTTTAAGCACTGAGTACTTCTTAACCTTGCCAGTTGCTTTATGACTCTGGACTGTAAGGTTTCATATAAAACATTACATAAAGGACAGGAGCAGCCATTCTCAAAAAAAACACCTTAAACCATTTGCCAAAGGATGTGGATTAGTACTTGAATTTTTAACCATTAGCTTAATATTGTGTAAGAGAGGTAGACTTCAGTCCTTCTTCCACCAGTAAAGACTGGAACTCTCATTTCACTCATGTCAGCAGAGTGTCTTCATTACCGAGGGACAGGCTTTATTAAAATGAGGTCCCTGGTACTTAGTAACTAAAATACTTGAAATTTCCTGCACCTATCACCACTGTTCCTCTGCCTCTTTCTGTGATGTAAATAATAGTTGCCCTTCAACATATACTCGATTTTCTACACCGCACACCTGTTATAAAATTCTCCATGGGCACTGAAGCTTATGTACCTATTTCAGGACTGTGAATTCTTGCTATCGGCAAGTATCTGAAAATTAGGCCCTACAATGTTCAGTACTGTGATGTTTCAGTACTTTTATACTTAAGTCCTTTTATAGCTCTATCCCTGAATCCATTAATAGATACCACATAGAGCTCTGAATTCGCAGGGTTAAATCTTAGCAAGGGAAAAATTTCTCCCATTTCCCCAAGAATCCCAAAATACTCAGTGGGGAAGAAAACAACAGAAAAAACACAACAGATGCAAAGAAACTGAGGTGCTGTTGAAAGTTAGAAGACAAGTACAGCATTCATTGGCTATTCAGAAAGCAATGATTAATCATCTGTTTCAAAGTGGGCAGGGGTTCTGCTTAGTGCTAATGTATTTCCCAAGATCACCATCCAGACCTTCACAGTCATTGAGTAAATAGCAGCAGATGTTGAGCTGTAAGACCACATCGTTCAGCTAAGATTAGATATTTAATAAAAATAGACATGCTTGACAGAGTCTTGCCCTTAGTTTACTAAAGCTATACTGAAAGGGTAGGAGGAAGCTGTTCTCAGCACACTGTACATTGTCTCTTCAAACCTGCTTCCTTCTGTGACTGCTATTGCAACTAGTATGAGTCAGATAGACTGCACACCTCATCTACAACTAGAAATTTTATCCAATAATGGCTAAAAAAATTGCCAGATGGAGTAAGTCCTTGAGAGCCACCTTCTGTTACTGTTTCTATAGACGTTATATAAAAGAAGTAGAAAACAGTAAATGTCAACGTACTTTTGCTTATAAATCAGTTCGCTCTTCCCATACTTTTTTTGGTATTTTCTTGTATGTAGTAATTATAAAAACATTGGTAGCCCTTTCTTGACTTCTTGTGAATTGTGAGTCTGCAGCCAAACGAAGTATGGACGTTGAGTGACTATAGTTTGTCTTGAACTAGAATATGGACATGGAGTAACGTGAAATGCATTTATCAATCCCAATTCCAAAAAAAAATACACAAAAAGTCTGTTTCATTCCTTAACAATAAAACTGTACTTCTCCTTTTTGCTTCCTATTCTGAGATCTTTAATGCAGGAGATACCGGTCAGAATGTAAAATTCTGAAGAATTTTATAAATGACCCCCAAGTCCATCTTGGGTCAATACAGCTCAACAGTGCAAATAAGCATGCTTAACTAGATAGAAAAATTAATTAAAACTAAATCAGGAAAAAATAGCACAGAATAAATGTATTTCTGTGTGTGTCCTTGAGAAATCTAAATTAGAGGTATAAACCGATTCCTCTGGGATTGCAATTTAAAGTGTTCCATAGTCACCACCCCTAAGAAAATACAAAACCCATGACCTTAGTGTGCACTTTAATTCAAGAATATAAGCAGTACTGGTAGATGGGCAAAATGAAACTGCACAGCTGCCAGAATAACAAACACATGAAATGCAGACAAACAAATGTTGTTGCCTTTTATAGCTCCAGCTATACAGAGGAACCAAGCAATTTTTCTTAATGAATAGACTTCCTAGAAAGAAAGCAACATAAAAGGGGAGTTAGGATAAAACATTTGCAAAAATCCTAAATTTGAAAGAATAAGATTTCACTGCACTTTGGAAACTTGTTTAGAGTTTAAGCAATACCTAAAGTACAACTGACTGAACTTTGTTGATAAATATTGAAAAGTTGAAAGTTCAAACTAAAGTCTAAGTTGTCCTTAAAGAAGGAATCTCTGAACGGTTAATCATTGACTTTAAAGGATGTAAAATTAAATCACAGGCAAAGGAAAAATCTAGCATGATACGGTTCTTATCCACAACCATATGCGTTATTTTTGAATATTAATTCCATTACACCTCCACTTTATGTTTTTGTCACACTGTAAGACTAGATAGGAGTTATTTAAAAGTAATTAATCATTTTCACGACTTGCACCACTATTTGAACAGCATTTACTTTGCTAAATTATTCTGTTAGAATATTTAGTGACTGTCAGATTTTCCAAACAATAAAAAATAAATCTATCAACCAACAAATCCACATAAAGCAATTAGAGTAGCAATTAATGAATGTTAGACCTTAGAGAACAAAACAATTGCCTTTGTAGTGTGTAAGAAAGGGACTATTTATTTTTAATGTTTCTCAAATACAATGCAAAACCCAGGCAGAATTGTTTTTCTGACTGTACCTCATCTGTGACATATTGTCTGGGATTGTTGAAGTTAGTCTTATATTCATTAAATGGACTTACTGCCTCGTTGTCAAATATTACAATTTTTTAATCACATATAAAATATAAGTAGTTTGAGAGGTTTTTTCCTCAACAATTTTTGTAGCTTTAATAAAACATGTACTCATTTTGACAGAAGGACTGTTGTACCCTTTTATAATCAGCACAACCACCTTATAAGCCTATACTTACAGCTATTTAAACTAAAAAAAAAATTTAATGTTATTTGGTGATATTTAATAATTATTTTATCTCAAACTATATTTCAATATTTAATAGGTCATTTACAACCTAATTTTTAAAGACATTTTAAACTAGGCAATTTTTATAAGAAGAGTGTATGCAAATTATGATTTTCCCATGAAAGTACCTAATTTTCTAGATGAAATAGAAAGTAGAATATCTAAATGATATCTTTATTACTAGTAATTTTATAGATATTAAATGTTTGAGCAATATACTTTTTCTGTTTCATATCATTAATTGTTTTTACTACTTTAAAAAGGTGATTAATTATTTTTTATACTTGAAACGTAGAAAAAAGAGAGTGATAAGTAGAGTCAGGAGATTTTGATACTCAGAGCACAAGAAAATCTCAATGAAAATTTTAATTGAGAAGAAAGCACAGATCTTTGATCCTCTCAAAAATTCCAATTATGGCTGACATTTTGTTCTGTTTTCCATAAAGTACAATATTCTGTCAAAGAAACTTCAAAGTATTTGTAAGATGGAAACAACAACTGATATTTTCCAAAAGAACTTGGGACACCACTTGTCTCTGGCTTTCTATGACCTTGTTTTCAAAGCTGTCCTGGTTTGAGGTAAAACAGGACCAATTTTGTTCAGTAACTTCGCTTCTTAGCTGGGCCTCTTCTAACTACTGAAATTAACAGCATATTGTGCAGGCAATGTTCACTCTCTCAGTGATAAAACCAATGTTTATAGCTGATGCCCAGGCATGGTATGCAGAGAGTCTCTTGCTTATACTTATCGCTGTAACAGCCAAGGCCAACCAACTTTGTTGTTTGCCACGTTGGAGGGTTGGAAGCAGAAAAGCGTAGTGGGGTCCCACCTGCAGGGAGGAGCGGACAGGCCAGGTGACCGAAAACTGGCCAACGGAGTATTCCATCCCATCTGCATCATGCTCAGTAAAAAAGCTGAGGGTCAGATCCCTCTTGGTCTCTTGCTTGCCCTCTCTCTCTCTCCCTTTTTTTCCACCCGATTGCTCTTTCACTCTTGCTCTGTTTACTTCAATTGTCTGCCTTTGGTCCCGATCCTGAAGGCAGACCCGGAATCTGGTTCCCGTCCACCACTGAGTCCAGCCTGGGACTGCCCCAGTGCCAGCCGGTGTCGTGATTGTCATCCTGGGAGCTTGATACGGTTTTGTATATATTTCATTATTTCCTTGTATGTTATTATTAATATCTCATTAAAGTAGTTTAGTTTCTTCTAAACTCTTTAGTCTCTTTTTCCCTCCTCTGCCTCTCTTTTTGAAGAGGGGTAGAAGGGAGCATCTGTCAGTCCCATCTGGGGTCCCCCACATCCCCAGTGGCCGATTTGGCCTAAACCACGACAAAAGTGTTTAGTACTCTCATTCGGGAATCAGGTCAGTTTTTGAAAATTGAGATATACAAAATTAGTAGTCACTTTTCAACACTTTAGGTGCCATTTAAAAGCGTACACATATATTGACTCTTTAAATGCCTGTATTTTTTCCATGGTCTCCATTAATTTCTTCCCTGATGGAGGAAATTCAATAGGCAAGGAAAATATTTTGCTGTTATTACAATGGTTACTTCAGTAATAAAGACTCAGGCGACTTAGTTTTCAATTAACAGCCTCACTTTTTAGAAAAGGACAAGATGACACCATTTCAACAGACAATTCAGTGACTGAGTAGAAAGCAAATCCACATAAAACCAGGCTGCTGCTTCTGCTTTGCTGCTTCACTGATGGGTAACATGTGGCATATGAGAGTTTTAATTAGTTAGGCAATTAGTTGTGAAGCTTTATTTGAAAATGATAAATGTGCTGAAGAATCAGACGCAAGAAAGGAGGACACAAATTAATTTGTCCGTGCCTTTGTATGACTCACTATAGAGATATACATAGTGTGGACATGTAGGAGGTTTTTTTTCTTCTTCTTTAAGAAGGTTGTGTGGATTTTTTGCTAATTTGAATAGTGTAAAAAAAAAAAATCCCAGTAAGTGACAAGCTAGAAGCATCAGTCAAGTACTTGTTATCGCTTCTGTGATCTATGTCATGGAATCTCCACTTTTTATTGTGGCTAGAAAGTGATACTCAGTCAGCAGTCATGTAATTTATATTTTATTTGAGTGATCACTCAAAAACCAGACATTTTACTAAACTAGTGAAAGCAGACCTCATTGAGCCATGAATTTTCAGGACTTAATCCTACATTCCTTGTATTGTGAAAATACGTATATTTTAAGAGCTGATTCTGAAAACTTTGCTTCAGCTATACAGCAATTTTTGTTTTCAGTTGTAAGGACAAAACAGGAGCTGATTTAGTATCTAGTTGAAGCCAATGGAGAGGAAATATCTGGTCCTTAGCAAATATTATTTTTAACCTTGCAGTAAGCATACTGTGTAGGGCTACGTGTTAGGTGATATTCTCAGATAATAGCATTCATATCAGGAGTTTAAACTCAGTGTCCCTCCATGAACAATGAAGAAAAAGGTTGTCTAAAGGGTTATTCAGAACAGGATTCTTTGGCCCAAAGGAGGAACCTATCCTTTGCTCCCTTGGTGGTCTGAAAAAAAAAAGCCATAGGAAGCTTAGGCTCAGCATCAGTTCCAGCAAGTAAAACATAACAGAATATAATTACAGGTCTACCTTTGGTCATTTCTACATATATTTCTCAGCTTAATTGTAGATGTCCGTGCGATAAAGTATGCTCAGTTTTTTATATAATTTTTTCCTTCATTGCTTCTGATACATATTCTTTTTGTCAAACCCTTACTTTCAAAATTAATATAGCAAAGGAAAAAACAATATTTTTAAAAACTCTCCATTTAAACAAATATTAATACAACTACAAATAGTAGTTGTATTCAAATTCAAATCAGCTACCTACACAGATGTAAGACATTGCTTAAAAGAACAATTTTATTTAGACTACCACATAGAAAATATGATTATATTATAAAAAGAATATATACCAATTATTATATATTATAATATATATATTATATATATTATATATACTATGCATAAAAAAGTTAAAAACATATGCTATAAGCCTGTTAAAATCCAAGAAGAAGAAAACGTATCAGTAATTTTTTTCTTTGATTTTGCGCAACAATTATTTGCTTGGGAACAATTCTTTTATTGTTATTACAAGAGATCATTAATAAACCTAGCAATGGTGATGAAGGCCTCAAAAGAATAAGAGAGTCAAGCATATAATTTAACGAATGATAATACAGTAGAACTGATGCCCCACAAGTGCATATCAAATTCTATGTTGATATAATTAGTTTTTGTTAAAAATACTCTAGATGACTATAATAACATTTAGTATCATGTTTCACAATGTACACAAATTCAGACATAACAATTTTTAACAGATGCAAGATTTAAATAGTTCTCAGATGTTAATTGTGTGCCTTTATTACCTATAACCACTTCAAAACTGTTACCTTTTATATATCAAATAGTCTGATGGGGTTTAGTGTTCTTGGGGCCTCTGTCACTACTACAATCTAAATATTAATTCTGCCTTTTATTTTATGGTGTATCATACTAACAACAAAGCACAGATTTGCATAAACTCAGTGCTGGTAAATTCTATTTCCATTTCTACATGCCTCACGCAAAGCAAAGACCACTTCCCCACCAACATGAAAACATAAAAGTGTATGATTGCCCTTTTCACAACAACAGAGGTAAAATCTTATTTTACTTTTTTATTTCTGTTGTTCTGGAAAAGAATTTTTCTGTCCCAGAAGAGTTTATACTATACGAGCTGAAAAACATTTCTACCAATGTTCTTAATAAGATTGATATATTTTGCTATTAGTTACCCATTTTGATGATGAAGAATTACCAAATGTTTTGTCCTACACTGGCTTGCAGTTAGGCTTCAAGGCACCCTATCGATAAAGTATATAAGGTTGTGTCTATGCTTAGTTCTTTATATCTAACACCATGTTGTAGAGTTTACCAATGTATTTTTTTGTTGCAAGCAGAAATAGAATGATTGGACACAAGAAAGCTGAAAGACAAAAAGAGCATGTTTCTAAGACAGCACAGACCACTCTTTTATCAGGACTTCTGCTATCCATGGCAGATTAGCTTTCCAGAGTAATTTTATGAGGTACAGAAATTGTGCATTATTGCTGTCAGGTGTAGGTACAGAAGGAATGGGCAACAAATTGTAGTCCTTTTAGTAGGCACAGAGGAGATGCTGGTAGGTAAATTTCGTATCCAACCAGAGTATGTTGGCTTAAAATTAACACACCTGGGGCTGGAGGGCACATGTTGTGGATGGGTTTAGGTGTGGGGTTTTTGTTGTCGTGTTTTGGGAAGAGGGGTTGTTTAAGTAGTCTCTGCTCTGCTTTTCAGGTGAACACAAATTTCCAGGTTCCATTCATAAGACAGTTTTAATACAGTATGATTTTGAGTATTTTCACTTAGAAAGTGTATATTTATGAGTTGCTATAAGATGGAAATAAAATACACTATTTCATCAGTTCAATGTAAATACCATGATGGAAAGTCTGATCAGCATTTGCTATGTTTGAATTGGAAAGTTTATCACTTTGAGCCATCGCTGCACTGCTATTATTTAAAGATCACACACAGTGATCTTCACAAGATGAAATAATCTCCAAGCATAATTTCCATGCTCAGCTGAACATGTTTTCCCAACCTTGAATACCTCTGTGAACCAGCTATCTGTACTTAAGTTCTACTGGTTACTTGGAAATAAGAGAAGCCTTGAGAAGTGGCACAACGAATTTTGGTTAGGAGATACAAAGCATGGCAAATTAAAAGAAATATATTCATGCATTTTCAAGTAAAGGTTAAGTTAAAAAGAGGATACATGAAAGAATGAGGTCAGACTGATGAAGAAAAGTGTGAAGAGAAGAAGGCATTATAGCTGTAACTGAACAGGGAAACAACAAAGCTACGTATATAAAGTTTCAGTATAAAGTGTGATCTGATACCTATGACCATTTTATTCAAACAGTAACAAACACTATACCGTACACAATAATTACCACAAAGTAACAAGTATTTAGGAACTACAGATACATGGAAATGTTTAAATATCACCTGTAATGGTTGGCTGATCAGAGATGTTTCTAGCGGTCAAAGTGGAGCCAAAACAATAGATGTCTTCAAAAATAATGCATAGCTACCATAGATATAATGAAATTATGATTTTCAACCAAAATTGAAGAGATGGGTATAACCGCAGGCTCTTGCAGAGGTACTTAAGCCAGTTTTAAACTAATTAGGACTCCTTTAGCTTGGTACTCACGATGCTCAGTGAACACCCTGGAAACCTGAATAACTTACATGACTAGTTTGCACTGATATTTGCATCCAACTTTGCAAGCTTAAAGTTATTGTCGCTGTTTTGACTGTGCTTACACATGGCATGACAGCAGTGTAGTCAGAAGAAAACTATGCCAAATGTCATGGCATCTATTAGATATGGAGCTCCCTTTTCACCAAATTAGAACTTAACTGTAAATAAAAATACCACTAATATCCACTAAGAAAAATAATTGTTCCTCTGGGCCTTTGCCTAGCAAAGCAATAAGCCAGGAAAGTTAAGAAAAAGTTTTCAGGTTTGTGATCTTTGCTCCAATTTTCGCATCATGATCAAAGAGCACACAATCCATTTAATCATGTAATTCAACTGGCATCTGTTCACAACCAAGTCACATAAAATAGGTTCAGCTTGCAAGTGAAGGGCACTGTCACTTACATTATACACTGACAAACATCTGAAAAGCTCCCCCTCCCAAGTTAAATATGTTACATTTTAGAACTGTATAGAAAATAACAGTAATTTTACTTATTAAAAATACCATTACTGAATGTTGTTACTGTTGCAAAGCATAACAAAATAATTAAAAATGGCAACATAACAATTCAAAATTTTTCTTGAAAATATCAATAGAAAACCTCAATTATTCTAATAAAAAACATCAAGCTATTTCCATTCAGAAGAAAATTTTATTTTATATCTACATTTAGGAAAATTAAATGTAACTTTTAAATGTTATATACAGAAATTCTATTTAAATTTGTGTGTGTGTTAGTAAACAACACTATTTCAAACAGAAGATTGAAATAATCGTTTCAGAAAGTAAAACCAGCAAAAATTCAAAAATTAATGCATAATAGTGACAAAGATTTTTATATGATTGAATTTACTCAATTAAGATTAAAACAGATTGCATAACTTAATTTTCCCCATTCTTAAATCACAGAATCACGGATTTAAAACACAAATTTAAAAAATATATTTCAGAATGTAATCACATATAAGGTTTTTTTGTTCATTTTGCCTTTTTGAGCACCTGTGCCATTTGAGAAGGTAATACATTCATTTTGGAAGCAATGCTATAAATAATGTCTTTTCAAACATTGTCATGAAACAGATCAATTCAGAACTGCAAGCTTATCGGTTTATGACATTCACATCCATGTTAATCACTACAAATTTTATAAGTGTAGAGCCTCCAAAACCAAAATAACCCTCAGTACACTACATGGTTTTGTTCCTATCTTCATTTCATAAAGAGAGAGAAAGAGTACACATGAGCAGTGGCAATAAAGTATATATACAAAACCAAAATTGCTGTTCAGCTGAAGTCTATTCAAATCACGCACAATCTCTTTTTCTGGATTCATCAGAAGGTTGAAGCTGATCTTGCCAAGATTTTAGTTCCATTGCAAACATTCTTTTACTTATATAGGAACCCCAAAATCATGAAACTCACATCTAATCTAAGATCTTCAACAATCATATAGGATTTAATCAAAAATCTTTCTCTTTCCTTACCACCTCTACATACCACCGTGCATTTTGTAAAGAACAGATGCCTATAGCCACATCTATGTAGAAGCAAGTGTTTTTCAGGCTACATAACTGAAAACATTTCCAGAGGAACAATATCAAGCAGCAGTTAGTCCCATTAAGGTGGCACTTGGTTAATAGACTGACAGCCACTGAAAACAATCAAGGAAGACTTCAAAATTGCCCTTTGCAACAATCACATGTTGAGCAAAGGTGAATTTTACTGCCCTGACTAAGATTTTGACCTAGATCTGCCACAGGTAACACTTTGCATTCATATAGCACCTGTCACCTTTCATCCCTAAGGATTTCAGAGCACTTTTCAATAAGGCAGTACCGCTGGAATAAGGAATCAAGAAGATATTTTAAGAAGTATTCTCCAAGTGGAACCTTTGATACTAACCAAACAATTTTATTTTCAAAACTACTGGATAGAGTTGTAAAAACAACCCTTCAAGGAAAATTCTCAAAATTAAACAGCCACAGAAGTTCAATAAATCCCTAATTACTCCTTCTAATAGTCAGCCTGTAACACTGTAAAGTATTGCAATAAGAACTTTGTATTTAATATGAGGGTATTTATTTTTAAAGGCTAATATTATAAAAATGTACTTCTAACAAAATGTACAAAAGCATAGCTGAGAAGAGTTCATCTTTTACCACTGAGTAAAAACTACACTTTTCAGTGCTACATGCTTGGAATAACATGGGACTTACTTTATAAACCATCTTTGAACTGCATGGGTTAGATCATAGGGGTTTCATTCACATATCAGTACATGTACACGTGCCATGCCTTTTGATGCTGGCAAGCTTTGTGCATTCCAGCTTTTGTTGTGAGGTTCTTCCAAGGTAAAGAACATAACAGACCTTGCAGTCGCTTGGGAGATCATGTCCACAGTAACCCAAGCAGAGGCTGAAAATGCTGTCCTTCAACGCCACCAAAGACATGCTGCACCCACATTTCTCAACAGACAAGGCATCTTTCAATGTTTTTTATCCCACAGGAACATGAAGTATTCGCACCATGACTTGCCTAGCACTTGCTCCGTCACAGAGCTATACAGGGGACATTCCCTTTTACAATGGTAACTGCCTTACAAGAGGCAAATGGTGGTGAAGAAGGGTGAGCAAGAAGCTTGGCATGTGGGCTAGGTACCTTCTACCTTGGTCTGCAGTGGTCAGGTGCACCAGTATCTGCTCATGTCTGGCCCTCCAAAACGCCTTCATGGAGCCAGACACCCCTGTATTTATCTCAGCGTCCACAACTCCTAAAGATCTGTGGACTCATTTAAAACATGCCCATGGCAAGGGTTATTTTTCTCCTTGGAGACAGGTTATATGGTAGGCCTAGTGTCAACAGTGCTCACCAGCATCCAAAGAGAAAGCACAGGTCAGAGGGAAGTGGAGGGGAGAAATTCCTCCATAGCATGTAGTAAAACATATCTTTTATCTTCCAAAAGTGAGTAAAAATTTGTATTAAAATTCTCTGAAATCAAACAGAGATTAGGAAATGACAAGAAGAGCAAGGGCAGATGTCCTTACCCTTCACTGTTAACTATAACCACATGGACTTTAGCCTCATAAGAAGATTTGAGTTAACTATGTCCTTATACAAGCAGCTTAGAGAACCCTCAACAACATTAACACCCTGCCCGTTCAACCTGATCTCCAAATAAAGACCTATGGCTGCCTGGTGTTCAGGCAGCTTATTTGTACCAAGCAACAAAAAAGCTCCTTGATAAAATAACAACATACCAACCACTTCTCAAAACACAGCTCATCCAAAATAGTTGCTTTCCAGTACTGAAGCTCTTGGACCCTAAAGGCTGGGTTTTGTATGGGATTGCTTCAGAAAGGCTGTTTCTCAGACACAGCTATGCAGAGTGCAATGGAAACCTTCCCCAGACTCATTAACAATTACATCCAATGCAGTTGATTCTAGACTTATTCTTACCTTCAAAGCAGCTGCCTCCACAGAGCATGACAACTTTCTTTGACTGTTCCTGTTAACACTTCTGTTTGCACGCTCATCCCCCTCCTGCAGGAGGAGACAGGCACAGACTATAGACATGGCCACGTGCAAAAACTTCCTATGCTGAGACCCTTGCATAATTTTTTTTTTTTTTTTTTTTTTTGTAGGGCAACGCATATATTTTACTAGCATCACAGTGAGCTCAGTCCAGGAAAAGCAGGGCAGGTTTTCTGACCCATACTTCAAAATATCTGAAGAGGAATCCCATGCAGAAGAGTCACAGTTAAGTGAATTAAGGCAGGTCACGCAAAATGTGCTGTGAAAGATTATCCCGATCTGACCCAGTGGACAGCACTGCTTTGGTCTTTAAAACTGTTGAAGTTGTACCATATTCAGAAAAAAATTAGGATAATCCTTAACATGCTACTTAAAAAATAAATGATAATGTCAACTGCAATAATGTCCCAAAGCCTCATCCTAGTCAGGGTGACAACTTCTTTGCCTGTGTGAATGTATGCACAGAGTATAAATTTATTCAGAACACCTTCCCCTTCATGAAACTATGCTGAAATGACCAATTGGGATAGAACTGACCACAAAAAAATTAGACAGACAGGCAACTATTGCCATTCCTGCATTGCTAATGTTAATTTTTGATAGACACTGTTCAGCAGCACTTAATCAGATTTTACTTTTGAGATTTCATTCCCCCTCCCCCTCCCTTAAAGTGTTCAGCCTTTAAACTTCTGATTCAGTGAAGTTACTTTCGGTTTCCACAACTATGACTGAAGGACAGTTGTAGCCTCTAGTTATTTCTGTCACTTAGAGAGCTTTAAATCAGACCTTTTGATATAAAAAGGGTCAATAAACATGACAAATCCTGAGAACCGCCTTCCATGGAAATGAGCAGGTGTAGCAGGTGTCCATCAGCTGTCAGGAGCTGATGTTGCCTGTAGGGCAAAAGGTATTCAATAGAAAAACAGTCTTTGAAATGGAATTAAATTCCGTGAGGCACTTTAAAATATAATCTCAAAATCATTGGTTGTAATGAAATACACTTGCAACCAGAACTAGAGCTTCCATCTCAAGCAATGTTCTTGTACCTTGATGAGTCAAAACTGATATTTTCTTTTTATTATATAAACTACACCTGAGATTCTACAGGGAAGGGAGTGTGATTTGGGGTTCTAATATTTTGGTTTTGGCAATCAGATCCAATAGTAGACTTTCAGCTTCCCTATACAGTGAGCAAGAAGTTGTACAGCTTAGCAAGAAAAATGTGCTCTGAGCTTAATTTTAATGTTATGTTTTAGATAGCATTCTTTTAAAATGAATCTTTCACACAGTGTATTTACTGACATTGAATAGATATCCAGCTGAACTGACAAAGCATAAGACAGGGATCAGTATCACGTAGTTTGTTCTTAATGGATCTGGCATGCCATTCTATGGGAAGATACCATTAGTGTCTGCTGGCATCGATTTAATTAATTACTAATCAGGAGCCATGCCAACTGCTTGGCATAAGTTCGGGTGAGAGCCAATTGTTTGTGGGCTTAATCATCTGCATGTCAACATTTTTTTGCCCTCAGGTAGATGAGCAGAATGTCAACTGCTTCACAGTTTATGAATGAAGAGCTAGATGGGTGGATAAAATGGGAAAGAAAGGATTTGGATGCCAAATTCTTTTCAAGTATTTGAAAATAATGGCTGCTATAGTAATCTCTCAAAACTCCATCAAGATCAAGACTTCACTAGTTAGAGGATGCATAAATATAAGTAAATATTTTCTTTCAGTCTTTGGAGAGCACACTATTTTTAAGGGGAATCCAGCAGTTAAAAATTTCTGCAGAGTGGCTTTGTTTCTGCCACTTATGCTATGAACACATCCAAGTTTTTTTTATTTTGAACTCAGTGTGCCAATTGCAGCTGGTTTCCCCTCCTACAGTGCCAGAACTGTGGCTTCCTCATCTTTATTCCTCCAGTCTTCTCTACTCAACCAAAAAGTGAAAGATGTTGCCTTTGCAAATTTTGTCACTTTTTCCTTGTTGTCAACATAATGGTCAAGTTAATCAAACATGCACAATTTTGGCTTTTCCCCTGTTTCTCTGTATTGATTCATTTTGTCAAAGTTTTCAAAGAGGAATGTGAAGGTAGAGAATTAATAAAAACTTAATAAAAACTTAAAACAATACTTAAAACTTAAAACTTAAAACAATATAGAAGAGGTAAAGAGATGTAATGAGCTAGAGATTCAAGCCAATTTCCATCTCTAATGAAGGTACTTGGTACTTTCTGGTTTATAATACACAGGGGTGTGATTAAATGTTGTGGTATGTTAACAATGACAATTTTCTCACCAAATACAATTGAACAAGCACTTGTAGTAACATTTTGAAACTTTAATGGCAACATGTTTGTCTTTACAAGAAGTCACACTTTGACCTACACTATCATTCAATGTTGAGGTTGCAGATTAGTATTCCAGAACTCTTATATTATACTAAAGTATTGCTTTCAGTATATTTGTTAATAAAAAAGGTTGACTTAAAATCCGATGGAAGTACATGGACCATACATGCCAATACTTAAATTTGGAATAACATAACCTATTGGGGCCACAGTTTACTGTAGAAGTAAATAACAGAAAATATTAGATACATAAATCTTCATGGACTAGAACAAAAAAGCCGTTTGTGTTACATTAACAGTAACTGGACACCCAGAGCTGACATTTTTCCTAAGACTGAAAATATTAGATAGATAGTTCATATACAAATCCTGCCTCAAAAAAATCCAACATGTAATCCAACAATTCTGTAACCAGACTAATTTTTAAAATTCTCCAACTCCTGTTAAAAAATGTGTATCTGTGCTCAAGTGACCAGAAAAGAGCAAGTTCAGGTTTCAGCATGTGCCTGGGATTTAAGGCCGCTCTGAATGGAATGGGTTTGGGTGGTGATTAGCAAGAAATCTGAGACAGAGCTTCTAATACAGTCTAAAATATAGCAATAAATTTATTAACACATACTAGAAGAAAAAGATGAGAGAATGAAGGTGCTCTAGACTTAATTCGGGCCAAAACCAAACACCTTTAATCTCAATCAGTTCAGCACAACTGTCTTGAACACTTACCCTCAATGTTGCCAAAGCTTTAACCAGGGTGCCAGAGCTTCCTGGATGAAGGGGTATAACAAAAGCTAATATCTGCTATGCTAGTTCCATACCATCACTATGGTACCTTATGGTGTGGAAGCATGCCAGGATTATTTTTAGAAAAGCTGAAATGTGCATCCTGGTTTTGGTGAAGAGCAGTATAATTATTTTCTTACATTCTATTTGATGGCCAAACATTGTTTAATATTAAATAATACTTCTTGTCTCACTAATGAAATGCTTTCCAAATGGCCTGGAGCTGAAAATGCACATGTACACACATTTACATGAAAGACAGTTGGCTTAGACAATAGTCATTGAATATGGTGTGCAAATTTTAAATTTGCAAGGAAAAAAACCCACAGAAAAGTCAATGTTTGTTTCTATATAAATTACCTTTAAAATACAAACTAAATGTAATTTTTACCACAAAACGTAAGTAACAGTGTAGTTTCTGGTCAACTTTCATGTCTCCCTTATGAACTGACAACATAATTTAAGTTTAAGAGCTCATGATTTCTTTTTAAAGCACTACAGAAATGAAACCACAAGTTGATCAATTTCTTCTTAAAAACTCTTTGTAAAAATTATTCTTTTATACTTAATAAAATTCTGAATAGATTCATGGCTATGGAGAGTAGTAGAAAGAAACATTGTTTATCATCTATTACAGCAAAGATTAGGTGTAAGTAGAATTAGTCTTTTTTCAGTACTATACCCTGAAGCGTCCTTCAAAACAGTTTTTCAACTGTAAGTTCTTATGAGAATTTTAAACAAAAGACTATTATATGGAGGTAAATCGTTCGTACTAAAGTGACAATCTGCAACTAAAACCCTGACAGAATGTATGCTTTAAATCAGTACTGCTATAATATGAACTAGTTATTTAAGGACTCATTGATCAATTTTCTTCTTCATCTTTGAATTTTAAAGTTTGAATTTCCTAGCTCTTTCTCATTTTAATGTCTACCTGACACATTAACTTTGAAATCTGTCTTGCATGGATGTTGATAGGGTAAGAGAATGAACACGATCATTATAATAAGTTGTATACGTATTCTGCTATGACTGAAATTACTTAGCCTGTCACCTGTTATATTGGACTTAGAGGAAAATAGTCTGGCCTGAGGAACAGTCGAGGGTAAATGAACATAGTACTCTGAGCAAAGAGGAGATACTCAGCTGAAGACTGTTTTAAGACCCTGTTATTTCTTTTTGATGTATTACAAATCTAGATGTAAAACTTTTCATACCAACTTTTGTTTGTTAGTATTGCAGAGACTATTAAAGCTGAAAGCAAGGATACCTTTTAGTTCTTGTTATAAAATAACTGCTTCTTTTCAACAGGAAATCAAAATTTATAACACAATTATAACAGACATGTGATTGCAAGGGCTATTGTTACATCCCAGCAATATGATTTTTAATAGTAGGTAATAGCATTGTACATACATCAGCTACTACTGGGTATAGCTTCCTGTGAGTAAGTGTCAAGTTAAATAGCTTTGCTCTGAAATAAGCGGTGAGTGAAATGCTCGTAATTCTTCCACTGACAGAGCTAGAAATAGGGTTCCCATTCTTTTCTTGAATGCCTGGATGAATGTTGAATGGTGGCAGATAGCTTTTCATATGTATTTATGTGCAGCAGTGACATCCAGTAAACAGGTAATTCCAAGAAAGCAGTTTTCTTCCAGTGGGTTTCCATAAAAAAAAGATTGGTGTTGGAATAAAGTAAATATGGAACTAGTGGTCTCAGAAAAGCGTCTCACTAATTCACTACTTCAAATTCATATTTAATTGATATGCTAAATATTTGGTTTCTGGCTAACCTTGTGAAAGGCTTATTCTATAAAGATGCTATAATATTTAACATTTTTTATTTGTATGTGCTTCTAAATAATGGTAGAGCTTATCGGAGCCTACTGGTAAGTTGTTAGAACTAACAGGTAGACTTCTTGAGTCCAATTAGTTTCCTCATCACTTGCTTCGTAGGTCATGAGCCATTCAAAAATACCTTACACTTGTCAGACAATCCCCAAGGAAAAAAGTCTGCCCTTGAGGAGATGAGGAATAAACTTTCCTAGCTGGTTAAATACAACAAAAGCAATGAGATTAGATGTTGTCCCCATCTGACAAAAGATTTAAATGAGATTTGGAACTCCAAAGACAGAAATATTCAGCACTCTGTCTGGGAAGTGAGGAACTTCCCAGGAAAAAAAAAAAGTTATTAAGTTATTTGAATGAATATATGTTTGTGTTCCTGCTACACTACTACTAAATTACAGAGAAATTTAAGGCATAGTTTTAAAAGCCAATACTTACAGAAATAGGTTTCATTTCTGATGGTAGTTTAACTGAAGTTAAGGTGGTTTTGTCTCCAGCTAACATGTGCATTGAAGAACAATGGGAAAGTTTTCTGATATAGAAAGAAAATAAGAAAAACCTCGTAACATTTTCTGTGGACATGCATTTAGCTCAGCAATGGGGTTTTTTTGAGCCACAAATACAAAAAATAGCAGCTAACACATTCTCCACTGTAATCTACCAAAACCTGTTGCTTTTTCTCCACAAAACTGTGTTAGATATGCATGGCTAATGTGCCTGTCCACAAGTTATGAGAAATATGATTTAACTAAAAGTGGATGGTTTGACTCCCATCCACAAGCTGTTTTACTTTCTGAATTTTACAGCCTGAAACTAGCACATCAGGAGACACTTTTTGACTGCAATATACTTGCTCTAGTTCCTAGAGTAAAAAAATGCACATAAACTGCCTTAGATGAGTAGTCAATAGCGAGCTGTCTACTTTTGTGTAGTTTTACATATTTTTCAACTACCTCAAAGACCCAAGTGCCATAACCAGCACTAGCAGACAAGGTACAGATGTATTAGTGTTACAAAACCTTGAAATTTGTACAACGACTGTATTCATTTCCTTGATCTTGTGTACTCTTACCTAATTTCTGTTTAAGAAATACTAATGTATTGTTACCTATAAGTAAAAAAGATACCTCATATACAGAAAGCCTTCTATTGAAAGACATATAGGAATGAAAATCATTTACATAAAATGCTGTGATATTTCAAATTCTTGCCAGTAGAATGAAAAGCATCTTTTTCATGTAAGTGTAATCATATGACATTATAAAACACTAAAAATTTTTTTTTTCCTTCTCTCTCGCCCCCGCCACTCCCCTTCATTTTGACATATATCTCTTCAGTGGGATTCAGGCTACCTGTCATGAAGTGTGGCAATATTAAAAGCAGGAAATATACTCCAGTCTACACATCTGGAATACATTTCTTTCTAGGCTATTTAAATTCGTTATTTACCCCTGGCACAAATAGAATTTGAAATACTAAAAGAAAAAAAAAATCCTTGTTACAGACTCATATGCCTACATTTTCTTACCCCTCATCTCCACTTTGCTAATCTTTGCTTTTTTTCCCTAGCTACAGAAAGTGCTTTTTTGTTTTTGTAAGGAATAATATTTAGTTTGTAATCTAAGCAGAAAAGAATGAAGCATTACAAGGAATGCAGATATATGAGTGTCTCACTGGAGGTTCTCAGTTGTAATTTAACCATCTGTGCAACAAAAAGTTCAAAAATCTATAATTTACCATATATTTTTGTTATCTTGGATTGTTGACATTGTGTCTAGAATAGTATTCAGATGGACAAGACTCCCATTAAGCAAAATGAGCTTCAGATCACAGAAAAAGGCGAGATCAGTATTTGTAAAGGTAGTTAAAAATGCATATCTGTATTATATTAAAAATTGTGACCTTGCTGACATCGATATGCAATTTGATCATTAGATTTTACCACAATAAAAGTGTAAGAAGTCAGTCCTTCACTGTTGACTTTTTGCTGCTCAGCTTTCAAAATGAGGAGCCAAAAGGGATACTCAGAATATCCTCTGGAGTTTTGTTAGTATTTTATACTCCCAAAAATCTTTCTTGAAAACTATTCTTGAAATGATTTGGTTACCAACTCACTCATGCAAAGTGAATGGCTGTAAAAAAATTAATAATAAATGCCAGTGTATTGACTAGAAGTTTCTGAAATTTCAGTGATTTGTATTATGGATCACTATTTTGTATCATGAGAGAGAAAGTACGTTAGCAAAGGTTGTTGATGCCTAATTGTAGATTCCACCTTCCTCCCAATACTATAAAGCAGCACCAGTAACAGTGCCAAAAGGAAATCCCTAATTATGGTGTCAAATAATCCTAGAAGGGTTTAGGATACCAAAAAAAAAAAAAAAAAGTTTTAAGAAAGGAGAAAAGAAGGAAAAAAAGAGTAGGGAAGATTAGCATCACATATGTGCAAAGAATGGTTAATCTAGACATTACCTATATTAACTGAAACTTGCCTGCACAACCTCATATGAAAAAGGGTAGAGTTTAGGATACACAGAATACACAAAACCAGACTTCACACATTTTATGAAGTGTGCAGAGAGAATAATTCTAACCTTGCAGGAAGCTAGACTGGACGACTGCCCTTCTCTCATGTTTTTCGGTTCTATTCATGCCCATTAATTAAAGCTTTTCCCTGAGTGGTAAGGTTTGATTCAAAGCTGGCTCAGGTGTATAACAGCGTACCTACTAAGTAAAGATTGTTAGAACTTCCTAGTTTTAACCTACTTTCAGTATCATAAAAAGATTCTTGTAACAAGGTTTTGTTAAAATAGCTAATCATTGTATGTCCAGTCTTTTTTCCCAGTTTGCAATAGCGGTTTCTTGTTCCATCTTGTCTTAACAACTCTTGTGACACACTAGCAAAACCCAACTCGTTCAAAAGCAAAATTTGGCATGCTATAATAAGAATTCAGCTACAACCTTCAGTGTACCTGTAAGACAGTCTACCCTAACAAAATATTAGCTCTAACTGAAATTCCATAATCAAATGAAAACCATCCTGAATTACCATAACAAGAAATAACAATGGATTTTTACTACTGCTGTAAGGTACAAACATGCATTCCAGTAGTAATTTCATGCAGTCATTCTACAAGTAGACTGAAAAAAAGTTGTGGGTTGGTTTTTTTTTTTTTACCCCTTTGAAACTCTTTATTATGATAATCATAAAATCATAGAATTGTCTAGGTTGAAAGGGACCTTTACCACCACTAAACCACATCCCTAAGCACCACATCTACCCAACTTTTAAATACCTTCAGGTATGGTGACTCCACCACTTCCCTGGGCAGCCTGTTCCAAGGTTTGATAACCCTTTTGGTGAAGAAATTTTTCCTAATATCCAGCCTAAACCTCCCCTGGTGTAACTTGAATCGCTTTTCAGACAAAAGAAACCTTTTTTGTGGAAGAAAATTAAATCATATGAAAGCCCACATTTTTTAAGATTTACCCCTTTAAAAAAAGATGGAACATAATCATATCAGTCTATTTGCTACTTTAGTGAGGAGATGTAAAAAGATTTGCAAATTTCACATAGTCATAGCTCAGAAAATAATACCACTTGTTCCCTTCAATGCTTGTATTTTCCCACTTATTAAACAACAAATTGGTCTACTGAAAAAAAAACTCCAAAAACAACAATAGAAATGAATTTTATTCTCCCTAAGAAAAAAAATCTTAATTCAGTATTCCTTTTTGTATCCCTTTAAGATATTTTATACATTTAATTTTTTAAGTATTTCAAATTATCTTAAATAAAATAAATGCTAGTTTGACAATACTAGCATTTCTTCATCTCTCATTGATGTTTATGCAAAATCAATACATCAAAAGAATGCAGAGTATTTTGAAAACTGACCTAAGATCTTTATGAACAGGATTCATCTCATTCAACTTTAGCCACTAGAAGTTTGACATCAAATCTCAACTAGATATTTACATTTTTTCTAAAAGTCAGAAAACTCCTTCCCCACCTCCTAATTTAGAGGAGTCTCAAGATAAGCACCTCTTCAATGGCTTCTGAGGAAGCCTAGAAGTTTGCTTACAGTTGATGTCAAGCTCTACAATGGTGAGGGATAAAATAAATAACTCATCCTATGTTTCTGAATATCTGATAAATAACAACTGGTCTTAGAAACATACCTACTGTACCTATTTATTCATTTTATTCCTTCTAACATGCACACACTTTGAGTAAGCATAGTTCAGGAATACCATAACCTGCAACAATTAAAAATCGAGGCAAGCTCTACTATAGTAATTTTTGTCATTCTATATAACGAATTGGGGCAAGATCAGAAAACAGCATATTAAAAGCCAAGACCTCTGGCTCATTTTGAAAGTTGTACTGAAATTACTGGTGATTTTCTATGAAGGATTAAAGAACAAAAGTATAAAATAAGACTTGAGACTGGAAATGCTTTCATGTATAAAAAAATTTTAGACAAAAAAGCCAAATCAGTGGCTGTTTCCCATTTAACATGTGAATCAGAAACCAAACTACTTTCATCTGGCAGGTAGAGAAAAAGGTGCAGAAAAGCTAGCCTTGCCCATGAAGTAAGTGCTATCCACATTTCTATGCCGTGGTTCCACCCTGTTTACACACTGAATGGCTTTGATGAATTTCAAAGAACAAAATCCATATTTTTATAATGCAACTCCTTCAGCAAGAAGGAAAAGGGAGTCAACAGGGAAGCCTTCCTTGAAAAAGAAAAGTCAATATCCATTTTATAAAAGAACAAAGAAGGCAATTTGAAAGGAAATGCGATGCTACGCATGTGACAATGTATCCCATTGCTGAATTATGTACTGTGCTTAAAGATAAATAAAGCAGAGTAAGTTTTACTTGCTTACTGTGACTAAATAGGTTACACATAGAGGTTACACATAGTTGTTTCCATTTTGTGAGCTAAATGAGTACAATGAAACCCATTTTAAATCATAAGGGACTGGCAAATGTCACTAGACTAACAGAGATGCTCTTTAACAGCAAGACAAATGAAGCTTGTACTAAAAGCCTTAGAGGTTCTTTAAAATGTTCTTTAAATGACAGTTGTAGTCATACAAGTAGTCCTCAGCAATGTTTTTGTTTCTTGTGGTATTTGCATACTTTGTATTTAAGCAGTGACATGCTGATAACATGGAGGTTGCTTCATAATAGCAGTCGCAGTCTCTCCCCAATCTATTCCCACCTTGTGAAGATAAAAATCTCCTATGTGTTAAAGCCTCCCATTACATTTTATTTTGCTGTCATCTGAATATTACAATTTTGCACAGTGGGTACAAACATATCTATGTAACCCATCCAGCTTTTTTAATATATTGCTTATGCAATGATTGTTCTTATGAATAAAATGCCACTTAACCTCAAAAACACTATATAAGCAAGTTTATCTGCTGAATACTTGATATAGTAATTGGCTAATTAGCTCTCCTACACATCCTCTGAGAACACTCTTAGTATACCATCCTTACAGAGGGTAGAAACATGGGAGGGAAGATCACTGACATGGCCGGGGTCATTGGAAACATCCTTGCCAAACATTAAAAATGAGCTGGCTTATGTCCTGCGCTTAGACCATGTCATTCACTAATGAAAGTCTGTCAAAAAAATAATTTTACATCCAGAGCATATGGTGCATCATAACAATTGTCTGCAGCAGTTCCTGAAAGCTATTTGGAAGAACAGCTGTTGTACAGGGTGGAGGCAGAGGGACGTTGAAAGGGGCAAGACAACAGATTTAATGATAGAGAATGAAAGCAACCCATTTTGCTTAAAGTTATTAAGATTATCATCTTAGATTTACATAATGTCTTTTAGAAGGAAGGATGCTAATGTATTTTACAAATAAAAGGCTTGGTATAAGGCAAGGGACAGTAAAGTAATACTACAGAACTGTAAGGTGGTTGCAGCTAACAAAATTACATAGCAAGTTGCTTCTAATCATATGTGCTGTCAGCCCAAGCCATACCCAGTCAAATGCTTAGGCAGTTTTAACACTTTTGGAAGAAGTCATGTGAAGTCCTAGAATTCCTATGAGCATGGTGAGGCACTGGAACAAATTGCCCAGGGAAGTAGTGGAGGCCCCATCCCTGGAAGTGTTCAAGGCCAGACTGGATGGGGCTTTGAGCAACTTGGTCTAGTGGGAGGTGTCCCTGCCCATGGCAGGGGGGCTGGAACTAGATGATCTTTAAGGTCCTTTGCAACCTAAACCACTCTATGATTCTACGAAAAACCCACACATAGGCAGGCAGAAGCAGAATAGATGTGTTTTTCATGTGAGTCAGTTATTACATTTTGAACTAATGCAGACAAAGATTTAATTTGTCCTCTTATCATGGCTGCACTGGTAGGACTGAAAATCCATCAATGACCCAGCTGGTTCTGCTGCCTGTGCAATTTTTTTGCCCAGATCTGGCCACATTCCCTACAGAATTTTCCTAGGAACCTGGGGCTTTCCCTGAACAGAACTGTAGTGGCAGTAAGAAGAGGCTGAGACTTAGTACTTAGCTTCATAGCCCTAACAACACACAAAGCTAGTTGTCATTGTTTCCCAGTCAGTTCTTGTTTAGAGAACTATATTTGTTTTACCTATATAGATTTAAGTGTGTATTAGTTTCCTATATTTTAAAATTTTTCAGTAGGTATTTTTTAGAGTTTATAAAGAATCAGTGTATAATATTAAAGGTAAGTGGTGAAGAACACTATATCCATTAGAGCATAACATCAAAAAATGCTGCTATTCAAACTAGAGATTAGCCACACTACTGTACTCAACCCTTTAGCTGTCATAGCCCCTTTAATGATATATAAGTCTGGATGTCTGGGCATCAGATGATTCTTCATCTAAAAGGTGCCGCTTATTATCCTATGCTCGAGCACAGACTAAGCACTAACCAAGGGGGAAACAACAGTAGGTCAAAATGACTGAAATATTGTTTTCTAAATCTTCCATCTGAAATAATAACCAGGTTCAAGTAATTGCTGTTCTCGTGATTTTATCATAGGCTTTCAATATCTGAATTTTTCTTCCAAATAAGGTCCTGGAGTCATGGCTATAAGAAAAATGGGTGTTTATCATTAACAATGACAAGCTCCAAATTCTCTTCATTGTAAAGAAAAGCTTGCAGATGTGGCTACAAGTTACTCTCCTAATACCAGCAGGCAGTAACACGCACTCAGAATTCACTACCGCACACAAGGGTAAAGTGTAGTCCTCAACTCAGAAACTAACTATATAGCACACAATTCTCTTTTAATCTCCAAGTCATAAAACGGGTTTCCAGTCACATCCAGAACAAGTGCCACAAAAACCAAGTAGACTGACAAGTACTTCCTAGAATATTTGAATTTGAACAAGAACCAGGAAGTTTTGGGTATTTCCTCCACCCTAAATTAACCCTTTCTTAATCCAGCAATCTTAATTCAGTCAATTGTCATACAAAACAAATCATTACTTGATGTCTTCTGATGGTAGACATGGCATTCTGTTCTGATTATTCTCACAATAAGTCCTCTCAACAAATTTAACATTTTTACAATTCAGTATTGTAATAGATACTGTAATAGCCAACACCAAAGTTATATTTGTGTTTTATTTTTTAAATAAACAAGATGTGATGACATAACTTTTTAAGTAACCCAGTAACCCTTCCAGTGCCATGCTTCTACAAAATTCAAAGCTGGGCTCTTTTACTAAATATCATATATGTTAGGCATTGTGGAATCTGGTAGCACAGTACAGTCAAGGCTGCTGCAGCTCTATACCCCACGTCCAAGCAGTTGTGATGCTGAGCATGTATGCGCAGTAGGCTTAAAAGCACAGGTATGCAATACGCGTACACAGCTGGCCACAGAGAGCAGCACAGGAACACTCAGCACTCACACAAGCACAAGCAGCACCAACAATCCTCATTCCGCTGTCCTCTCGGGGTGGATCAGGATGAAGGTCTCTTAGCAGGAAATATATATGTACGTTGGATCCCTCTAGCAGCTGGGGTGAGACACTCAGCCTACATGGTTGCCGGCCCCTGGATCCCAATCTCCCCAGCTCCTGGCACCCGGATATATGATCCCCTGAAGCTGCGGCCCCACTCTGGTTGCTGGTACAATGCCCTCATGCCCACACACCCTAACTCTAACACCGTGCATCTCTCCAGTAACTGGGTTAAAACATACAATCCATCCAGCAGTTGGCCTCACTCTTCCCAGCAGCCTCCTGCACAAGAGGACACACACATAGGTGTCTCAGCTTCTCCAGCAGCTGGCCTTCATTCCCTGGTCTCTCTGGTGGCCAACTCACCCTGTGCTTTTGCACTCAGAGGCACACCTCACCCACTCCCCTTGCTCCCAGACACCTCACTTACAGGCTAGTCCAGCTCGATCTTTGCTGACAATTGCACACTCACACACCTGCACAAACACATACACAACAGAACCCCTTAGGAAAAGAGTTAGAAATGAAGTTTTAGAAGACAGGACCGACTGTGCTGATCAGGCGCAGGGCATAGCCAGAGAAGGGAAGTGACACATCTGGCCTTTTCTATCCCCTTATCCCTTTGATTTTTCCCCATGCATGTTCCTTCCCAAACCACCCTGATCCCTCCCCTTCCCCACATTTGGTTTCCCCTCAAAACATCCCGCAAGTCTCACAAAATCCCAAAATTCTCTATTCTTTTATCCCATAACAAGTTCCATAGCCCTAGGGAGTGACCTCTTCAGTCTGTAAGGGGACCTGTAGAACTGCTTCCACTGACTCACAGTCATGGGTCTCGCCCAGCCCATGGGGCTGACCTCCTCCTAGGATTCCCAGGGAGGGGCCTTGTTCTCCTGACTGGGATACTGTGGTTCCCTCACCCACAATCGTGCCTCTGTGCACCGCTGTGCTTAGGGGAGTGTGAACTTTTCATGGGCTGATCACATTCCTGTGGTGGCCCAGAGAGCAGCTGGAGCAGCATATTATTCAGGTTCCGCCACCTGCCCCTGTGCCTCTGCAACCTTCCATGTGTGGAGAACAGCTTTTTTATTACATAGCCTAACAGTATGTAACTTTTCACATTACAAACACCAACCCTTAAAGATTAAAAATATGTCTAAAACTCCATATGTCTTTTATAGGTTCTATTTTATTATAAGCAAGAAAAAAATCTTTCGCATCAATTGCTTAAATTAAAGGATGCCATATGGGCTCAAAGGTCTGCTCAGACAGAACATCTTGTAGATTTGGGATTCAAATGGACTTATGTAACTAATTGAAAAACACTCATTTCTACACAAATGTAATGCCACAGAAATTAGAATATAAAACTTGCTGGGCCAGTATAAGTCAGAGATATCAGTATTTTACTGTATACTTCAAAGCCTCTAAACTTTTTGATTGATTGTTCTCTTCTTCATCACCAGTTCATTGCATTAGAATATTATAGTGTCTATGAACATTTCCATTTTTAAATGAAGAGAATTCTTTTCTTAAAGGATATTTTTCTGAATGTCACTACCTTTGCAACACACGTGGAAACCAGCAAATGAATTGTCTACTAATACAAAAGTTATTCATTAGAAACTTAATTACAAAAATCAGCAAGAAAAAATTTCTGTTTCAGGTATGCAAAATTCATTATTAGTCATCTAAATTCATCCTGAGTAATCTAATTCATAAGGGTCTAGTCTTCAGAAATAAAAGATAATCCTCCATGAATTAAATGGAAGTTTTATTTTAGATTTTTAAGGCTACATGTAGATTATCTAACAACTGCATGCATTTACTCCAATTAGATTTTTTAAAAAACACATTAATGAGGTATGGAATTCAAGGTATCCAAGACTAGTAAGGACCTTTTTAACAAGCAACTGAAATTTAAGACCTTTTCTTAGAAACCTGAATATTAATTACACATTGAAAACCTCTGAGGCTATATCCTCTAAGGGAAGATTCTGCATGTGGCATAATTCCTTAAAGTTTTCATACTGCTGTTAGCTTCATATACGTACTCCAGAATAAAGGGTTTCTGCTAGTGAAAAATAAGTTAAAGAAAACATATTGGTGGAAAATAAATTAGAAAAAAATGTCACATTTACATAATCCCTACTTTTATCTATATTTGACATCTTTATCCAGCAGTGTTCATATTTTCATTTTTTACTCCTGTTTTATCAGAAATAACACTTTTAGCCAAATTACTTTTCCAAGGTGGAAAACCTGTGGTCAGTCACATTTTAAAAATACATTTATTCTCCTCAAAGCTATTCCAATAATAATTTTGGCCAATTAGCAGAGCAAAGAACTGGATGACAGGTACCTGAGGTTCTATTTCCATCTCTGCCACTGACCTGTTTAAATTACATCATTTCATCTGTGCTTTGGTTCCTATCCTAGGTTTGATTTTCCTATATACTTCAAAGCAGACATAGCTTCTAATTGCATGACTGTCTAACATAATGCTGCAAAGCCCTTAGCTGGGTCTGTAGGTCTAACTGTACAAAACACAAAAATATGTCTTATATAGTCTTATCCTATGCACCAGGTTCTAACATCAGAGAATTTGTATATTTTATTATTTGTGCTGTGTTTTGATAAGCTTAAGTAGAGTTACCACAGTCTCCTGAATTATCAGGTCACACATCTGTACACTCTACAGGAAACTGCTTCTCCCTCTTTGTATCTACAAAACATTCAAGTGTGGTTCTTCATTATAGAGTTTCCAATAAGATTAGTAGGCTATTACCTACAATACGCTCAATTCCAGAACCACATACTTTGTGAAATATTTTCATTGCAAAGGATTTTACTGTGTTCAACAGAATACGTTAGAAAATATTTCTCCAAGTATGAAAGCATTTGGTTTTTCTTAGACAACTCTGAAAAGGTCTGGATGACAGTATTTACCTTGTAGCTCCTAATATGCTATGTCCCGGTATACCATTCATTCTTTCACGTCTGTTTTGTTTATTCTGGGTAATTCTAGTTTTTAGATTAAGCTGTCCTCCAAATAGATTATATATTTGCTATTCTTTGCTGTAATGACTTTGTGATTTTTGAAGCCACAGTTTTTCCTTTGAATCTTTGTCAGTGCACCAGTAAAAACCTGGTGAATGGTAAACATGCATGTGTTTCTAAAGTTTAGTACAGAAACAATTCCAACATCTGAAGATTAGGTGCTGTCCATGTAGTACAAGGTATTTTTACAGTAAAAACCATAAACCAACAAAGTAAAAAAGTGTGTAACATTGAAAAGTCATAGATAGTGAATACATTGAGATAACTCTACAAAAGAAACAAGCATAAAAGAAATATATTTCTCATCTAAGTTAAGCAACATGATTCCATGGAAAAGTTTGTAGGATCTTTTTCTTAGGTAGCCACAACCTGAAGTATTCCTGTCTTCTACAGTTCTGTGATTCTCTCTGAATACTGGCAACATAATCCAGACTATACTCTAAATTATATCACAGATTGCCAGTATTATGTATGGTGAAAGACTAATACATCAAGCAGCATCTCTTAGTGACAGAAGCTCACAAAAAAAAACAAAATCTCAGGCAAAGATAAACAGAAGGAAAACCCAACTAATTTTTCTCTTAGTAAGTCCTAATGTCTCAGTCATGGGTCTTATTTAGGTACTTGGGCCCCACTGCAGTTGCTTAGACACTGGATTGCAATCTGAATCTTTTGGCACCTGAGCGCTCCATAAATTATATGGGAGATAGAGGGCAAAAATGCATGAAGTGGGCTGAGTTAACAATTGGCTGTGGCCAAAGGCAGATGGAGTCCTGCTCCTCCCTATATGTCTAACCTAGTCTGTTCAGCCAGGCTCCCATTGCTTCCAAAGTATTGTTCCTGGCACTTGTTTGATACTTCAGTGAGGTCATTTAATTCACCAATTAGTAGGAAACCGACCAGGTGAAAAAACTAAAACTGCTGGCTTGGCAAGCTGCAGTGGCTCCCTGGAAGCAGACAAGGGCCAGGAGTAGCACAAGGAGAGGACAGGTTTGCACAGCTGGGAACAAGAGGCAGAAGTCCATCAGCAGCATCAGGCTACTTAACTACCAGAAAGGATGGTCTCATATGACCTAGTTGTGGCAAGTAAGTATTAAGTGATTGCCTTCCCTTAAAAAATACAGAACGCCAGCTGCCCACTGTGCCAAACTCTTCCTACCTAAAAGAACACTGCAAAGCAGCCACAACACTGAGCAATTTCCTTGTATTTGTATAGTTGGCTGACAAAGTGGGAAAATACAGAAAAGAAGGATCATCTTTTGAGATGTAACTCGGACGGGGGAGACAGCAGCAACAGGAATGATGGTAGTAGTTTGTCTTCTATAAAACAGTCACTGGTACAAGGCATAGAAGTTCTAACAGGAGAGTACTCAGGATTTTTTTCTTTTCCCCACATTTGCCAATTTTTTAAAAAACCTTTCTTTATGCCTGTTCATCTCTAATTAAGGCTGCATGCTGAACTGATTGCTTGAGTTATGAGTCTCTTAAATAGCTGCAGTCTATCTTTTCTGGTCAATAAATATTCTTCTCAGCTCTTTTGCAGTTTTACTACAATACTGGTTTTGCATTCTTCCTACATTTACCAGGTCAAACTAGGACAAATGGAAGTTATACCAGTAATAGTAAAATTTAATATGGTTAAGTGATCTTAAGGTCAACATTCTATGTACTTATGCATGTGTAAAAGAAGGATGTTGTATATATGTTGATACCTTTTGTATATTCATTTATAAACATTCACACACACAAACCACTATTCTTAAGAATCCCATTTCTTCATTGTTAGCTATGAAATAAACTCAACGTGTTGGAATGATAGTATTGCACTTATCCGTATGGCTTGAAAGAATAATCATCACTATCTGACTAATCTAGTGTCCTTCTACAATGCAGTAACTGCATCAGTGGACAAGAGAAGAGCTATGGATGTCATCTACCTAGACTTCTGTAAGGTCTTTGGTACGGTCCCCCAAAACACTTTTCCTGATAAATAGGAGAGATACAGGTTTGATAGATTGACTGTTAGATGTATAAGAAACTGGTCGGATGCCAGCATCCAAAGAGTTATAGTAAGAGGTCGAATGTCCAAGTGGAAACCAGAAATGAGTGGTGTCCCTCAAGGGTCCATATTGGGACCAATACTATTTAATAGCTTCATCAACAACAAAAAATGGGATTGAATGCACCATCAGCAAGTTTGCAGATTACACCAAGCTGAGCCATACAGTTGATTCACTAGAGGAAAGGGATGCCATTCAGAAAGACATTGACAGGTCTGAAAAGTGGGCCTGCGTGAACCTCAGGAAGTTTAACAAGGCCAAGTGCAGGGTCCTGCACCTGGGCCAGGGCAATCCCCAATATCAGTACAGACTGGGTGATGAATGGATTCAGAGCAGCCCTCCAGAGAATGACCTGGTGATATTGGTGCACAAAAAATTGGACAGGAGCTGGCAATACGCACCTGCAAGCCAGAAAACCAGACGTATCCTGAGCTGCATAGAAGGAAGCATGGCTAGCAGATTGAGGGACGTGATTCTGCCCTTCTACTTTGCTCATGTGAGACCCCTATCTCAAGTACTGCATCCAGGTCTAGAGTCCCCAGTACAGGAAAAACATAGACGTGTTGGAGTCGGGCCAGAGGAGGGCCACAAAAATGGTTAGAGGGCTGGAACTCCTCTGAAGAAAGGCTGAAAAAATTGGTGTAGTTCAGCACGGAGAAGAGAAGGCTCTGGGGAGACCTTATTGCAGCCTTTCAACATATAAAGGGGGCTTACAAGAAAGATGGAGAGTTTTTTATTTTTAACAAGGCCTATAGGGACAGGGCAAGGGGAAGTGGTCTTAAACTGAAAGAAAGTAGGTTTAGATTGGATATAAGGAAGAAATTTTTTATGATGAGGGTGGTGAGGCACTGGAACAGGTTACCCAGAGAAGTTGTGGCTGCCCCATCTTTGGAAGTGTTTGAGGTCAGGTTGGACAGAGCTTTGAGCAACCTAGTCTAGTGAAAGAGAACCTTGTCCATAGCAGGGGGGTGTTTGGACTAGATTGTTTTCAAAGGTCTCTTCCAACCTGAAACATTCAATGATTCTATGATACTAACATACCATTGCAGTATTACAAATCAGGAGGTCTATAAGAAGCAGTTAAAGAGCTATTGATAACTTGAACAGGCAAAAAGTTACCTTGGTACTCTGTATTCCAATCAACACATATTAAAACAATATATATAAAACCTTGAGAGTAAAATAAATCAAGTACCTGAAGCGTATCTACTACAAGATCCTTTCCTTAGCTAAACTGAGGCCACACATTCTTTTTTACATGCTTGACCTTTGAAATTGACACTGCTGTTTTAAAATTGCTTTTGTTTCAAAATCCTTCCCTAATTCCAAAATCAGCAAGCATAGTCTACTGGTTAATTTACCATTCAAAGCAGCCTTTTTCACTCTTCCTAAAGAGAGACAGCTAGATTTATACCATGTTCTGTTTTCTCATTTGACTGACCATTCAGTTCCCTACTCAGCAAACTGCTTTATACTAATTATCATAGACTCACATTTTCATCAAAAGATTCCAGTTTGAAACTTCAGCAAAACCTAGCTATGATCTCCAAAAAAAAACTGCTCACCTCCTATTCTTGCAAAATCTTTATTGAATTCCACTGAGAGATGGAGCTGTGCTGTTAAAGAGATTACATGAAAAAAAAACAAAACCAAAATCAACAAAGCAACAGAGACAACATCCCTTTGCCTTACATATTAAACAAAAAGAAAGTTCACAGGCCAGACTGTATAAGTATGGCTGATCTAGCACCTTAGCAGATGGACTGGATTTAGATGGTTTTAATGATTCTGTGCCAGTTGATATCATGTGACAGTCATCAGGGTTACCAGCAATCAGAATAGTATGAGAAAGGTGAAGCCACTTTGCATTTGAAGTTTCTTGACCCAGCTGATTTACAGCTCTTGGAAGACTATAGGAAAGTGTACCTTTTCTAATTAAAAAAAGCTGTCACACTTACAGACTTTCTCAGATACAAACTATGTGCTGAAAAGAAGTTGTTCTAAGTTCACTCCATAGATATATGCACGAACTCTTTTTCATTCCACAGAGATAAAAACTTCTGCTATCAAACATTAATTAAAGAATGACTTAACTTCTGACATCAGTTTCTAGATTTATCCTAAAAGGGAATAACCTGAATCCATCTTTTATCCTTTGAGAATTAAAAGAATTCTACTATATTACCATTTTTCCCCAAAGGTTGTCTTTATTTTCATTTTAGACAGATGTAAACAGTAGAAATTGTTTTAAAATTCAGAACAGGATTTCTCTATTCCCAGAATCCTCATCCTTCTGCTTTAGTGAAGTCTCAGGAAAGCCTGTTTTGGCACCTAGAGTTAACATCACAATCCCCCAGAATAACAAAAACACTCAGTCCTTTTGCTCTTTGTCTATTACATCTGTCAGACTACTATTTTAACAGTACCAAATCAGCTCTTTTCTGTATGAGCTAACAAAAGTAAAAAAAAAAAAAATTTAGTTAACATATCACAAACTACAATAAATATGAAACCAAATGAATAAATGCCAGCGTAGTAACTCTTCTGTGCAATCCAAAGATCAGTAGGATGGCACAGACTGGCACTTTGAAACAAACTCTTTAACCTTTGTCCTTAAAAGTACCCCTACAGACCTATATTCTGCAATGTACAATTAATTGGCTATCATGTACTAACATAACAGAAACCCAGAACACTGTTCTCAGGCTTTATAGACTGATTCTGAATTTAGGTTACATTTAATTAAACTACAAACAATCTATAAAGCTCTCACAATTAAATAGTGCAATGAATAATTTATCTGTCATGGACAGTATGATATTTTAGACCTAAATGTATATTGCTAAAATGGAGATTGTGGTTATTCCTCTTCCACATTTCAACTGTTGCAGTAAATCTGAAAGAAATGAGAGGAAGTTAGCAGCAAGCAAAGATATAAAACTGCCCTACTAAAACAGAGGTTAAAAGCCATCGCTAGTGATTTCCCTGGTGTGAAACTAACAAGACAGCAGAGATGGACCTATACTACATATCACAAATAATTGAAAGTGACTTATTTTTAGATCAAAGCTGTATTTTTTTTCATGAACTACAGCTGTGCTTGGGCTTTGCTGCACACTCTGTCATATTCTTATACTTTTAGCACCTTTTTTTCATTTACACTAAAGCCTTGTCCAACCACTCTGGAAATATGGAGAAAATATTAAAGTCGAGAAAAGTGCAGTTTTATCTGTTTTGAGGTCCTTTTGCAGAACAACAACAACATAAAGAGAATTTAGTGTACGACTCCTTAAAATCTTCACTTAGCTGCCAGAGAAGAAGGGTTAGAAATTATAGTCATATTCTGTTTCTAAAGGAGAATGCTTCGACCTATATGAACTTAGGTTCCCCTTCAGGCCACAAGCTTATTTAATATCTGATTATGTTCTAACCCTATGTTGTGTTAATTTCAGTTCCTTGTAAACATATATCTTTTAATTTTCAAAATCATTTCACTTAACAGTATATCACTAATATTTATTTTTCTTTTAAATATTTTATATCACGGTCAGGAATTGAGGTCATAGAGAATAGGGCCACACTTGAAGATGGTGTGTTCTTCACCTTCAATTTTAATCAATTTCAGAAGAATTCTGTGCCTTTCTAAATAATAGATGACTTTTTTAAAAAATGTAGAAAATCTTTCACGGTAATATATTTACACTTATGACTATTTTCTTTAGCATCCACGCATTTTTTAACACTGAATATATAACCCATGCTTGATTTTTAACTTGCAGCATTCAAGTTTGAACTCTGTTTTACTCCCAGGCACACTGGTGTTGAAGACCTGTTCATTAGTGTGATTCAGAACTGTTTAGAAGAATCATACAGATTAAAAACTGTCTTCAAGAGTTCATAATATTTTCTTAGAATATAGTATTGAATTTATACTACCATTTTCTATTGTGTTGTTCCACACAAAATTGTAGAGAGAGAAAAATACTGTAACTGCATATGTGCACCTTTGACTACCATATGATTTTGACAGGAACAGGTAAATATGTGGATTTTAAAGACAAGCAGACAGTAGTACATCTTCCTGTCAAGTGAGGATTTCAAGTTCAAAGTTATAAGAAAGAAAAAATATGTATATGTTCCATATGATCTCTGATAGCAAAAATATTGTCCATAGTGGCTCAGACTTGATCTCTTTAAACTGTTACTGCTTTCTAGATCCCCATCAGAAATTCATAAACATGGCTGATATAGGCATATTCAAATACCAGTTCCATAAATCAGTGTACTAACATTAAAGTAATAGATCATGGAATATTTTCCCAGCAAATAAAAACATACAATGTGTTTCATGGAAGACATATTCCCATTATATTACTTTGGCTTTTGCTTGAAGGATGCAGGATTCTCAGCTCATTCCAAAAGTTGAGAAGAAAGTACCAGGACAAAGAATCCACAGGACAAGTGTTTGCTTCGGGGAAGTCTGTCTCTTAATACTTTTAATGACTGTGAAGTGTAGGGAGGGGTGTCTTGGTTGTGAAAACAATTCCTGTTTTAAATGGACTTTGGAAGGAAAATGACTGTGAAGAAAGGACCTTGTTAAAGTAATCTTAATGGATTGAATAGCCAGAAAACTGTAGGCCAAAGCCGAGCTGTAATCAGAAGTGTGTATGGTCACTGTAACTGCAATTTTCCAGTTATATGAATACATTTCTCTATTACAGATTACTGTCCCCTTTATGTCTCTTGTTCTTTAATGTACCCCTATAAAGAAACAAACACAGTTTTTATTAGAAGAGCTACAATAGTGTTACCTAATTTTGCTAATTACAGGAGAGTTATACTTTAAAAAATTAATTGGGTAAGATTGACTTTTTCATATTTTCTAAATCAGTCCCTTTCTTGTTCAGAAATCTTTGCTCGTTCAACTGGCAAAAAAAAAAAAAGAAGGAAAAAGAAAAGAGAGAAAGTTTTTCTAGCCCCACACAGCCCTAAAAAGGAAAAGATTCAAGACGATACTCAGCAATTACACTTATATAAAAGTATTACAGACAGTAGAGCTGTAAGTGTTACTGAGGCCACTAAGGATGTAACTGAAAGCTTAATTTGACATTCACAACGATTTTCACTGATGACAGCACAAGGGAAAAACACAGCTTCTCCAAACTTAAATTGGCTAGGCAGGATTAGTGGTTAATATATTTATTTATAAAATGAATGTATTTGTTACAGAAGTGAAAGGCGCTAAATATAGAACCATACCATTTTTAGAATCTTTTTTTTTTTTTTTAGCAGAAGCACAAGCAGTGCTGTACAAATGTTAATCTCTCTTTTTTTAGGATGAAACTCTGCTTTAGTTTATTTCAGTGGATATGCATATGGGGTCAGAGAAGATGGGCTGAAAAGAGCTTACCCTTAACGGCTTCTCCTACACTCTTGAGCGAAAAATGCATTGAGCTCCCTCTTAAACGCACAACCAAGCAGATGAAGTAACCTATTTCTTCCCCAAACGGAAATTGGTTCAAGCTGTAATTTCTATTTATTTATTTATTAATGGGAGAAGAAGTTGCTATTTTGAAATGTTGTTGAATGTGAACTAGAACTAAACTGGAATGACTTCAGCCACAGCTGAACAAAATGAAACAATATACTAGTTCATCTCCTAGCACATAACACTGTCATTCAGATATGGCCATGGCCACCCTTGGCACAGTTGGAAGAAATGTGAATAGGGGCAGAGGCTAAATTGAGTGTACAGTCTGCTACTGGAATCATGCTAAATTGGGGAAGGATTTCATTGCTTCGTTACTCCTGTGAGGAGCTGCATCGCGTGCCCCCAGGCTAGTGCTTTTTGCTGACTATAGCATACACACGAGCCAGGTAGAAAGTCTGATTTACCATGCTTTCTTAGAGCATGATGCTGGGCTTCTCTATTAGCCCATTTTGCTGACAAATTTTGCTAAACTGGCATCTCAATACTCGTAAAATTGTAGCCCCCATTAGCTGCTGCTGCTACTGCAGAACACTGAATCTAGTTTCCATGGATGACTGAAATGTCAATCTAATAGCTTCTAAAGTGTCACAAAACTGTTCTAAATGGGAAAAGAGAGAAATGTTACCAGTATAAACATGCATATTAGTGTCCTTAAGTTTTTTAATTGCCAAGTCTTCTAGGCTTGCTTTTTCATCATTTTATTACATTGATATGCCATAATATAATTGCTTATATTTAGGTGTTGCTCATTAAGAAGTAACTTTCTATGGTAGTTTCATGCCTTATCTTTCCTTTCTGTCTTAAGAGCAAGGGCCAGTAGTGTCCCTATACATGGTGTATCTCTCGACACATCTCAGTTTATCTACATTTTATGGTGCTGCATACCCATACTGGTATAAAAGAAGCCCATCTGAAAATCCCATCGTATGTTTTGCACACGACCTGTCACGAGGTACATGACATTGCCACAGGAACACAGTATGTACATGATTAATTTCATACCTGACCCAGCTATACAGTAGGGCATGCGAAGTCAGAGGTAAGGAAAGAATAGCATGCATCCACGCTCCTCTTCCTTACCTAAGTCGTGCCACAAAGTTAAAAGCCCTCTCCTAAAAATGAAGAGATCTGGGAATGGCTTTAAAAATATGACAGAGGACAATGAATGCATAGTTTTCCCTTTATTGTCTCTGCTGGGATTTATATTTCCCATATAATTAAAGGAGGAAGTGAACAGTGAGAAAACAGAACCTCAACACCTATAAAAGCATCGCAGAAAAGAAAGAGCAAGGACAAGTAAAAAAATGTTACAAGGTTAAGAAACACTAAGAGTCAAGACTACGGCTGACAAAAGACTAAAAAGAGTGATGGAAGCACACTTGCTTGGAGACTGATCACTATTTTAATCCGAGCGGGTACAAGGCAGTTACATTTTTATTAAATTTTTTCACCCGTCAGAATTTATTCCAAAACAATAAACTTGTTATTTCAAAAAAAAAAAAAAAAGAAATAGCAACTAGAAGTAAACTGTGAGGTCATCTGGAATATTTTGCTGAATATAGAGCTGAAGCAAATGAAGTTGGCTTTCCAGCAGCTGCAACATTAGGGCCATCAATAAAGACATTAGCGACTCACATTTGAGATAAAGGGCAACTTACGCTTACAATCACCCGATCCAAAAACTGCTGTGAGAGCAAAGCAAACATCCAGCTCATAAACCGATCTGTATAATTTTTTGGAAACATTTAGAGGTCAGCATTGAAATTCTGAGTAGAGCCAAAACCACCAGTGGCTGGGGGAAGCAATTTAAGAAGTGGTGTCAGTTCTCTTTGGCCAAACAGAAAATCACCCAGTGTTTTCTGAGTTCATGTTAGGACATATGATATCACCAAACACAAAACTAGAATTTTGTAACGGGGGGTGGAAAAAACCTGTCGCAACTTTATTCTGTCCACAACATGTTTCTGCCATTATTATAGGCAACTTTTACCCCTTCTGCTATCCCCAGACTGGTAATCATCAGCCTGACTCTGTCATGAACCTATAGCTTTGGTATTTTTGTGCTTTGAGAAAGTAGAAACCAGTCAATGATTAACTTTTTTGTTATTTTAAATTCCTGGCTTACTTGATTTTCCTAAGCATAAGAAGATGACTATACGATTTTTAACAAATCAATATATAACAAATGACTACAGAACTAGTGATTGAATATACTTATTCAATTTAATATTGAAATAAATATTGAATATACTTATATTCAATTCAAACAACCTTATCGTGACCAGACAGTTTGTAAACTAAGGAGATTTAAAAATATAATCAAATGTAAATTTTGTTTTCCTGTTTTGACAGATTACAGAACTTTCAGTACAATTTTGAAAAACAGATGTTTCTAAAGTTAAGTGAGTAAGAGAGCTCTTCAACTCCTCAGATGTAGTTGCATTTTTTATTCTCCTATATTAGAGTATGAACACTCTGGTCATGAAAAGGCCATATTCAATCATTCATTCTACAGTCATTAATTATGTGCTTTATTTAGCACATGCACTCTGAATAAATAGGTATAAATGTTCTATGTAACTCATGGAAGGTGTAGGTTTCTTTGTAATCTGTTTTGGGAGAAAAGTGTCATGATAAATATATATACACACTTTATTTTGCTATAATTAAAAGTTTTTGATAGAGACTGCAAATTTTTAAAAGTCCTTTTTATCAAAATATTTCAGCATACATTTGAACAGATCAGATAGTTTAAAGTAACTGATAAAAATCAAAGCTGGTGTGAGTGCTGAATCACTGAACGTAGGTATGAATTTGATCTATTGCCTTCATGCTCAGGGAAGGGTTTCCAAATGCATACTATATATAGTCAGATATTCCCAAATGTGAACAGAGCTGAAAATAGAAATGTACTCCTTTAAACACTCATGACACTGAAAGAAAAAAGTACACATCAGCAATTAGAGCAGGTGATCTGAAAATCTGATATTTTAACATTACTCCGTGGCCTGATAGGTGTCAGAATCAATTAAGATTTCTCCTGTTAAGTTCCTTCTGAAAGTGTCTAAAAATGAAAGACACTCTCTTTTGACTGCTGCTCATTTGAAATTGGCATTTTCATGTGGCAGATGGTGACCTTATCCCTGTGCTTTAGCAAAAATGATTTTTATTAAGCCTAAACAAGTGTGAACGGTGCTAATTTCCTGCAGAAGGCAGAATTTGAATGAGAGCATATAATGATTGGAAGAGTCCTGCCTCACCATATGGAAAAATGTGCATCATGCCAACACAGTAGATTACTAATAAGGCAGCCCCTTACAATTATACTCAACTTTCCATTTTATCGATAGTCGTGAAGAGCATATTTATTTTAAGACTTCTAGGAGCTGCTAAGGGCTGTTTGCAGCTAGCTCATACCCTAAAAGCTAAACACGTAATAACAGAAGACATTGGAAGGACAACATGAATTGTAAATTGTAGTTAAAAATTATCAGATGAAGGAACAAACGCTGATTTCTGTCAAGACACGAAGACTTAATCTTTTGGTAGTTAGGAACACCGTTACTCTCAATAAAGACTATTGAAAAGTACAGACATTGCCTTGAAAGTATAGGTTTGATATCTACACTGCAAAGCTATTAGTCAATTTGATATTATGGATAATGATCTTATTGCTGTCTCTAACTAACCAATAAGAAAGTATAGAGAAAACAAGGCTCTTCTTGGAGGGGCACAGTGACAGGACAATAAGCAATAGGCATAAGTCATAACAAGTGAAATTCAGAGTAGATTCTAGTAAAAAAAAACTTCCTGGTGAGATTCACAAGACCTGGAATAGGTTTCCCAGAGAGGGTCTAGGAGATATTCAATTATCAAATGGACAAGGCCCCAGTCCAGCTGCTCAAATTTGGCCCTCTTTTGAGATGGAGGTTGGACCAAATGACCTCCAGAGATCCCTTCCAATCTAGATTATTCTGTGCATCTTTAAGGGAAGGCACTGTCTTTTAAATATCTTTATTCTAGAAGCAAGACTAGAAGCAGCATGGCTTTGCATGAAATAATAGATTTCACTTTAGTATTTCTGACTGAATCTAATTGGAACACTGATTAACCGATCCTAAGGAAGAAAGGCAATCATTAATGTTGTGAAAGTCTTCTGAAGGTCTTCTGAAAGGTTTCCTTATTTATACTGTCCAGGACTTGTTTAATATCTCAGACTATATGATGGAAATGTAAATAGGATTTCTAAAAATTAGAAATAATAACAGTAATGAATTGATTCTATTAAAAAAAATAAGTCCTTTTCCTCACTTAGATAAAGAACTAAATTTCCAAAACTTAAAAGTGTCATTGTAAAGCTAAGGTTGTAAGCAAATGACAGTGTTTCCCATCCACTGATTGTGAGGACATGAGCTTCTTAAAGAGGAAAGAGAATACATCTCTCTCTTAATATGATAGGGAGAACAGAGGGAATAAAAGTCACCTGCATTAGAAACTTGAACTCTTTTTCCCATGCGCTTTACAATCAAATAGATTGCCAGTGTTGTTTTCAACTGTTTAGTAGTTTGTGAGAGAAAATATATTACAAACTTACTAATGTTTATTTCTGCAGTAACTCCATCGTGGCTGTGACCTCTAGGTGAGACTGAGGCATCTATAGTTTGATGAGGAAGTCAAGAGCACTCTTGAGGGCACTGAAGAAACTCACAGACTACAGAAACTACAGACTGGGTAGAAAACTAAAAGTCACTACCTGACTTTAAAATGTCAGTGAAGATGAAATGAACATTCCTTCAGGGAAAACAAAGAAAGTAACAGAAGGGGAAGACAGAGAGCAAAGCTGGCCAAAGTCACCCAAGGGACTGTTCCCCCTATATGATAGTTATTATTATTTTGATATACCAAGACAGCCATATCATTTAGGAACAGAAATGTTTCCTCTTCAAGAACGAAAAATCTACTCCAGTCCTACATTAGTTTCACTGCTGTAGTGACTAAATACCTGATTACAGGTGCCTGAATTAAAAAAAAAAATGTTTAGTGACATATTATAGTGCAATATGTCTCATGTGACATTCATTTCTTACTTCTTTTGGGGGAACGCTTTTATTATAGTTTGATTTACTTGTGATTTACACTTCGTTCAGAACTGTGGATGGTGTCTGAATATTCCAGAATACTAGGAAATATACAATCCACACTTTGCTTTAAAAAGAGACACATCTGATACCTGTGGTAAGTGAAAAAAGTAGGAAAAGTCCATATGGCCATTCTAGCCCCTTGCCACACTACAGAGAATGAGGCTTCTTCTAACAGTCAGCTATTTCCCTTCTCTGGTCATTCCTCAGTTTGTACTGAAGCCAGTCCTATCCTTCTGAGACTCCTTTTCCAGTGTTTAAATGTCAGTCTCCAGTTTATCTCAAACCTTTTCTGACTTCTTTTATACCAGTCTTAATGCCTGATGTGCAATTCATCTCGTCCTTGTATTAAAATGTACGTCCTTCTTCTCCACCTTGCTTGACATA
Organism: Ibidorhyncha struthersii; assembly: GCA_013398815.1. Lineage (NCBI taxonomy): Eukaryota > Metazoa > Chordata > Aves > Charadriiformes > Charadriidae > Ibidorhyncha > Ibidorhyncha struthersii. The sequence continues at coordinate 154,478 of VZSZ01006403.1, forward strand.
GCTGTAAGTGTATACAAAAAGGGCAGGAGAAAGAACATTACTGAAAGTACAAGAGACAGGCTTTGGTTGCTTACAGAAGTCAGTATTACAGTCAAAGTCAACCTTTTCCCTATGAGTTTGTACCTGTGGCATCAAGACAGAACGTGTTTACTCTCTGAAAGAACTGCGTATGTTAGTCATCAAAGATCTCAGAGAAACTTAATGATGCCCAAAAAGGGTAGCATTTGGGGAGATAACAGCTACTAAAACAAAGATGTTCCCACTGAGTAGATCTGGGCTGTGATTATTTTTTTCCCAAAACTTTTATTCTGTAATCAAGGTTATACACGTTTTCATGGAAGTGACAAAAGCAATGCCCTATGATAATTTCAGATTGCTGTTCAAAAGCATCAGAACACAAGATGCATGCAAGGAAGAGGGGTCAGTATAAAGCAGGATCAGAATACTACCTGTGCTCTTAAGCCTCATTGGCTGAACTGCCTAAACTGCTCCTGGCTGAACTTTTCAGAAAATAGTCTTCCAAAGGCAGCCATTCAGTATAGCAAATATCAACCCAAATGGCAAGCAGTTGAAATACTTTTCTTTTTTTTTTTTCTAATGTGAAACCACAGATAACCTGAAAAACAAGCAAAAATACTATTTTTTTACTTTATTTTGTGATATTTTAAGTTTGTTTTTATGTGCACCAACCAGCCTTAGAGTGATGTTTGTCAGGGGAGAAGTTTGCATGATGAAGGAAGGAAAGGTCAGGAGTACAGTGGAAAAAAGAGAACACTGAAAGTGAAAATTCTAAGTGCTTTTTTTAGCAGTAAGCAAGTACATAAATAAATAAAGGAGGAACAACCAGAGACAGAAGAAAACAAAAGGCTTGAACCATAAGGGATATTTTTAACATGTTATTTGTATTTAGGAAAAAATTGAGACACGAAAGTAGGATTGAATAATAAAATATTCATTAAACTAACTTTTGAACCAAAATATTAATATTGCAGATTTTAACTGCTGGAATTCTTTATAGCCCCAATGAGATACTTAAGTACGTTTTTCTTAGAATTTCTTTGCTTTTAAAGGAAATTACTCACTGTGAGGGGTCTTCCAAGTTTGCTTAACTATGGAGAGTGCAGCAATTTAGCCTTTCAAAGTAGTATCGGACCTCTTGGTTGCAGTACTCCTAGCATAACACATGTCACCTTTCAGATGGTTTTCTATCAGTCATTAGAAATAAGGTTGATAAAGCTTTATTTCCAAAAGTCAGTTTTCTTCTCAACACCTCAGAGAAAATTTTCTATTACAGAGCAACGTAAGGGTTGCTCCTTTTAGTTGTCTGAAAAGAACCAACAGGCCACATAATATATCAGTCGACTTGTGCACGCTGAAATAGAGGAGGCTATGTTTGTAATTAGCAGGACTACCTACTAAATTTTTTACAACCTGGCAACTGCTCAGTTTTTGTAGCAAGGGGTTTTGTAAGCAGTGGGACCACTGAAATGTTAATCAGTGCATACTTTTACAATTTTACAGAATCACAGAATGGTCAGGGTTGGAAGGGACCTCTGGTGATCATCTGGTCCAACACCCCTGCCAGAGTAAGGTCACCTACAGCAGGTTGCACAGGATGGTGTCCAGGCAGGTTTTGAATGTCTCCAGTGTGGAGACATTCAGGTTTTGTTAAGAAAACATGGTAGCCTTTCTTAGATGTTCTTTATGCTATCATCTTACTGCTACCTCGTTATGGTACAAAATCCTCAAAAATAGAGCTCACCAGAGAAAGAAACATTTGTCTGCTGATGAGAAAAACAGGAGAAAATAGGAATAAAAATCATGACATTCCCTGCAACCAGCAGCTCTGCTTTTCCTGTCCTTCAGTGTCAAAATTTGATGAGAAGCAATGAGGGAAAATGGAATGTAACCCTTTTCCTTTTGAAAGATCATTCATTTGATTCTCAGTATGAATAAGAAAGGAAAACGGCATAAACCGAAAGGAACTGTGCTTTGGCTGTCTGCATCTGCAGAGCTATCTTGGCCTAGTCTGCCTTCCCTTAGTTTTTTATACCAGTGATATTCCATCTATTTTAGCAGAAATATTTTTTTATTTTCATTATTGTCAATGATCATAAAATCCCTATATACTTAAGATTTCAAAAGCCTTACTTACATAGCATGAAAAAAAGTTGGCTGGAATTCAATAACTTGATAACTTTTTAAAGAGAATTCTCTTTACCAGTCATTCAGTCAAAGACTCAAGGAAGTTCTCCCTTTAGATGGGATTCTGCTAGGCCCTGGATAAGAGATTATCAGTTTCTCATTAAGCTCATTATCTGCACACTTGAGTAAAAAACAGAGATGACCTCTGCATTCCTAGTATATTCTTTCTGCACTTTGCCATGGTGGCATTGGTACTAGCTCCCGTTCAGCAGTGTGCGATATGCTACAATTACCGTTGCCTGAATACAATGAAATTCTAAAATGAAAGAACAGGTCAACAAGACAGAGTGATGCTGGAAAGGCTTTGATTGCTCTGAAAGTAAGCCAGGCAAATCTCAGTACAATTAAAACAGTTGGTTAACAACAGAAATGTCATCTTAGGAAGTCTGTGTAATATATTTTCCTAGGCTAACCCTTCCGTAGGTCCGAGACCTAAAGGCTGCTGTAAGCAAACAGCACTATGTAAATACTCCAACAGTTACAGGGACAGATCTTCCAGTAAGAAAAGCCAAAATGGCAAGTTGGAGGGGAGCTAAAGGTGAAGCAACTGAATCATTTAATGGCCCAAGGACTGGCTTCTACAGTTTTAATTTAGACTTTGTAAGGTAAAGTGAAATAGTTGAATATAGTAGCTGTTACACAGGTGTTTCTTTGCAGTTTGGTGACTGATCACCAATCTCGCTTTTCTGAAGCCAAAGGGCCTAAGTGCTTTTTTCTAGAACTAAGCTGATAAATATTATGTCTAACATACCTAAGGGCACAAAAGGTCCTTTAAAAATGTCACTAGAACAAAGTGTATACTTGGAACTAATAATAGCAAAGAGAGTTTGAGCTGGTTTAGAAGTGCTGCAAGGGCAGTAAAAACAACCCACAGAAACAATCCGTGTTACTTCATCTGTAGACGACAAACTCGGTTTTGAAATATTACAAAATTTGGCATGAGATTTTTTTACTTTGTCTCTTCATATAGAATTAAAAAACAACAAAAAAAAAAAACCAACACTGGAGAACTACTGAAATACAAAGGAAGAAAGCATGTTAATATAAAATCGAACCACTCGATCAATAGGAGACAAATTCTCAGCAGCAGGAAATAAATAGGAGAAGCATTTATGAGACACCAAATTCTGATCTGTAACAGAGTGGAAAAAGTAGGCAGATAATCAGTTTTAAGAAACATGAAGTTTGCACAAATAACACAATGTGAAGCATGCCATAAATTATATAGCCACCTTTTCTAAAACAGGATTTCCAAACTTTTGTTTTAATTGAATAAAATTGACTTTAGTTTTCACGTGTCAGTTCTCATCTCTCCTGTCCCATATAGTGGGTAGAGATCCATATGCTCTGTATGCAGACAAAAATGTTCAACAGACCACAGATATTTGCTTTAAGGATGAAAATCTATTTCTCAGTCCAACAACTAAAAATTGCCTAGAAATAATCTGCATAAATATGTCCAAACCAGACCCCTTGTTGATATATTCTTAACATTATGTGTCAGACTTTTTAGCATCACCCATCATACTTAAGGGCTAACACTCAAGTTGAAAAGGAAATGAATATGATTTTTAACTATTCAAGTCCCTAAAGTATAACATATCTCAAACTTCATCATTCTGCAAAATTAGCAGTCATGTAACTCTGAAAAGGGATTGTAGAACAAATTGTATAACATTTTTAAAATCACCATGCTGAAGGACTGCCAATCAACTAATAATAATTACATATTGTGCTTTTTAAAAAGAAACCCAAAATAGAAATCTGTCCTCATTCATGCTCTAAAGTATGTCATTTTTTAAAATCTGCAACTTCATGAATTTTGAACTGATGTACAGCCTTTTCTTGTATCTTGAATGTATAAGACCTAAGTTACATAAAGCAAAATAGAAAGACATGCCATAAAATATACATTCTATTAACAATACATATTGTGTGCAGGCGGATAGCTTTCCGTGGTTCTGCCTACAAATAGCCCTTGAATTCTCTTTAATGCATACATTCCATTTTGGAAAGCTGAAATTTTCCTGTTAAGGTCAGATAGTGAATATTTAAGTGTAAACAAATACCTTTGGAGGTTTTGAAAAATAACACAACAGCCAGTCCTTATTATATTTGTTTTTAAGCCATGGTCTTTCTGCATATGACACAGAAAAAAGACAACTTTGAAAGGGTAAATCCTCATTAGTATTAAAACCTCCAAAGAAAAATCTTGGGTTTAACCAGGTGAAAGTTACCAAAGATAATCCATAAATATTTGTCTTCTCTATCTCTCCAAAGAAGTCCAGTGCAACTTACTAAACACTAAGGAGCTAAACTTACTTAAAAGTGCCACATCCCAAATGGAAAACTGTTGCAGGTTTTGCAACTTTAATTATCAGAAGATGATTAAGATGAGGCACAAGGACTAAGAAGTTTTTAAAATATGCCACTGAGCTCCAGGGTTTTCTCAAAGAGAAAGTAATTGTCTTTAAACTGACCTTTGCCATTTGTATTTTCAATATAGCCAGATGTATAAAAGACTGAGGCACTTCCCCAGTTTAGACCTCCTGATAGCTATTTCCATTGCATTACTGGGGATACCACTGTCCCCATCAAGTCATATCTTGTTCTGGGAGTTGTGATATATTGGAACCAGTATCTTCCTTATAAACATTCAAGAAGATGCCAAGTGTGTGAATTCATGTAACACAGCCAGTGAAAATGTGTGTTTTTATCCAAACCACATTTACTTTCCTTATTATTAACATGTTATCCAGGTTCTAGTATAGAACTTTTCAAACACTATGTAATGTAGACAACAACTTTACTGAAGCAGTTGTTCCTCATATATTTCCCTGGGTTAGTGAATAGTCCAGGTCCTCTCCCTGTCATTGAAATGCAACGGTTTCTACTAGAGTTCTGTATTGCTCAAAAGAGTGGTTAGAGGATCACATGGTTTCTCTCAAACTTCCAGATTAACACAGAGAAGCAGTAACACAGATTACTATGATGTTACATCAGAACAGTCTTTTTAAGCCCCTATTCAGGAGACAATCATACCCACCCAGAAGAGCTCTTCCCTCACAGAAACTGCTCAGAATCAACAAGTCTTTGACGGTATCCAAAGGCTTCATCTAAGGTGAGAGGCCCAGATGCTATAAAGAATGCATGACTCATTCTGTATAAGTGGGCATCTTTAAGTGTATTGGCCTGTACACTGGAGAACACGCTATTATTTGTTCTGGAGTTCTCCCTTCTGTGGAAAGGAGAAAAAAAATATGTGTCACTGTTATCCTAAACCATTAGGCTGCAGTGACAACTACAGGGTAACTCAGCTGTCACTCAACACAGGAAAGGAGGGAAACTTTCTGCAGTGTTCCTTAGTGCCTAGTCAGGTTAGTTGTGCTGGGCAGCATATTTGGACTCTGTGCAAAGAATATAACCTTTTACCTGATGTATAATCCATACTTTCTCAAAAATATTTTGCAACATTTTAAATGATTGAGTGCTCTTACTCCTTATAACACCAAGGAAATAAAAAAGCATCTTTATGTGTTATTTGTCAGTTCTGCATACGGAGAAAGAGAATGAACTTCAATGAATATTACTGAAATCAAGATTTGTTGCCAGGTCTCTGACTTTCTGACAGCACTTCTACTCAGCACTTGACAGTAAAAGTCACTCTCGTTAGAGCAGTACCAACACAAACAGTAACTTGAGACCAAGGATACGCAAAGGTCCTGACATTCAGATTCAGGCGTCATATCAGAATAACTTCACATCCATAGTTTTTGCCAGGAGGCTAGGAGGTGAAAAAAGATACACTAAAGAGCAGAAATTTCAGGGATATGAGAGTGATATTTTCTGATAGAATATCAGTGCTATCAAGAACAAATTCATAAGTGTAGCCCGTCTGTGACAATAAATGAAAAGTTAGGACAGACTTGTGTTTGTTACTTATTTCAGCAAACCATTATTTCAATAGAGCACTTCCAGACTCTATGAGTCAATCCTTTTTTTCATGTAGAATTTGTCTCCCCAGTTCTCAATTCCTGCCTGACCATGCAAGAAATCAAACTAAGAATGTTATCCAATTTTGCAGGTCCCTGAGTCTGCAATGTTCATTTTATTGTTGTCCTCCCAGTCTTTATATAGTTTTCTGTGTCATGCTTCTGTTTTAGCAAAGGTAAAAATGACATCCAGAAATAAAATCAAGTAGCTTGATTCTTCTTTCCCTAAGTTGTCTGTTACTACCTTATCACTATCCATCCACCATCAGCCATTACAGATTATGTCTCCATACCTCTTTCATCCATTTATTTTAACATTTACCATAGGAATATTTTTTTACTCAGTCAATGATATTGTGGCATGTGACTAGCATATTATCTATGCAGCCTGGTATCCATTATTTGTATTTATGAACATCCCTATGGAACACCTGACAGGAAATAGTAAATTCATAATATTAACCGAGTTCTATCAGCAATTAGTGAACTGGGATTTTTTTCCTAGGGTTGCAATGAAAAATGTCAAGTTGGTTTAGGTAGTTCCACAGTTTTGTAGAACTTGTCCTGCTAGTCTCCAGAGACTAAGAATAAATACACGAGCATTTATTCTATACATATTACAGACCCAGTTGGTCTGGTTACTCTATATAACTCCAAACCATTAAAATACCAACACAAGATACAAAGCTGGGGAGAATTACACCTCAGTTCTCAAAGGATGCTCACCCAAAAAACCTAAAATTAATAAAACTAATAACTGTTGATTAACTTTCTTTATGGTAACTAATATACTTACCTTCTTATTAAATTAAACACCTGCTTTTATGACATTTACCTTCTTTTATAGTCCTAAATCAATCACCATAAAGACTAATTTTCATAATTGTTTGGTTGATGGTTAATAGCAGAACTCTAAGATTTATTTTTCCTTTGTGTATATCAGAAATTGAAATGGATTTTGGATTTACACATTCGATTTCCCAAATAGATACCCACATATTTTATCAAGATTAATTACAAAATGCCAGTAATTTCTATACAGAAGACAAAACTGTCATTCTGTGGAAGAAAAGGCTCTTGAAAGGCTTCAGTAAAATCTTCACAGTTCATAGGACTTCAAAAGGCAATGAAACACTTGATAGTGATTTCAGAAGGAATTTACAAATATTGATCCTCTTGTCTTTAAGTGACATACATGACGTATTGGGATTTCTGGTGGATATTTAACAGAAGTGTACCATCACTATCACTTCCACCTTTCATAGCTTGCAGTGCCTACTGTACCTGTTGCCTGCCTGAGGATGTAGAAACAGGAGAATATTTCCTCAACAGAGTATTCATTCATTTTCTCATTAATTTAAATATACGTATAGTACTTTTTAATCAATACCTACATTTAGAACAGTTATCCTTACTCTTTACAATCACCAATTTTAGGTTTAAAAGCAAGTGCTAGATTCTGGAATAAGATTTTTTTTGTAGAGTGGAATACATTTCAGCTACTTCATGTTAAGGAAAATCAGAAGAAAATACAGTTTCCTAAAGATGGCTTCAAAGTCCTGCGTAGATTCTCATGCTGGATCCAAGGTACAACGAAAATAAAGCAATAGGAAGAACAAAATCTATTGAGTTTATATGCTAGATGTTTTAGAAGTATCTTCCACAACAGAATCAAGTTTAAACAGAAAAACAAGGTTTAAAGCACAGTGGGGAAAAAACGGTATAGAATACATTTTTAGGACCAAGAAGCCAATAAAATAAAAAGGAATATATTTGTTTTAATATCAAGCCAGAAAAGAAAAAAGGGAGTCTACAGCTACTTAAGTGATCACAGCCCTGCTCCATGGGCCCCACCAAGCCTAGCTCAAGTCCCAACCCATCCTCAGCGCATCCCCAGGGAGTTGCTCAATGCCCAGGGATGGGGCTGCCCCTGGTGTCCTCCAGCTGTTCTGCTCCTGGCCGGGATGGTGGGATGGGCCCTGGCTGCTGGGCCCTGCCCTGACAGGCCCTGGGGCACCCCCGTCACTGCAGCATCTTGGCAGCAAAATGTGGAATAATATATTGGCACTGTTGAATTTGTATCAAAAGTGTTTGAATGCTCACTGCTTTTTTGGACCAGACTTACCAAGTGTGTCATTTTCTCCCTTTAATACCCAAGAACTGTCATGTTTTAGTTATCCTCAAATCACTTCATTGCACACAAAAAGTCCATTGAAGTCCAGAATTTATTTTCACGTCAGCAATATCAAGACTATATTGTCTATTTGGAAATGGCTCTGCCTGCTTAGCTTTTTTAGTTTAGTTTAGCTTATCCTAGTTTAGTTAGGGTTGCTTCTTAAGCCAGGTGGTCCAAGTGATAAATTTTCTTTGATCTTAATGAAGAAAAATCAGGGTTCTAATTTCCCTAATATGTGCTAAACCAAAGATCTGTGCACATCTTGAACTATCTGGATTTACTGTACATGGATAAATCACAGTTATAACATGTGTGCAGCAGTTTGGAAGCATCCAAAGAGCCATTCTCTGCATATGAGAATGTTGGAAAACTCTGACAGGTGTCCAAAGTCCTTAAATTCTGCCTAGACAAGATTTCCAAAAAGAGAGCGTAGCTGGTGAAATGAAGATATATTGTACCTCAAAGAAAGAAAGTAAATTCCAGGGAACTGACTTAGTTACTCTGTGGTGATGCATAAACTCTCTTGATTTCAATGAAATAAAAACTTAATTCGATCAGCACATTGTCTAGATACACTATATATTTTCAGAATTGATTTAGTGACTTTTTGAAATCCATTATATTTCATTTTATTGTAACCCTTTGAGAGAAGAGCCAAGCTCTTTCAACTAGTTTATGAGACAAAGTTCAAACCTGTAGCAAAGACATTTTATTGGCTACAACATGGATCCAACAGATTGGGTTGAGCGGTGCACTGAAAGATTAATACAAGCAATTCAAAAAGTTGTGAGGATTCATGTCTCAAAGGGAATCCTCATGAAGGTATAACAAACTATACATATGTGACCTGGGGCTAAAAGTGTCATTTCATACCCAAAGCAGAGAGTAAGAGAACAACTTGAGTGCAAGGAGAGAATGTGAATGCATCTACTGCAAATGCCCAAATTCTAGTCTCCTTTACACCCTCAAAACATTATTAAAAGAAATGAAATTCCATGCAACATAACCAATGGACAAATTTGGCAGGGTGAATTTTATCTTACATTAAGTTGTATAGAGAAGAGACATTTAAGGAAATTAAAGAAAAACAGACTAAGGCTGCTGAAATTTATTTTTGTACGTCTAATCTCCTGTATTGTTATGAAGTTCCAGTGAGTGATTTCATAAGAACACAATATAAATGAAAACATTTTCGTTGGCACATCTGAGAACCAGTTATTCCTCCCGGTGCCTTAGAAGGATTAGGAGCCTCTCTAAAAGCTAAAACAAGATCTTGCATCTCAGATAACATTATCAAAGACACGGGCATTGCTATGAGCTGGTTTCCACAGTGGATTTCACAGATCCAGGATTCAAATCAGAATTCAACCTGCAGAAACTTCAACTCCAGATTGATAGCTGTTATAATATTATACACAAATAAATAACAATGATTATTACAACTTGTATCATTGTGGCCAGAAGGCCACAAAGTGCAGAATTGCACTATACTAGTAAAGTTATGGTTTGTTTTACTTAGACTAAAAAGTTTGTGAAATAAACAGAATGGTACAAGCATCAAACATTGAAGAATCAGGAAGCAATGACAGTAATGGCCTGAAAACAAAACAGTAGAGAAAAAAAAGAAGCACAAAGACTAGACAGAAATTAAAAAGTGGGTGTATATTAAGATACATACAGAAGGCATTAGATATAAGGCTAAACAAGTACTGAGAAATGTAATTGACTGAGAAGTCAGTTTACTAAATTTCTGTCTGCTTAATTTAAATAGATTTTCTAATGAAGCAGTAATATATTAAAAAAAAATGAAAGTGAACTTAAAATACATTCTGTTTGCAGAATGGAGTCAGATGGTTAAGCAGGAAACATACCATCCAAAACTCACTGTGTATACCTGCCATTGTATCCTTGTTTAAAGATCCACATGAATAATACTTAGGCTAGGATGACTGCATCTTGTAACAGTTTCCTCTTAATTGATGAATAATTTATGTGGAAGTATTGTAGCTGTCTTAATTAATCAAGAAAAATCCCCCTGTGAGATGCCTAATTCAAAGCAAGAGAAATTCTTATTCCAACATCTCACTACAACCAAGTTAAACTTAAACATGGGTTTTTTTCTTGACATCACACTGTGTTTGCTTGTAAAATTAGTATACTCTGTTATGAACAGCCCTGAACACTTCATTCTGGGGTTTTTTTTGAAGGACTGTTATACACAGACAGCACAGGTTGCAGGCTGAAAAATTATTAGAAACTACAGGACTAAACACGGAAAACATTTCTTCCCCACCACACTCCTACAGAGATATTATACAACTACAGAAAGCAGACCAGAGCACTGGAATTTCCAGCAGACTCTTATAATCTTTCAACAGCTAACTGTTGGTTTATAGGGACATAAAGAAACATAAAGATACATTAAAAAAAACTAGGAAATATAGCTGTGTCTGTACCGGTGTATTAAATTACTCTCTCCGTCTGTTCAGTGAGGGGGTCCAAGGCTGGAGCACTCACTCCACTGAATCAATACAGCAAGGCTTCAAGAACATTTAAGTCACATATATCTGATTTGTGACCAGCTTGAGGTACACTTGAACACACTTATTTTACCAGTCGTATAATATACCCAGCAAAGACTCTTCTAGAATTTGACCTGCCTTCAATGCATCTTGCATCACAAACACCTAATAAACCCACTTTGTTGTTCTCTGCAGAAGACCTGTCTGACTCTTGCTGTCATTCACAATAACTTCTAGCAAAAACACAGCATACCAAGCACCTAAAAGAGAAGCCAACATTTAAACCGAGCCAAGACTATCAGTCTCCCTTGCTCCTCACCAGACTTTTCAGCACTCATTGTCCTGTTGCCTTCTTGTCCCAATTCAGGATATTCTGGGAAACTTAGTCAAGAGACAGCTTGAAGCTGCCTGGGGTCTCAAGTGGAAGTTCTACAAAAAGAAATATCTCTGTTGTACTGGAAAAGTCACTGATTTATCCGTGCCTCAGACCAACAGCTTCTATCCTTATATAGTCAAGAAGCCACAAATCCACACTCTCCTTCCAGAAGAGTTTCCAAATCAAGACAGAAAAGCTGTCTGCCAGTGAGACTTTATGCAGCATAGATCACCCCATGAACACAATGATAACATGAGATGCTTCCCTCTCAATGCAGCAACAACATATTTGGCAGATGTTTGTAGGAGAATCCTCAACATTTTTCCTCTACCAGGATAATAAAGATACCCCCCCCAGGAGAAAAAGATGACTGGACAAGCAATAACTGCTATATTTTACCAGTACTCATATAACAACAAAGATAATCTCACGTTTTCAATGCCAATTATGAAGGACTTGAGACAGACTTCACATGAGACCTGTATGCTGCCTTCTGTCTACCTCTGCCTTCTATCTACTTCTGCCTTCCGAGTCTCCGAGGCTAATGTGTCTGCCCTCTAGAAGTCCACACAAAAATAAAACAGAGCCCATCTTACAGCCACAACCTTCCCAAGAAACACAAGCTGCCCTTTAAAATTCTTGTTTAACTCTATTCTGTAGTAAAGATAATACTTCACATGTGATTGCTGAGTCTGAAGTTCCAAATGTGAAATGTGGCGAATGCGATAAAAAATCAAAAAGGCTGCGTTCTGTCTCTTCCAAAGGGGAGTGAGGTCTTGCTGGCATTTAAGGGGTGGCTTTTATCAGTGCAGCATCCTCAAGCAGGGAAGACATTGCTAGAGAAATCCTCTTCCTGTTCTTTCTTCTTCCTTTTCTTGTGGGGACTATGTTTGCCTTCCATACATGTTTGTCATCACCTTTTGTTGTTACCATATATGGAATATTTTACATACATTGGTTATGCATTCCTTGTTCTCTCTGTCACTCCCATGATAATCATCTTTTGCAGCTCCTAGAACTTTCTTTTGAAAATGTAATGGAGGTCTCACAATGGAGAACTCACAAATAAATTTTATGTAGCTTACCCTCTCCAGTGTGGAGAAAAATCTTGAAGATTTTTCTATGAAAATTATTAACTCAATAAACTGGAGTACTGCATGCGAAGAATGCTTAAAATATCAGAAAATGACTAGTGACATTAAGTGCTTTAGAGATCAATCACAGAGCATAATCCAATTCAAGATCATTGAGTGAAGGCAGCCCATGAAAAAAAATAAAATTAAATCGCATTTCTTGAATTTCCCAGATGGGAAGAAAATCCATTTGTCTTTTGCTATCAGAACACAGAGAGCACTTTTAAATAAAAAAGTACTGAAGAGATGAATTGTTCTGTATCTGCAAAAGTATATACTTGGGTTAGAGGAAGAGAGAATAAAAAGCAGTGCTTGGAGAAAAGATTAGATTCTACAGGAAATAAAAAGGTAATATTTCCAAACATTAGGATAATTATATTCAACCCAAATATCTAATAATTATTACAAATCTTAGTAGTGTTCATTCACTATGTGAACACTCTCCATCCCCACTTCAGATTATATAAAGCATAGTAGGTGCTTCTCACGAGTGGAGATCCAAGCAGGCACTGCCCTAAAGAAATTTACTTAAAATTGCCTGTATTGCTCTCTGACAGAAATCCAGTACACCAAAATATCTGAAACCTTTTTCAAGAGCCACTATATTAGTAATTTACATACCTACATTCATTGACCTAGGTCTCTGCTTTATGAGAAACAAAGGCTGTTTTTAACTATCTCCATTAAAAATACATTTTAAATGTCATGGGGTACAGAACTTCTCACTCCCTAACCTAATCCTTTAATGTACACTTTAATAAAATTAAAACTTCTTCTTTAATGGCACTTTTGTGTACTACCACTGTACAATCTTAAACAGTATCCGTTTACTCGTTTTTACATGTCTGTGTCATAGAAAGCCAAAGCCAAATCTTTAACTCATTTTAAGCTGCCGCCTTTAATTTCTGTGCACTTGTCTGCTGTCCTGCCTCAACTCTTCTTCTCTCTTCACTTTCTTCTCAAAAAGCAAAGTAAAAGAGAAAACTGAAAACAGATCTCTGTCAACAATATAATAATTATATTTTAGTAAGGGACATCAACTGAGAAAGCCTTTTAAAGACTTAGCTGGCCCCAAGTAAGATTACATTCTTAAATATTTATTTTGTTTTGGGTACCCAGCAATTCTAACCAGCAGACGGAAGCTGTCTTTCCTTCTTTAGTAGAAAATAAAAAGTATACTGACAACAAGCTCCCCCTCACCCACCAGCTAGCTGGAAAGGGATATACTTAAAGATAATATTTGTTACCTTTACTGAAATGAAGAAAAAAAGACCCAAAACCTTATCCAGTACCTAAAATAATTTTAGTCTTTTCTGGGGACAGGCCATCATATATTTCATGACCATGACCATCATCTACTCTGTTCTCACTCCTCTGAAGTTTCTCTTTCATTGTCTTTCATCTTTATTCTTGCCTAATATAAATGTGTGATCTTGGCTGTGGATTGCAATAAATATAATGAAAAAAAATACCAGTCATGGAGCTCACTCCCTTTTAAATACTTGAAATATGAAGAAGCGTTTTATTACCTGCAAGGCTTACTGAAGTTTTTTATCAAATTAACAGATCCAACCAGACTCATGCTGAAGCCAGAGGGGCACAGTCTGAATACCTGACTGAGAGGGTTGTAAGGTTGTTTCCCAAACCAGGATGTAATCTCATGTGGTCCTTCTTCCTTAACATACTCTTCAGCCAGAGAAAAATAATAATAGATTCAATTAAAGGCATTTCACCTACATCTTAGGCAAATAAAAGCCAACAGGAGAGACAGATGTTTAAGTTTTTTGCTACAGAATGCAGTATCATAAGCATTTACTAATGCTGACTACCATTCTTTAGTTCCTTTGTATAGCAAACCATGGAAAATATTCTATGCAGGATTTAGTTACCATGGGACACCTGTGTTGTTAATAGCATGTGTTTTGTAATTTCTTCAGAAGATGGAAGACCTACAAACTGTATTAGCTAAGGTATAAGGACCTAAGATTTGCTGCCCTTTGATCTTCAGACTTCTTTGGTGTCAAGCAAAATTGCATCTTGCTTAAGCCCTGGTTGTTATTAAATATCTTCAGTCACTACTGACACAGGAAGAATTAAGGACAGTCTATATTTGGGGAAAAAAAAAAAGATAACATTAGGGGCATTTTCTAGGGAGAAATAGGAGTTCTTACTTGTCCTCAATTCTTATGGTCATAAATTGAAACAAATTAGAATAGAATTTTCAAAACAATAAAGAACTGTAATACAAATCACAATTTGCCCTTCTCTTCAGACCTTGGGTTTGCTGATTGGTTTTCCTTTTTCCAGATATTTCTCATTACCTAGATATCAGATATTAAAGACTTTTTGTAGTTCTAAATACAGTGTTTTGAGATTGCGCTACAGAGTCTAAAGTGCAAAATGGAGTAAGTATTTATTTATTGTTCAATTTTTTAAAGATTATTTTATTTTTAAGTTCTATAGCTTCCTAGCTCTATGAAGTACTCCTATAATACCAATAATGACAAAATCAGGAGTATAATTAAATTACATATTAAGGCCACAGAATAATTAAGATCTGTAAACAGAAGTGACATGTTTTAGTTATCTCATTTATAAAAATAAATATTTATTAATTAAACTTTGGTAAGTAAAAAAAAATTCCACTGACTCTAAAATCTGTTGTCTTTTTTCTTGTTTTTCTCCTTTGCCACCTCTCTGTCTTCACAGCTCAAGGAACAGCTTGTGTATGGCAGGTTTTCCCTGTGGCCTTGAAAGCCTCAGGCAAGAATAGGTAGTCCCAGTCTACCCGGTTCGTCTCCATTCATTATGTGCTGTAACTATTTGAATTTTGCAGTGAAAATGTTTGTACTGGAAATATTTTTCCCTTTGAAGCAGTTATTTTAAAAACCTTGCTGTCTAGGTGACTTTGGGGGCATCTGATTTCGTTTCTTTTTACGATAAAGACTCTACTTCTGCTCCAGATATGCACTTTCTTACTAACATACGCATTTTACTTCAGCTTCTGGTAGGTTTACAGGCAAGACTAAAAATATGTGTTTAAGGCCCAAAAATCAATAAATAAATAAGTTTTGCTATACTAAAAAAAGGAAGTATTTTCTTGACTTTCATCCTGTGCAAACTTCAATACGGTGCTGTTCTTCATTCACATTCCTTTGTGTGACGGAACAATTCTATTTAGACATACTGTTTAACTCAAGTTTTAAAATGGATGTTGGTTCCTAGATTACACTACCAATGGTTTAAAAAGAAAATTGTAAATGGGAAATATCTGGTTCTTGTAGCAACTAATACACATACACAGTGACTTACAGTTGTGTAAGAAAAGTTTTCTCAGGATACATTTGTTGGTTTGCAGGAGTCAACTTCACCGTTAGCAAAAGGCCTGCACAACTGGCTCTAGTGCCAGTGACATTTCTCCTCCCTCTATACAGCTCTTCCAGCTGAAGCCACAGCAGTCTGCACATAGGTATGTCACTGTTATCTCTTGCACCATCTTCTGAGTGGAAAGCGGTGTCATCAACAAATGAAAATTTTTGTGGTATATTGTGAAGGGCCATCCCAAATCATAGGCAGATATAGGATGGTCAAAATACCGTGGTCAATATCCACACCTCTCTTTTCTTAATTACATTTATTTCTTCAGGGTAAAAATATCCTGTCATTAGAGTTGGAAATGTAATTAGACTTAGAAATCTCATATTTCTTCTGGTTTTCTATCTCATCATTAATATGAATCAGAACAGGTCACTCAAACTCTCATGTATTTACCAGGCAACGGAATTATTTTGCAATATTTGCATAACTTAAATATCACAACAAGGACTATGTGG
The DNA here is from genome assembly GCA_013398815.1 of Ibidorhyncha struthersii. Classification (NCBI taxonomy): domain Eukaryota; kingdom Metazoa; phylum Chordata; class Aves; order Charadriiformes; family Charadriidae; genus Ibidorhyncha; species Ibidorhyncha struthersii. The sequence goes on from VZSZ01006403.1 coordinate 170,715, forward strand.
AGATATGATCAAGATTATTTAGACAGACAATTATGCATTTGTCTGCATAAAAGTTGTCAGCTGGTACAGATGCCAGCTTCATGTAACTGATAAATAGGCATCATGGTGTAACATGATTAAGTAGACATATAGGCTGCAGAAATACCAGAGGAAGAAGACCACCTTTCTAGAGTTATATGTTGATCTAGATTCAACCCAACACTGCAGAATCAAAATAAGAGCTACTTTGGCCAGGTGAAAACAAAAAAACGAACAAAAAAAAACCCACCCTGTAATAATCTTTTTTAGTACTAGATTGCTTTGGCTTAAGGACAATAAATTGGGATTTTTCAAACAGGGAGACAAGGAATGTAAGTACATCTTACTCCACCTTGCTGTGCATCTCAGCAGTATTTGAGAAACAGTCAAAAATCCAATTGCTTCTAATTCTTTTCATTTTGATGGGTTGATAGTACACATATTCTACTCCTGTCTTGCTCTTCTTGCAAAAAGACACTAACCTGTTGCCTCAGAATTTATTTCTACAGTTATGCAAACACTGGTGGATACATAGAGATGTTAAATTGCTACTCATTATAATTGGTCAGGAATGGAATTCAGTATACACATTTTCACACAGGACTTTCCCAGAGAGGTATGTAGGGCTATTATTTTATAACTGCCATATTGACATTAGTAGTGTTAAAATGCTAGTAGTAATTCTGGGGACTGATTTAGCTTACGAAGCTATGACCTGGTTAGATGAACGCCAATGAGGAAAGATTCAAACACTGTCTAAGTTGACTTTCTAAGTGCCTGTTGAATGTGCACTTTCCGAAGAGATTATTGGCAGTGCTGCAAAGCTAAGCTTGATTTCAAGAGTAATGTTTTTATTAATTTTAAAATAAATGTTTTTATTTTATAAAATATTTATGTTATACAGTATCAACTAAGCAAATGAAAACTGGGTGAAGACAGATTATCTGCTGATTTTTCAATTCTAGACAAAATGGAGGGTTGTAAAAGCCATACAAGAAAATGCTGGGCTGTGGAAGACCTAAACAATCATCTCACAGATATGCACTGTATTTTCTGTAGTTTTGCATGTTGCTTCAACACTCTACGTTTATACAAAATTGCTTTAAATTTGTCATGTTTTGCATGGTATTTTCCAATAAACAGTGTAAATTAAAAACACAGGAATAAAGCTGAACTGTGAAAACAGAGAGATAACAGTGTTTTTACAGTTAACTTTTTTAAAAAAAGCAACAACAAAATATAATTACAATATTAAGGAAGACACAAGATGATGTAGAGCTTGTAATCTATAACTTAGGGAAATAAAGTTCTACAAAAGTGGAACTGTTTAGTGAATACAAACATTGTGCTGTGATTTGGGCCTAAATTCATCCCATCAATCTGAATGGAATCTTCTCTGAAGATGTCTTAGATATCCCATTTATATACATAAGAAAACATGGGATAAATCTTTGTTCCTTCTCTGAGTGGGCTAAGCAGTTGATTGATGTGCTGATACATCTACCTAACCTTCTTACACTTCTTTATCTTGAAGCATACATTTTTTCTTAGCATACAATCCCTCCAGTCCCTATGCTTTTAACCAACAGCCTCTGAAGAGCAGAAAAGCCTGCAGATAGGTCTTTCTTTTGTGTTGTTTCATTTCCTAAAACAGGTCAGTCTTTCAGCAGACGTGAGCTGAAGGTTTAACATAGGTTATCTTGCAATTAATTGTATTCTAAAGCAGTCGCTGAAGTGTGAGTGGTACTTAAGTAAAATAGCTGCGTGATGAAAAGGTTTCATTTCTATGAGCATTTTGAAGGTGAGGAATCAATTAGAAGAACTTAATTCAAAACTTCTTTTACCTACATGCTACATCCTTAATGAATACAAAGCAGGAAAACATACTATATTACAAAGACTCTCTCTTCCCTTTCATATACACTCAGTTTACACGTTTGAGAGTTCACATTTACAAAAGTCTAATAAGAAAATCTGGTCACATTCAATGCCAAAGAAGTAAGTAAAAAGTAAGGATGAACACTTATCTATTCCTTCTCTTCTAGGAGAAAGAATTCTCCTAGATTTGAAGTGTACCGTAGATTTCTCCAGCTGTCTGAATAAAACCCTATTGTTTCTGCACATAATTAAACTATATTCTTCCAGAGAATGAAAAAAATGTTTGTGACTGTTCCAAAGAGTGGAAAGCTTTGGAGAAGACTCACTTTTTCAGACAAATTACTGGCACTGCAATTCTTTTGCAAAAGGCAAATATACATACGGTGATATTTTCTTAGCCCATATTTTTCCCCACCTTCACTCTGTTCTTTCTTTCTTTTTCATAAATTCCTAGATTCCAGTAAAAATCAGTCAGTATCCAACCAATGGCAACATTTTCAGAAATGATATGAAAATTATTCAGAAATTAATCAGAAATTTTATTTCTGTTTTCAATAGAAATTTTATATTTTAAATAGAAATATTAGTCTTCTGTATCACAATCCAGATTTGTCATACAAGTTAATAAAAAGAGGGGAGTTCTTCATTATCTAAATAGAGTAAAAATACAGTCAAACTTGGTTAGTCTCACTAAGCAACTGGAACAGGCAAAGAAAAGGAGGGAAGAGATTTTCTCTCTTGTCTTTTAAAAAAAAATAAGTCAGTGTCCTCTCACTGCTGAGAATTGCATGATAGTCATGTCAATACAGTTAATCCCAGTTCCTGAGAAAAGGTATGTCTCACCATCTTTTAAGCCTCACAGAACAGGGATTGTCCCACTGGTCTAAAATGGGATTATGTGCCTAAGCCTTCACAAACTTTCACCTGCAACTTGTTAACCATATTCTCTGTTTTGCAATTGCTCTTCTTTTACCTGTTCCTACTAACCATACTCAAGAAAATGTGAACTTTGTCTGAATAAAAGCATGGGACTGGACTCTTTAAGAACTTTCCTTTTATGTATCAGATTCTAGTCACATACATTTGCCAGTGAGAAATGTCAATTTCGTTCATGCAACAGATATATTTCAAATCCTCTTTCTAAGCTTACAATATTACTGTATGCTAAGTAGTGCAGTACATTTATATTGTTTTCTTACTAGACTTCACAAGAGAAATGCAGTACATACCTTTATTTACATATGGGTTTGGTTTTCAATGTATAATTATAGCTAAGTATACAAAAATGGACTCAGACAGGCATAAAAGAACTCTCTAATAAAAAAAAAAAAGCAACGCAGAATTCCCCATAGACAGACCCAAGTGATTATTTGAAGAAATCTATGCAACAACTGTTCATAATATCAGCTGCCTACTGGACAAAAGGAAATACAGCGTTTAACATATCTCAATATTCCATTGCCTTAGTATTCAACATTTTTTTACAATCTTTTTCTCTGTTCAAGTTTTTCTGTAACATATAAAGTAAATTCAACAAGATAACATTACATTATGGATAAAACATTAAATAACATAGAAAAATATATAAATATAAATTTTCTATATTTTGGGCTACAACGTGTGTACATATAAACTAGGTTTCTACTGCAGATATCATTATATATTCAATTTTCTTTATTTTTAACACTACATTCACTGTGCCTGCAGCTTCTCCCTATTCTTAAAACAAGTGATACTCCAGTACTGTAAAGATTTATGAAGCTATTTATGGCATCAGTGGAAGACAATTTTTCCAACATAGTCCCAGAACACTATGTATTCGGATACCATCTTATTTCCCAGAGTTTAAAAAAGACATATTTATATCCAGCTAAAGAATCCATTATTAGTTAATTTCTTGGAAAAAAACCCAAGAAACGAACAGGGAAAACTGAAGATAGACTGAAGGGAAATAATGTACTGCTGTTCACAGATCAAATGTAAATTCAAACCACAGATGTTCATCTTCATTTTAAGTCACCAAACATAAAATACTTATTAGACACTTATCACAGAATCACAGAATGATCAGGGTTGGAAGGGACCTCTGGAGATCATCTAGTCCAACCCCGCTGCCAGAGCAGGGTCACCTACAACAGGTTGCACAGGACAGCGTCCAGGCGGGTTTTGAATGTCTCCAGTGTGGGAGACTCCACAACCTCTCTGGGCAGCCTGTTCCAGTGCTCTGCCACCCTCAAAGTAAAGAAGCCCCTCCTCATATTAAGATTGAGCTTCCTATGTTATATAACATAGAAATATAATAATCCAATATTATGAGTAGAATGCTAAAATCCTCCTTTTAATGGTATTGTACCTTTTTTGCAATATTTAATTTTGAAAATAACATGTTGCTGTTGCTATGTGCATGCTTGCACATGCTATTTTTCAGAGCTAGAAAACCACATGAAATACTCTCAACTTTTTTTGTTTGAATACCTGATACTCAATGATCTCCATAAAATTCATACATTGACAGATCTTGTAGCAAGTTATTTTCTGTTTTGATCTACAAATAACATCAGTGGTTCAATAATCAAAGCTATTGGTTAAACACAAGAATCTGAAAAGGCTAAGTCAATTTAATACATCAGATAGTTAACCAGCCACGTACATTTACGCAGTACAAACCCACAGTATTTCCATCTAACTTTCAAAGTGCCACTCAGGGTTGAGAAAAAATTAACAAAAATAAAGTAATTCTTTCACTGTCCGTGTTAGCTAGGCCACAATGAGGAGTAATAAAGAAATTCCATCTCTACGTGTGTTACTATGGTAACAGTATATTCCCTTCTAATATATAGAAACAGAGGACTGGAGGGGACCTCTAAAACCTTTTTGATCAAAGACAAGAAACTTGTCACAGACATATGGTCTATTTTTATTTGACTCTGCCTTAAATACAATTTCATGTTTTATTCCACTGTTCCTATGGAAGGTGAATCAAGAAATCCTGAGACGGACTCCTGACATTCTGAGATCAGTTGTGCTCATATGCTACCATTCTCCTTTAAGTTAGGTAATTTAGCCTCAAGAAATTTAATTTTGTGAGTAATTTAGAGACCATAGTCTTATCTTTACTCAGGAACATTTTGCATGGCTAAAACTATGCTAGGTTCCCCTTTTAAGGCCAGTTTTGGTTCACTGACCATCCCACTTGCTTTTCTTTGCACATTTCAGTTTCTGTCCATCTTTATTGAACATGGGTGGCCATAACAGCCTATCTGTTTTCAAGTACATTCTTTATACTCTGGTATTCCCTTCCTAATCTCATTATTTCTTTTTCACATATATGCATGACCTGGTGCATCTTAAGGTATGCACAAACTGCACCTTTTAAATTTCATCCTATTTCTACTATCCAGTCATCAGGATAGTTCTTCTTGCTGTCTGGAGATTTCACCCTCATGGTTCTCTTTTTCTTGGTTTTATTAGTAATTAAAAAGTGTAAAAGTCAGTGTCAAAGTGCAACTTGAGAAGCATGACCTCTAACTTTACTCTTGCCCACCAGCGTAGTCCGTGTCATCTCCTCTTCAATCAGTTAGTTCACATCATCCCATGAAATGACGCCATTTCTAGTCTAACTATAACATTTTCCATTTGTCATCTTGTCGAGTAACCCACTGGAATTTAGAAAGACTAGATATACTTTACCTACTTTCTCTAATAAAAATAATCATTTGTCAAAGATTCAGCAAATAAAATCTATGGTTCATAAAACATCTTTTAATAATTCCCATTTTCTTTTTAAATCTACCTATTGAGCTTTTCTTTCCTTCAAAATATGGTAAAATAATTAGTCAGCAGCTTAGCATGGACTACAAGAGATTATACATTTCGTTATGCTCTATCATTTGCTAATATCCATGTGTTATGTATCCTTTTTTCAGTACATAAGAAGAGATATTACCTAAACCTTTACTATGAAATTATTAAAGTGTTTCAGTTTTGTTTTCAATCTGTGGTAATTTTCATTTTCAAACTTTCAGTACAAGTTATTATTCTGGTTTTGCCTCATGTTCTACCCTGTACTATGACTATCATGAACCTTACTAAACACTGAAGAAAGCATTTAGGTTTTAGGTCATCCCAGATTTTATACTTTTTAGTTCATCTTCACTAGAAAACAGCTTGCATCACCTTTTTTTGTTTGATTGGGTGTTTTTAACTTTATATTTTTATTATTATTTATTTATAAAGCTGAGAAAACTTTTCATATTAATTTCCTTTGAAAGGTCTAATTCATCTTGACTCTGGACGACTTTCATTTTATTCTTATACTTCTTCATTCCAGGAAGGTTCTTATTCCAGCTGACTACCCCAAGCCAGTTCTTTTATTTTACCAAAGGTTGCCCTTTAAAATTGAGAACATTAGTTGTATTGTGTAATCTTCAGCTTAAATGTCAGTCCTTTGTGAAGTTCCTGCCACTTCCAAATGAAATTTTAGAGTAAAATCCTATCCTGCTGGTTCCATGACTGCTAAAGAAACCTACCAGACTCTGTTTTTTCATTGTTAGTAACATATTTCTACTAATTATTACTAATCATTTTCTATGAAAAAATAATAATTTTTATAATTAGAATTCCTAGCAATTTCTTTCTCTGTTCTATAGTGCAAGTATCTTACCATATCCATATATAATAGGAGAATCTCAACTAAAATCATGATACTACTGCAATATCTCCTGTATATTTATCTTCAAAGCTGACTTCAAATCAAATATCTCAACTAATGACGTCATTCATGCTCATTATACAGTGTTACACTTCTGAAGTGAAGGAGTTCCCCCTTTGGTTCAGACTGCCGTTTTAAACTATGCTGCTGCCATACAAATGTGCTCATTAATTCACAGCAGAATGCCCATTTTAATCTAGTCAAAGTTTGTGCAAAGGATTTACTTCAGGAGGTACCAAGCAAAAGACTGATACTTTTCACAAATCTATACAAAAATCTTTAGGCGAGGAGAGCTGAACTCAGAGTAGAAAAGTATTCTCCTACAGTGTACCCACGGTTTGGCGAAATTTATTTTAATTCTGGGACTATTAATTAACATTAATGGTATATGAATGGCCTGATATTTTTTTCTAACCCTTGCAATTGCCCATCATCTTGTCCTGAGTATTATGAAACAGGAAGAAGGAATTAATTATTAATACATTTATAAAGTCTTAAAAGAAAGCATGTATTTTCAAATGTAACAATAACTGCAAGTATTTAGAAATAAATATGTGATTTCTACCACATCAATAAACATTAAAACATGTATCTGCTACTCTACACCTTCTGTGGAAGGAACCACTGAAATAATTTTAAATAACTACCTTCATATTTTTCCTTATTCTTATGAAATTTTTAATATCAATAACACAATATTGCCCAGGATTTTTACCAAAGAGAAATTCAAACAATGAGCTCTGTAGTATTTGGTTTATTTGTGCAGTTACAATAGAGAAGATAATTTTTTCCTCAAAATCATGCCACGTTTTCAACTGTTGATCTCTGTTTCAGCCAGGTTTTAGAAAAAGAAAGGAAGAATGAGGCAAAAATTAATTGGAACTTGTGGCAATTGGGATGGGACAAAAAATGTGGGAGAATTCGAAGAACTCGTTCAGTTACATAAAGTACAAGCTCCTAGAAGGAGTTTGGTAATAGTAGACATTCAACTAAAATAAGCAGAGCAGACTTTGAAACATCTGCTAATAAAATTACTTTCTCTGCTGTATTTTGGTGGATACTGTACAGTCCTCACTAGATTTTTACCAAATATTGGAGGACAAGAGTATCTATTATGTTGCTGTTTAAGACAGCAGGAAAACTATATATCTATTTTCACATGAATTAGGTCTGTTATTGCAGTACCCATATGACAATTAAGAAAATCTGGTATGTATTTCAGGGACTGAAAAATCAAAACCTAAGTCTGCTTTGTTTCCCTGTAACAGAGTTAGGGCAAGGAAGGAAAGTTATGCCTGTTTGCCAGTGACATCATTTTGATGCTTCCATAATGTAAATGAGCTTACAAAGTTCAACAGCTCATCCTTTTCTTCTACATGGATTTCCTTACAGTTTGACACTTACAAACATATCACTCCTAAAAATATGGAGTGGACATACGTATAAGCAAACAAACACAAATGTGTCCTTATTCTGACCTGCACTACCCCAATGAATCAAAGAAAAACCCGCAGAAAAGTCAAATCAAAATAGTCACGTCTGAAACAAACTACTCTCATTTTCTTTAAACTTGAGAATATAATATAAATTTGGGGGTTATCACTAATAGTAAAAAAAGGATTTAAATTTGTTTATAATTAATTGTGGTTTTATTTGTCTTCAAAATTTTAAATTCCTATGTGTCAATTTGGTAATAACACTGGACCCCAATGAACCCTTTCTGATCATTCAGTTTCTGTGGTACCTCTGACACCCAGAGCATCTCCCTGTCAGGTACACAGATTATCCAGGCCCAAGAGATTAGATGTTCCAAGCTTAGAGGTGTTTTCATTCTATCTCAACCCAAGAAGAAAATTCAATTGAAATGAATGATGAATTCACAATATTTCGGAAGGTCTGTTAGGTTTGGAAATATATGTACCCAGCAGCATTTCTCATATGCTTACAGTCTACAAAACAGGGAAGTGTAACTCCAATCCCCCCTCTGATGCTATTCAGGCCAAAACACAGACACATGAAAATAAGCATTAGTAAAATAATTCAGGGATAGTCAGCTACAAGAGTTATTATTCCAGTGCAAATAATTTGGGTTCCTGTTTGATATACAGTCCAAGTGGAAGTAACAGTTTTGAGGGCTCCAGAAAAGATTTTTTGACTACTTGACAATATCAGGACATTTATTACCCAAAACCAAGCAAAAGTTTGCAGCACCACCCCCTTCACGCAGCTAGTTCTCTCAAAGATAATATTCACATTCAATGATGCTTTTTTTTTTGTTTTAGTAATAGCTGCTTATAATGCATGAAATACTTCAGCATCATACTTTTCTCATAATCTAAGAATGTGCAAATAAATTTAAAAAAATTTACCTGTATTTCATTTCCATGTAAGAAAATGTCCTAACAAGCCAGCAGCAAAAAAGTCCTAATCATTAGAGCATGTCTTCTCACTAGAGAAAAGTTTACGTTTAAATCTTTTCATTGTAACAGTGTATATTCTGTAAAAGTAAACACCATTTTCTATGTCCATTATAAACATCAAGTGCCATTTTGTTGTTAAGTCTTTGATTTTGAAAGCAAAATCTCAATAGAGGATTGATTTCCCTCCCACGGGAAGTTAATTTGGCTGACAACAGATTTATTCCTGATTTATGAATGCAAGTAAATAAATTCATATTCTATTATTTGTGAGTGTTGTATAGATACAGCATGCTATAAACTACTTTTGCTTTTATTCTGCTAGTCACCTCAATGAAATCGCTCAGTCTCACATACATCTATTATTTAACTAGTTGTGAGATCCTTTCCCAGAAGAGATAACCTTGGGGTTCTCTTTGTTTGTTTTTCCAGATAAAGGAGTTTTTTAACTTACTGTCAGTATTATTTTGTGTTCATATTTTACTATATACCTGGAGCGAAGTACACACTTTCCCAAAACAATCTTCAGAATATCAAATGCATAGAGAATACAATAACTTGGGTTCTGTCTAGACATAGACTATAGAATTGCAGAGAAGCTGTCGTGTATTGCACTCATCCCTATAATCTAATTTCACATGTCTATCCAAACTGTGAAAAACTGATCTATTATTTTGACAATCTTCAGTGCAACAAATTCCTTAAATAATAACATTGGATCATTTAAGTTACACTAATTTTTTTTTAGACCCTAGCATAAAAAAAAATAATTGTGCCTTGATTGCTTTATGCTTTTATGAGAGATTTCCTTATCAAAGGTAATTATACTTGTCACCTCTGACTCTGGTTTGGGGGCTTTTTCCCTTCTGATATTTTAGTAGATAATTCTTATACAGTTTATTTCCATAATACTTCTTTGTAAATCAGGTTCATCCCAGCAACTGAAATCTGCTAGCAAACTCCCAGTCACTCAAAAGAATGGGCAGAGACATTGACTGAAAGCCATGGGGTTTTGAGACAGAAGCAGAAAGAAAATGAAAGAAATATGGCAATTACAACAAAAATAAGTCTTTTCAGTGTTTTCCATGAGAAAACAACACTGTGTCAATACCAAAATAGCCAATAATCTGAGAGTTTGCCTTTGCTTTGGTTATCAAAAGCTGCTTGATGTCCTGAATCTGCCTAAAGGCTATTCCACACACACACCCAAATTGTCAACGTGTTCTAGGGTAGTAAATTTATTTATCAAGAACAATTTTCATTTACACAATATGATTTTGACATATATCTGTGAGTTCTGAACCTATAACATTTTTCTTACCTAGTTGCAAATGACTTATATGCATCTTACAACGGGTCTTCCTTTTGTGAGTAGTTTTCACCCATGCTTTGCTATTGATAAACTTCTGCATGGAAGAGAGGGTGTACAGTTAGCTATCCTAGTATTGGATGAGCATGCAGCCTCCAGTGATTCTGACCAGTTTTGGCAAGATTTACCTTGTCTGCACAAACATGCACCTTGCCCTCCCGTCATAATTACATCTGTAGGTGTTTGCACAAAATGAAGAGGCTTAAGACTGACAACAGAGTAGGTAAGAATGACTGCGACAACAAAATTTAATATATTGGGATTTGTAAAAGTCTTTTTATGCTGTGTATTACACATACATCAGCCCCATTGGTTTGGTAGACAATATTTCCATGTAATTCTATATATATTGGTGGGTATAGTTGTTGTTAGGATTAACATATTATACACCTTGTGAGAACACTGCATGTGTAAGCCTTTGTGGTTCTCATAGACTGCTATTTACAGCAGCTTCAATGCATATATCAGTTTCATAAAGTAGCTTGAAAAAACTGCCAAACCATTGTTATTAAAACAAAGAAATTATGAATTATCTTACTGTAAAAGCACCTGATGTTAACATGACTTTTATGCTGCTTTCTTCAGTTCAGTAAAAACACCACCCTCACTTTTATTTTTGCTTCTAATATACAGGTCTAGTAATTACCATACCCCCCTAAATTCTAGTCTTCACTCCACTCAGTGGCTGTCTAATTCTATCATCTAATTCTTTAACACCTGAAGCCAGTAATGGCTGTTTCTTATTTTAACCTTTCTAACCTGCCAAAGTTTCTGCTTTTGTGCATGCCTGGAAGCACTTCAGGCTCAACAGCAACAAGAGGGCTCAGTACTCAATTCAGGCTTAGACCTACCGGGGTACACAAACAGATGAGCAATTCCTTCATCTGTTTTGCCTGGAGTGCTTGATCTGGTAGGTGGTGTTAGGAAAGCCTATTGGATTTGGCTTTATAGAAAATACCACAACAGCCAGAGGAAGAGATGGCTTCCCTAACTTTTTCCAGTGCTTAATGCGCTCACCTGCCTCAACCTTGCAAGAATTTAAATCTGTGTTTTAACCCTGAAGCTGATTGTCTTAACCATCAAATTATTGAAAATAAAAAGGTAATAGAACTGAGGAACGCCTTTAATCTCTTCTGTTGAAGCATTTCTGTTTTATATAGGAGCATTCAAAATTCTAAAGACCAGCAGAGGAAGAAAGAGCACTATAAAACTTGACAGATTAGGAGGAGTCATGGGGCTCAGTCTTTCGCCTCAAGGATTATTATCCCTTTAACAGTCAAGGGATAAAAAAGTTATTTTATGTCCAGGACTTTTCTGAGCAAGTCTGTTAACCACTAAGCTAGAAAGTCATTTTCCCTCTTATAGACTCTGTCTCAATAAATCACTAATTATAGTACAAAAACTAAGACAGCATCACCAGTAGTTTTGCAGTAGACGTGTGTTTAAATCCCTCCCATACATAAGCAAAAATTGACCTCAGAACTACAATATCCTGTATGAATGCCTTAACCACTAAATAATTATATAAAAACTGGGCATCTTCTCTACTAGTCTTTCAAATAAAATGTGTTAAAAATGTTTTGGGTGTTGGTTGGGTTTGGGGTTTTTTTGCTTTTAAAAAAAGTTTGGTAGACTGCTGTAAAAAAAGCTCTTAAGACATGAAGCCACTTCCTCATGGGTGTGAGCAACATCTAATCCCACGACATGAGCCATTCCCTACTTTTCTGCTTACTTTTGACAGCTCCCTGTTCTACATGCTGGTTTTTATTGCTTATTCTTGCTCCCTATGTACCCAATACAAATCCAGAGGACTTAACTCGGACTGTGGGCTTTCCTTTTCAGGTTGCCATTCCTCAGATTTAGGTATTGGAACAAACAATTGGATATTAACACAATTCTGATTAGTATGACCAGTCACAAAATCTGGACATGCTGGAAGGAACTGGTCAGTATTTCCCTTTTTTTCCTCATGAATTTTTGAAATAAAACTATTTTGATGCTGTTTGAATTTCTTGCATGTATATTCTGGACCTTATATTTTCAGTTTAACTAAAAATATTTACCAGTTTAGTTTGCATCTCATATCTATTAAGTTCGTAAAAAAAAAAAACAACACACTTTGATGCAGTGTTTAAGTTACTAAGTGACATCAAATTCTCCTGACATAGAACATGACTCAATTTCTTGCCATCATTTATGCTGGAAGAACATGACACAGATTCAAGATACAAACTTAAACAAAATAATGGGAGGAAATTATAACGAAATAGGAAGGTCGCCTTTTAAGTACTGTTAGAAATCTTCACAGAGCTATTCAAATACAAACAGAGCTCAAGGCAGGTATTTAACTGAGAGTTACCACTGTCTTTCAAGGGGAGAGTTTACTTTGAGATTGAAGAGACACAGTAGATTTGTGTTTCAAAGCATCTCCAGGCAAGTTGGTTCTGAGAATCAATATTGGAAATCCTGCCAATTGCCTCAGCAGGCATCTTACAACCATGTGAATTCTGATTTTTTTCTGGAATTGTCATATGTTTATCTGGCTGCTCAAACTGATTATCAAAACTTAAAAAGCCCAGGCCTGTGTGCAAAGATGTGCCTGAAACTACATATTAAATCTCAGCATGCTATTGGGAGAGGACAAGAATAAAAATGAACTACCAAGATAGACACGTGAAATATTTTCACTCATATCTTGTAAGTAAATGTGTATAAAACAATAAATCAAATTGGGCAAAATGGTTTTCAGATGCTTCTTTGTCATACCTATCAGATTCAGGAAGTTCACAGATCAATTTTACATTTCTTCAGAAAGCAGTGACAGCTCAGTGTCACGCAGTCTTTCAGCCGTTGAACTTTCACTGAAGTCAGTAGAATCATAGATTCATTAAGGTTGGAAGGGACCTTTAAGATCATCGAGTCCAACCATTAACCTAACCTGACAAAACCACTTCTAAACCATATCCTCAAGTAACACATCTACCCTTTTCTTAAACACCTCCAGGGATGGCGAATCCACCACCTCCCTTGGCAGCCTATTCCAGTGTTGGATAACCCTTTCAGTGAAAAAATTTTTCCTAATATCCAACCTAAACCTCGCCTGGCTTAACCTGAACCCATTTCCTCTCGTCCTATCACTCGTCACTAGGGAAGCCCTACTTCCTTATGTGAAAGCAGAATTAGTGAGAACTGTACAGTGGTATGTGGAAATGCCATGGTGTTATTCCAAAAAGAGGAAAACGAATGCAGAAGTATTCACCAGGAGGACTTTCTGGCTCCCTGTGTTCCATTGGTTTATTTTTGAGGCTGATGCTCTGAACGCATATCTAGGAAGAAGAGTATTGACAGTACAATGGCAGCAAAAGTACTTACACAAGTTGTAGGTATCCTATCCTCCAAGAATGCTTCTTCTTCATAAATAAAAGTAGTGGCTGTGCATGTCTGCACAGTGTATCTATTCCACACAGGCAGAGTGAACGAGCGGATCCCTTTCACACTCTCAGTGATACGGTGTTTACTAGAAATTAGCTGAACAAGAAAGGAAGGCTAGGCTTGTGCGTTAAATACATATATACACATATACAGACACACCATCCATTAGCAGTAATCACTTATCTAGTTTTTAGATGCCAGCAGTGTGTGCTACTCCAGTCTTACATGCTGTTTAGAATTTCTATGCAGTTACCCAGAGAGGAAATTAAAGATTATATCTGAAAATTAGTTTAAAAGATGAACATAATGTGAATGAAATGAAACATCCATTAAAGATGCTGGGCAAGTTTTACTCTGATTTACAGCAGTGCTGCTGTCATGCCTGAAATGACATTACACTGGTACAACGAGGAGAGAAATATGACCCAGTGAAACAGTGCATCCATTTTGGAAGCAAGATAAGACTAAGGATTAGATCCATATAGAGACTTCATAGCCTAGCCTCAGGGTAAAGTCCATACCTAAATTCCCCAAGTAATTTAAGGATCTCACTAGGTGATCAGGATTAGTAACCTAATGATTCCTAACAGGTAGCTAATGGGATGACACAGGATAAGGAAGGTCATGTCTAATAATAGACTGGGATATACCTGACATTCTGACCCTTCCTGAAGCACAGACATTTTCCTTCAGCCCTCAGTTACAAAACCTAGGAGAAACTGGAATCCATAAGCCTGATCCATCTCCTGGATTTATTCACATATTTTTCCCTTGTGATCATGGCTATCTTTTATATAGTAATCTTGCAGAGACATAATTTATCTGGGGAGGCAGACACGCGGGTTCAGTACCTTCATTATAGTAAGAGGCTTCAAAGCTCCACCTTCTGCCTGCCTTGGGAGCATATAACCCCCAGACTAATATAGAGACCAGTAATAATACAATGCAATACTTAGATGCTGTACAAGCAGAACAAAAACGTTTAGAATCTAGTAAAACCAAAAGCCATTATATGGGCAAATTATGAATAAAAAAAAAAAGAAAAAAAGAACATACGGTAATCAGCAAGTTCTGAACATGGGAAGCCAAGCACTGGGAAGAGTTGTCCACAGCTCAGTAGTGGAAGCTAGCATGAGGCGCTGATTAGAAACTGAGGTTTGCATATACGTATATGTATGTATGTCTGTGCACATCTGTACACAGACAGAGCTGAAAGTATGGAATCAACATTTCATCAAAAATCTAAAATAAGAGAACATCAAGATGTTGGAGAAATAAACGTAAAGTGTTATGCCTATATGTGCACAGATGTCTCTGCAAATGCACGCACTTCAGCTCTAGGCTCAAGATCTATATGTCACACCTCCTTCCTTCCCAAGACTCAACAATCTACCTGGAGGTGGCTGTCACTTAAAAGATGCGTCCACAGGGTAACACTGGAATTGGACAGGGCTTGGGATTTAGCCCTCTCCCCACATACCCCTGCCCCCTATTATTTGCTTTAGGTTTTCAACTATCTTATTCTGTATGAGATGGACAGACAGACTGGTAGACAGGTAGACAAACACCTACATAGGTACACTGTAGAATAAATCCAGATTCTTATAACTCTCAAAACAAATTTGGTTTTTATTTGATTCTGTAGCAATATATTCCTTTATATAGTAAGAAAATATGACCTGTAATTGCTTTTAATGAGCAGCTGGAAGACAAACAAAATATTTCCTCTCATAATTTCAGAGTCCAACCATCTAACAGTCCCTGATTAACTCTGTTCCCAGAACAAGTCTTCCACCTAGTCAGCTGCTCACATTAAGGCTCATCATAAGAAAATTAAGGCAAAATTTAAGAATTAATAGTCTGCAGTAACAAAATTTAGTTAGATAGTACTCTCAAACTACAGAAATATTTGTGATCCAGTTTAGATTATAAAGGATTTAGCATGAAACTGAAAGTATGAATCTAGATTGCTATTTTTAAGTAAACTGATATGATTATATAAAAATGTATTACTTGTCTTTGGATGGATAGGCCCTGAAGCTTCTAGCCAATACTTTAGGTTCATTGATTCGTCAATAGTAGATTGAACACTGATAAGTTGCATTGTATTTAAATTTTTGAGATCATATCACGTTGTTTTAAAACTTGTTTCTCTAAACTGAATGTGCACATTTAAAAAAATAATGATAATATAGCACTATCTATTAAATATCTAGCCTCTAGTTAACATCAGCTTTAGTAGATAGATGCATATTCATTGCTAATCTTCCGCAAAATTCAACTGGGCTTAACAGCAACAGTTATTCATGTCACTGTAGGACAGAACTGAAGAAAAACTAGATTTCTGCAATATTATCATAGGCCAGTTTGTGACCAGACACATTATTTTACTGAAAAAAAAAAAAAAAGAGAAAAAAATGTATATAGACAAATTAGTACCTAGCTTAAACATGTTACTTCAAAGTTTCTTCATTAAAACCTTTTAAAATTCTTGGTTTTGCTTCCCTTACAGGATGTATTTCTC
Organism: Ibidorhyncha struthersii; assembly: GCA_013398815.1. Lineage (NCBI taxonomy): Eukaryota > Metazoa > Chordata > Aves > Charadriiformes > Charadriidae > Ibidorhyncha > Ibidorhyncha struthersii. The sequence goes on from VZSZ01006403.1 coordinate 187,064, forward strand.
CCCAGAATACAGTGTGTATTCATAGATAATTTTCTTTTGGTTTACTATTTAAAAATACATTGACTTTTGAATTAGTGTATTATTGAATTTGATATTCAAAGTTCCCTGCAAAGCATAGAAGTCCAACGCATAAAACAAATGTATTTAACTGTTCAGGATAAATGTGCATTTTCCCCTGCATGCATGATTTTCTCTCTTCAGAATATTCCTTTTCCCAAAACTGTTTTCAGTTAAAAATATTTTTCTTTACCTCTATAAATAACATAGTTACATTATGCCACAAATTTCAAATGAATTAGCCCCTGAATGTATCATTGCTAATAAAACAATGAAACCATTACCTATTAAACAAAGTTAACAGTGACTATCAATTTAGGCTATATGCCTGACAGCTCAAATACATTTTTGGCCATAAAACAGGTTTGCAAGTCTTAAATGGTTTCACATTTCTCTAAACCATACTAAGAGCATAACATGAATATTTTAAGCAGCTTAGCTTTGATTTAAATATATTTGCTCAGGATATGCTGGCAGCATCCCAAAATGCAGTGTAATACCCTTAAAGCTGGCAATCCCAAACTCAATTTAAGAGAGCAGATAATATGGACTAGCAGCATTAAAGCAAATAAAGTCAATTAACAGGTTTTTTTTTTCCTTAATTTGTTTTCTCTAGCTTGAAATTGCAAAGGATGGATAAAGCTGTGGGATTAATGAAGAAATAAATTAATGGAAATGGAATATAAAACAAAAAAGGGAACAGAGTCCAGGAGCTGTTATTCATTACTCAGCTCTTAATGGTTACAGTTGTATAGTAATATTCATTTATTTAAAGTAGCCACAGTGCAGAAGGAAAACTCCACCATTGGAATCTTGTAGATGTTTACCAGCATGCTGTAAGAGAAGATGATTTGAAAGCATTTACTTCCTCTGAAAAAGAAATAATGGAAAATATATATCTATTTATGAAAATATAATATGTTTATTGTAAAAACCCTGCCAAATTATCTGTTCCTGAGATTTCCCTTATACATAAAGACTAATTCAATTCATTGTTAAAAGACTTATGCAGGCTGCTGTATGTGCATATTGAGATGTTGGTGCTTAGGTGTTCCAAGATCAAGATAAGAGGGAAACAACCAAAAATAGTCACAGAATAGTAGCACATTTTGCAAATGAAAACAAATGCTTATATTATGCAATTACTGCTTGAAGATATTTCATATTTTGCTGCTTATATTTCAGCTAGTTTAAGAACAGAAAAGACAAGTTATTTTCATGTGACGCTTTCTACACATTAAAAAGTATTGAAAAAATTGCAAATAAGTTCCCAGCACTCATTGATCTTATGTTTTAAAAGTAAGATTTTTGTTTTAAATATCTATTATATTTCCATTTATATCTAAAAAGTCAACAAAAGTAACTCTACCAGCAGAGCATGTTGTATTTTCCAACAATTATATATCAGGGTTCATAAGAGGTTCATTCTAAAGAACATTTTAGCATATGTATACCCATATGCTTTGTATCTAGATCCATCTGTGTTAATTTGATATATATGCTTCAAAATAACATTTATTTTATGAAACAGATACACTCAGTGAAATAGACTCCACAATACTTGCTTTGAACAACACAGAGGGATTTTTTGAAAATCAGTTTTGTTAGTTGAGTGTACTCTCATAAATTTGGCATGGAAATTGCAGAATCTTTTCTGAAGTTGGAAATTGCATTATGTTTGTAATCAATAATTGTGAAGTTAAGATGTAAAACAAAATCTTTAATAATATTGCTGTGAATGTTTAAATTTGATATTACGGAAGACATTCGTCATAGTTTTTAAGTCATTGAATGCCGTAATGTTAAGTAGATACGTATTTAACCATTCTCAAGTAACCAGATTTAAGCCTTCTTGCAGAATTGCTTTGTTTCACAGTTCATCTAGCCATGTAGGGTGCACTTTTCTAAGACAAGGCTATAAACGTATAGGATCATCCTAGGTTCATGAAAGACTTGGACTTGAGTAAAAATCAAACAAATGATTTTCAGATTCTATTTGCCTTAAGAAGCATTATACCATTGTGTTATAAAGCCATAACTCTTTTTTTTTTTTTTTTTTTTTTNTGTGTCTATTCTGTACATACACTTCCAGGGAAGGTTTCTGTATAAACATGACTGCAAGACTAAATTACGGAAATATACCAATGGCCATTTGTATTAAAAGTTCAGAATAAGGAATAGATAATTCAAAATTACCATCCCAAATACCTTTGCCCTAATAAATTGGGTAAACAATTTTCAGTTGGATATGCTATTTTTTTTTCCATATGCTAGACCACCTGTGAAAGAGATTTAACAGCAAAGGTGGTTTTCAAAACCCTGTGACATTATCCATCCATTACTGAGACCAGAGAAGCTTGTAAGTGAGCAAATCTGGGCACTTTAGCAGCAAGCAGAAATATGAATTACACCATTTTTAAGAAATGTAAAATGATCTTTAAATTTTCTGTTGCAAAGTCCTGTATACCTTCCTTAGAGTCACTGCAAAGCGTTGCCACTTCAGAATAACAAGTGTTTAACCCCCTTAAAAATCAAGTCACATTATGCAATCTTTTCCCCTGCTTGATCAGACACAAAACATTCTTATTGACAGCTCTGGAACTGTACAAAAGATTAACTGGCCTATGGTGTGGCCTCTAGTGAGCCTTGATTTAAGTAGGGAAAATCTAGTCCAAATTTAGGATTCCAGTAGAGAATTATGCTGTACAAGAGGAGAGTAACTCAATTCCCTTTAGAAGATAACTAAAATGTTCTGAGTCAAATTCTGGGTCAAGATTATTGCACAATACATTGGATATAAATGTTGTAACCTTAGCCAATTAGTTTTAATCTTTAAGTGTGTTTTAAACTATACACAAAATATGTATGTACAAATATGTGCAATAAAGATATAAATGCTTAATACAGTTGTGGTTTGATTAGTTACAAAATAATCTGAGATACAAAATACTGCCTGTTTATTTTTCCTTTAAAAGCTTAAATATTGCAGAAATAGAAAAGCTTAAACAGGAACAAATACTGAGACTTCAGATTACCCAGAAAATTCATATTCCAACTTGTCACTAACATTTTCTGACTCTTTAATATAAGGTGAGCAATTAGTCCTTCAACACTTACATTCCTTAGTAGACGTAAACTTTTCTGTTTACTGCTTTTTATCCAATTATAAAATCCCCCTGTGAGAAGACTACCTGCCTTTGAGGTTATTTCAGAAACAAAACATGCAAAAATGTGAGGGAAAACCGATCTCCTAGCAATCAGAGATTCAACATGCCAAGTCTGAGGGAAGAAAATCTTTGATAACAAAGCAATAGTAAAATCAACTACTGTCATATGTACAGTTTTCCTCATCAAAGTACCACAAGGAAGGATTAATATTAAATGTTAACTTCTATGTGTTCTGTCCTCTCAGAATAACAGCAAGATGATCTATGGTACTCAGCATGACTACACCCCCACGTGCACGCTGAAGCGCAAACAGGTGTGGAAAATGCATTCATTGTTCTTGGATTACTCCACCAGGATCTGTCACGTTAAAATACATTAGGATAATGGACTCAGTTACAGTGAGGTAACATCACCTCTACCCAAACAAATTAAAAACAAAACAAAAAAACACACACAAAAAAAAAACACCCAACCCAACAATATTAATGCTCTCAGTTGGGTGGAGTGGTCCTTGTGACCTTAGAGTGTGGTCCCATTCTTCTTACCTCTACACAAGGATGAAAAATACTTCTTTGATTTTAGATTCACTATGGTAACACAGACATAAAACCACTGCCTTCTCTTTTTTTTCAAACATAAATAAATACTATGTTAGTTTGATTCCAAATACCTTCATCTGTGAGGTGCTGTTATATGGAATTCAAATAGGGAGGAAGTACTCAAGAGCCACACGTTAGCAAGTTGCCTAGCTTGAAACGTGGTAGCGCTCTACTAACATCAGGTTATACCTGACTATAATATGCACTTTTTCGCTGATCCAAGGTCTTAATGTTTTATACATAAAATGCTTGAGCAACAAACATTGATTTGATTTACAGGAAACCCATTTTTATTATGATTCTATATGAAAAAAAACATCTTGACTAAATACAAAATACACTTAAAATGCATTATGAAACGGCAAATTACTATCTAAGGTTTTCATTGTGAGGATTTTGACTTTTAGGATGACAAATTTAAATAACAGTCCTACAGGTTTTTATAAGAACAAAGGCTAATGAAATGATCAGGTAACAGATATAGTGTCAGTAAAAAATACAGAATATTATCCAGTTGCTCTGAAGTATGCTTATAAATACATCGAGTAATTTTTCAAAACATTTTAAGTGTAAACTTTCATTGCGTTATAGATCATTAACTAGAAATAGTAAGCAAAAGGGGGAAAAAAAAAGTGGGTGGGAATAGAGATAGTTTATGACCACTTCAGGAACAAAAGGTAATTGAATCTAGAAGCAGCATTCCAGATTACCCGTAGCTAGTTTTCTTACCAATCATCTTCCTACTAAGCATAAAGAATCCTATTAAGATGATTCAATTAAAAATAGACATTTTCCCAAGAACCAAAACAACTCTTACCTATTTATATTATCTTAAAATAAAATAAGAAGTGGCTAATAAGAAATTATTAATTATGTGATACTACTTTTCCATAACTGTTTCGTGACAAGATAAATGATTTTTATATATTCTCCATATCTGAAGGGTTGATGGACAATTCTTCAGCCAGTGATTTCTGCATTTTAGGCAGCTCATCTGTCACATCTGAAATGATTCACAATTTCATCACCAAATTACACATTTATGGTTTTGCTAGAACTTTGTTACCTAGGTCTGGAAACTTCCGTCTCCTAATTTTAAATTCACTGAAACACTATTAACATGGATTAGGTATACAAGCTAGTCTGTAGGATTTACTGAAACCAGTGCTAAAGACCTTTGGCCCTCACATGTTGTATACTTACACAACTCTGGAACAACTATTCTTGAATAGCTTCACGTATGCACAAAAGAATGCCTAATTCTACCTGACTATCCCTTTTAGGACATCCTTCTTCCACAGGAACAATATCCCGAAAAGGAGTTCTTCAGCAACAGTTAATGTGTTAATAATTTACCATTCTACTTGACCTGAAGAACCTTTCAAATATTCCCTTAGAGACTAAGAAAACTCTGCAAAGACATTTCTGAACATTTAGAATTATCAAAAATGAGGATTAGAATTTAGATTTCTATCATATTCAAAGACAGTGTAATTTATGGTTTCCTGATAATAGTAAATTACCATTCCTGTTCTAGAAGTGTAAGAATTAATGATTATTTGTGCAGACACTCAAGAAAAAGCTATTGTAACCAGACTGCAAAAAGAAAGCAGCAAAATTTGTTTTTATCAGAAAACTGACACCTCATTCATATTGACAGGTCCTTCAGAATGCTGACTGAAAACCAAGCTCACAGAATTTCATTTAATAAAGAAAATATTATTAATTTACATGATTTTTTAAAAAACAAAGAAACAAACAAAAACCCACAGATTCCAAGCTTACCCAAATTTGAATGCCAAAAGTTCCAAAATTTCAAAATCCAAGTGTAAGGTCATTAAACAAAAACTACAGTTATTGCACAGACCACGGACTTTATTTTATAAAAATTGGTTTTATACACAGGCAAAAAATGTTGTTTGTCCTTTTGACCACATCTAAAAGGATGGATTGTGCACACTAATATGGGATGGGGGAGTGACGAGGGGTGGTGGACTGAGACCAAACAATATATATCTACTATTTCCATAAATAAAAACAGCGCTTGGAAAATTTTTGATTTTCTGTTTGGTTTTTTTTTTTCTTATCTATCATTTCATATGGAATCTTATGATTTATCATGACCACTGTTAAAGTGTGATTATAATGTTTTGCAAAGTACATGCAGAAATTTTATATTGGTACTATTAAAAATCGACTTTTTAAATTATTATTATTAAGTAGGATTAGGGTGGATTAAAATGTGTTTAGGAAAGTAACACAGAAGTGAGACACCCAGTTCTGAAATATAACCTTTACAGTTGTAATCCAAGATACATCTGTAAAAAGTAACATAAAATCCAATTGTAACAGGATTTACCAGTATTCTTTAATAAAAATAATAATAATAATAATAACCATTTGTAGATTTCTGAGAACCACTGGCTGTCATTCAGGTATGGTACTCATGTAAATCTGTGGTCTTTTTAAATTAATGTTTTATTTTAACATAACTGCAATTTCTCTCTTGCGCATTTGTCTGATCATTGTCAACATTTATCTGTTTTTTGGAGTAGTATTTAGTCAAGCAAGCTCATGGGAGATCCATTTCAGGAATAGCTAAATCAGACAGATAACACAAGATTCTTGAGCAGCGCCTCTTGAGATTTATTTGTAATGAATCATTTTGTAATCGTGTCATTAGTTTCATATATGGCTGTACTTGTAGTTCTTTTTATTTTGTCTGAAGGAAATATTTCTAGAAAACTGGCACATGAAGAATCTTGGCATGCGGATGAAAACTCTAATCTCTTTGCAAATGTAATGCTTAAAGTACACAAACACAGTGTCCTTAAGACATCTTAATTACTTTTTCCATGAAGATACTGAAAGATGAAGTTATACTGCTTTATTTTGTGGAACCAGTGAGCCAATTGTCCTTCTGGGCTTTGAACTCTCAACAGCCACTGGGCAGCTGGAGCATCATTTTGAATAATAAACTTTCTCCCATAGAGGTAACGATGAAAGAGATCTATTGATCTAACAATGACCAATAGTTCTTTTCTTGTGACATAGTAATGTTTCTCAGCAGCAGAGTTTGATTATAGCATGAAACTATGCTCTTTAGTTTCTGTGCTCTTAAAATAGTACTTTTCCAGTCTCTAAATCGGTAATATCAGTGGCCAGAAGGATTTTTTTTTTTTTTTTAATAAATAAGATAAAAATTACCTCTAAGTTTCCTAGAAACTTTTTCACATTTTGCCCTGGCTGAACACGCTATTATTTTGGGAGAAGTAATGCAACAAGCTGACAAGTTGGATACAAGCTCATGTAAATACCATCACCCACATCTCTTAATTTCAATAGGCTCCGCTGCTGGCACAAACCTCAGATAAACAAAATTGTCCAGACTCTGATATTTTACCTGGAGATCTCCAATGATAACTTCAGGTTTTTAAAGCAACTCTTTATTCTACGTAAATGCTGAAATAACATTCTATAAAGATTATGATGTCTTCCTGGAGATGCTATATTTCAAAAAAGAAGATATATTGGCCACTACACTCACCAAAATTCTCATTGCCATCTTTCTGCAAAAAGACAAATGAGCTATGTTTCCATGACTTTACTCCAGAACTACATTTCCACATTTTCCGCTGTAGGGCTGAGTGCCCATCTCTGGCTGAGTAGTGCTTTAACCAAGTGTTTATTGCCCCTTGTTCCATTTCTATTCCATATCCTTCTTTGCCATATACCATTTGTTATTTACATCATATTTAACTTCTCTTTTCAAATTTTCTTTTCCTCCACAGTATCAAAAGGTTTCCCATTATTTCACACATATATGAAGACTGCATTTTTTCTTAGCCTTCATTATCTTAGTCTCTAGTAATAACACAGTAGCTCACAGACATCACTTTCCATATTCTCTGACTATGCATGTTATAGGGAACATAAGGATGACCATAAAGTAGCATGAAAAAAACATTTTTTCCAACACACACTACCTGTATCTAACACAGCTTAACAGTCAAAAATTAAGGGAAAGAAAAGAAAACAAGGGAAATGTGGAATAATTCTTACTCTGATTTCTCCCACCTTCCACATTTACTTACCTGGGGACTCACAGAGCCAGAAGTAGCAATAGTGTCCAGTGGAGACCTTTATTCCTTAAATGTATGTAATTGCTGAGGGGGTGGGAACCAGAACATTCACTGGCAATGAATTACATTATTTATTTCTTTATTATTCGTATTTCCTTTCATTTGTTTTAAACAACCTACCTAAAAACATACCAATTACAATATTCTTTTATTTTAAAAATGAATAATAATTCATTAGTCTACATTCTTTGTTTTCCATTGTTTTCTAGAAAGAATATCTTTAAATAACAAAATATTTATAGTTTTATCGGTTTCTTTACTGATAATCTGTTGTATTCAAAGAAGCTGATGCTTAAACTAGCACTAGAGTCCTACCAATTGTCATTTCCATTTTGAAATTCTTAATAAAGCTTCTTATGAAAGATGGGATTACACCTACATGAATTCTGATAAAGGCAAAGGTAAAATGCATGTCTTGGATCCCAAAAGCCCAGTTCAGGGAAAGAGACACTGATATCATCATGTGAAGTTATAGTTATGCCTGAAGGCCATTATTTCAGACATTTGCAGCACATTAAAGACATTTTTTAAAATGGAAGTTAAGTCCATTTGAAAAGTTTTGTCTCATATACTTACTGTTTGTATGACTGACCACAGTGTTTGCATAAGACACAGGAAAAAAAAAAGTAAAATATTTGATTGCTACTGAAAGAAAGATTATTTTAAAAATAGATAATATATATTGCAAGCAAGATAATGTTATTAAAAAGAATAGGCTAGCACTTTGTATAGAAGTTTAAATATTATTCCTAATTCTGAAATAACCATTGTGTTCAAAAACTCTTGCCTGCCTGTGATATAAATCAACTTAAATGAGTTCCTTAAAAATCTGATGTTCTGTTGAAAGGCAACTAATTTTGGAAGAATATAAAAAACTTATTTAAGAGAACTAATTATAAAACATGAGCTAAAGATAATATTTAAAAGCAGAGCACTGTAATCCTCTGCACTTCCAGCTCACTATCACTGCAAATATAACGTATAAGAAAAGGATAGGGTTTTTCAGAACTCATGAGGCACCTGAAAAATCTCAGTATACTCAGCGTCCTTTGCCAGCCCTGGTAGAAAATCCTTTTGTGTAACAGCACAATAATCTTCACCAACTGCCAAATATTTCATTAACACCTAGACTAGGCCCTTCTATTTTTCCTCTCAAATTGCTTAGCACAAACAGCTCAACTATTTTTATGGTGACACAAAAGCCGATATTTTCTTGTATTCAGTGGTTTTATTTTCTGTCAAAGTAGACAAAATGAGCTTCCATGGATTACTTCAGCTTCAGAGCAAAATGAACTCTAAAACATAAGCTAATATTTAGTCACTTCCTTCAGCTTCTTGGTTTTTAATATTATGGTTCAACAGGACAATTAATGGAAGTAAAATCCCTTCTGGCTTTCTACCTATTGACCATATTTCTGAAGTTATCCACGTGGGTAAGCTTTTGTGGAAATTGTGCCTAATCAGATATGGAAGCAAGGAAGACTCTTCTGTCTCCCCAGGAGTTCCCTTAATTGCTCAGCAAAGAGCTACGTGCTGATCCTCAGCATATCACAGCTTCTTACAGTGGAGGCCCAGAAAATCTACCTAAAGGTTAGTTGCAGTGCTGTAATTTTAGGCTACACAGCTAAGAAATTAAACTGTGGCACAAACTGACCTTTAATATGATCTCCTGCTTTACAGTACTGCTAGTCACACCCAGTACTATTGGCATAATTACATCCTCTTAAAACAATAGTGAAAGTAAGTTTTTATGGGGCTCACACAGAGGCAGATCCGCTCTCTAAACAAACATTTCCCTTACGCTAAGAATACTGCTCCATGGCAAACTGAGTTGATGTGTTACCAAGTACCATTTCCACATTCTTAGCAGTCGGGGGAGGGGGGACAGGTGTTGAATGCGTAAGAGCACGTATATATCCATAGCTTCATTCACAGAATTTAGTTTTTCTTTCTTAGCATAGCAAATCCTGAAGTGTTGTCTTTTTTTCTGTCATGAATATGCTTGACTTTGTGTGGGTTTTGCTGAATTTCATAGCTCCTTTCTTGAATTTTTTTTGTTTTCACGACCACTTTCACTCTCACACCATGTGAGAAGGGATTCTGCCACCTTCACAGCTCTTTGCTATCCCATGCTCACCTAACTTGTCAGGAAGCAGATGGATAGTCCTTATGAATCCTTCTATCAAAGACCCCTGATGTACCCTCAGGCAATTCTGGTTTATGTTAAAGATGACTCCAGCAAAGGAAACACACTGCAACTTTTGGGTTGGGTTTTTTTTGTTTTGGGTTTTTTTTGGTTTGGGGTGGGGTTTTTTTGCATTTGGGTTACCACAGCAGGAAAATGTATGTATGTGCACAGATTCGCACAGGGCTGTACTTGTAAGACTATTGCTGCCTATTTCCTTTGTTCAAGTCACAAAGATACCATGTCACTGAAGTGACTGCCAAAAAAAAAAAAAAGTAATAAAGGGACTTATCATCAAAAGGCTAATAATCTATTGTTAATATGGATTAGTGAAAATATTGTTGTTTACTTTTGTAAGTGCATAACCAGAGTGGAGCAGATGACAAAGAGCTTTTAATTTTCTGTCCTTATAATCAATCAAATGGGTTCCGATGAGTGAGAAACCAGTACATAGTACAACCCTAAAGTAGAAAGGTTTTCTTTGATTGGTCTGTGGCAACAGGGGGGAAAAGGCTTCCAAAAACGTGTTGCAACTTTCTTACAAACTAGAAGACAACAGTCAGAAGAGTAAAGGAAATCAATGTGAACAGAGCTCCCATGCCCACAAGACAGCTAGACACAACAATTTTATCCAACTCGAGCATCTTCCTATGAATGAAAAGAGTAGAAAATGTCCTGAAAAGCAACCCACACTGTTTATATGAGAATATGGTATAGTCTTACCTTAAGTTCCAAAAAATGCACTGTTTAATGAATGTTTACAATCACAGAATGATACAAATGCATAACTAAATTTGAAATCTCCACTGTCTAGGCACAAAAGGTCACAAATGAGTAACACTGAAGATGTTGTTACAAGCTAATATTGATTTGATCTTTAAATGTGATTTTTCATTGTTTTGGTAGGTTTGAAAAGACATTAAGAAATCTGATTTAATGCATTTTTGGACACATATTTCTTAGCCATATCACAGTCACACAGTAAGTTTCTGCAGGCATATTGAATGTTGTGAATGATAGAGTCTGCAGAGATCTGAAGAGATACGGCCTTAATAACCATCATATTTTATAGTTTTTCCTTCTCAAGGACATCCAAACAAATACAGATAGCAGTACTGAGAGGAAGTCACTTGTATCTTTCACAAATTTCCATTTTCTTCTTTCAGATGCTTACAGATGAGGCATGCACAAGGCTTACCACTTCTCCTGAACTGACCTCATCTAGGTTTCCTTCAAGACTAAGAAAAGATCTATTTATGCCCAGATTCGATTATTGAACTATGTTTCTATTCTTTATGTAAACATTATACTCAGTATCCAATACCAAGCAAAGGAATTTAACTGAGCAAATTCTTAGCTTACAAAAATAAAAACATACTGTCTTTGTGGTATTATCAGATCATTTTGCCAAGTACCATCTTTATGTTTGGATTTGACTGAGCAGAAGCAAGAAAATCTTACTATTTGCACCATTATATATGGCCTGCGTATGTAAACTACTTCCCCCCCTCCCCACCCCCTCCCGCTCATTAACCCCTCTCAATTCTCTTCTGTGTTGTTTGTTCATCATTGATGGCCTTTAATTCATCTCCATTATCATTCTGAGACTTCCTCCATCCTGCCTATCAACTTTACCCCCTAAAAGAAAACCCAAAACCTAAAGAGAATAATGTAGTCACGGATACCTAGGAGCATGTCTAAAATAGACCAGCATCTCAAGGTATGAAGGCAAGCACCAAAAAAAAAAAAAAAAAAACCACACACAGAAAAAACCCACACTGTTCTGAAAATGGACTAACTCGAAAGCATAGTTGTTACAAATTAGCATGACACGCTCCCCCAGTACTTAATGTGTCTTCTTTTAACAGGAAGAGTTCCACATTTGCCATCAAATTAGCCAGGACCAGTCACTGGCTTTACCTCTCCATTTTGCATAGTAATCTTTTCAGATACCAGCTTCAGGGAGTGAAATATCAAAATCTTATTACTATACTATATACTATCTTATTACTATACTAGACAGAAGCATGTGTGGGTGCCATATAACACCAGAAAGACTAGATTTTTCTAAGCAAGAATATATAATTATTCTTCTTTAAATGCATAACTACTGACTGGAAGAGGTAGCTGGTTTAGGGTCCTCTTTCAATTTGAATAAGATTTTTTTTTTTATTAGTAAGCCACAAAAACTGTAAACACTGTTGAACAGTAAAAATCAGATAAGCAATAATGTTACAAATTAGATTCCCTAAGGTTCAGTCCTGATATTGGTCCTTGTTAAGTGGCACGATATGCAGCAAGAATAATGAATTTTAATGTAATAGTCAAATGCACGCTGATAATTTCTTAAGGGTTCTGTACGATTTTTTGAACAAATTTCAGTTATTGAAATGCATAAAATGTGAACATGCACACTCCTGTTAATAAATATAAAACAAAAAATTACTGTGATGAAGCATTTTAAAAGAAAATGAATTCCCCTGATTTAGAGTACTCTGTACAATTTTCATTTCCCTAATGTACCTTTTTACCTAATTCTGTAATGAATAAGTAACATGGAATTTCTTTTAAAGATTTCCTGCCTTGTAGGATAAATGTTGCAGAATAACAATGAATTTATTGCTTTAGAAAATACTTTCCTCTTACAGAATATGTAATCTGCATGTTCTTTACTGTTACTTACATATACTTCTACATAGCACAATGTTTCTGATTGTGCTGCAGTGTTTCATCAGCGAAACAAGTAGTATTGCTACTATTGAACTTTTAACCAATGAATATACCCTTTCCAACTTAAAAAAAAAACCCACCTGTCAAAATTATTCTTTATCATGTTGAATTTGTTTTATAGGACATATTGTCCTATAAACGTTGTTAATGTCAATAAGTGAATGACAAATTTAAGTGTGCAAAAGTGTATTGCAATTTAAAAGATAATTGAGAAAAAAATTTCAAGACACATTCTGGAATGAGATCCTCGGCTAATGTAAACCAGCACAGATGACTTGACTGGAAAAGTACGGTGCCATTCAGCATCGCTGTGGAAATAAACATGCATCTTAGGAAGAATACTCTATCACCAACTCATCCAGGCAATGACTATACCTAGGATAAGCAGAAAATTTCCATGGACTTTTACATAATTATTTAGTTTTAGCATTAGAAAGACTTAAAGCATTTTTTTTCTAAACAGTGTCCTACAATGTACAGGTTTGATTCTTATTTCATTTTGTACTAACATGAGCAACCAAACTGGATGGAAAGTTAGAGGAGAATCAGACCTAAAGTATACTATAAGTTATCTTATTTCAATAATTGATCCATAAATTATAGTTGTGAATAACTACATATCAGAAACTTTATGAAGCACACAGAGATTTCATATCATCTGTGGTGTAAAAATAAAACCACGCTACCATAAATCAACTCAGCACTGAACTATCAAGGACTGTATTTCTCTGACAGTCTAGGTAGTTGGTATTGACTGATGATGGAGCACTGACTAAAAATACAGGTAGGAACAGAAGATCTGATTGGTCTCCAAGTAAAATAACTGTAGAGGCAGGACCTAAGATTTGCTGACATGCTTAAAAAAAAAACAAGTGAAAGACCATTGTGAGCTACAACACAGAGTTTCTTGTAAATGTTTCATGCTTACTAGGGTAATTATTTTTATTATGGACTGTTCGGTAAGTCATGTTGTAATTGTGCAACTTTTAAATAACAGCATAAATATGAGCTGATTGATACAGCTGACATAAGTTTAGCTCCTGAGCTGATTGAAATGGCTGGTATGTATTTAGCTCCTGGAGAAAGATAAAAGCCCAAATGGATGGCAAGTTCGATTATAAAGTAATCCTTAATAAATTTACCCAGATTATTACCTACTAAGTGTGCATATGCACATGAATAAGCATTTTAATAAAAGTGCTTTAAATTCAGTATCAGTTACCTTATCACAAAAAACACTTTAAAGTAATAGCTATTCTTATGTTCAGAGAAATGCAACACTTAATTTACAATATTTTACTGGAGATACAGAAAAAGCTAAATGTGAAGATGTTACGATCTTCCAAGGCTAAAGTAGTTCTGCCTCTTTTGAAGCAGGTTTGATAAACTTTGCTCAGTACATTTCTGTTAACTAATTAGTTAAATACATATGTTCACAAATAAGTCCTTATTTACAGGACTGATTATGATTACCTATTGTGAAAACAAGTACCACTCATTTGCTGGTGAGTTTTTAGCAGAATGAGTGAGCAGTTTCTGTTTCAGCTTTTTCAGGCCTTTCAGATTTTTTAAATTTTCATGCAGTTTCCCAGAAAGTTAGAAGCAAATACGTTCCAAAAAGCGCCAGAAAAATAACATTCAAACATACATTCCTCTTCCAGAGAGGTGAGTAATCATTTTCTATTTCAGCTAGTAAAAACAAATAAGGAAAAAGTAGTGAGGGAAGGGATCAAATGATTCAAGGTGCAAAAATTAAAAAAGAAAAAAAAGTAGCACATTGTTCTTTCAAAATTATTTTGTCCTTCAATAAAACAACATTACTTTTTCCATTCATCTGTAAAAATGCCACACAGACCATTTAGTACTTTAAGATTTAGCTACACACATGGAAATCAGATAGAGTGTTTATATAATTAGGAAACATCAGAGACACCCAGTAAAATACTAAGATAGAAGAAAAGAAGAGAAAAAAGCCATCAAACATTGAATTAAAAAAATCGTCAAGTCTCCTGAGCAGCATAATAAGTAAATTCTCCCTGGACTGCTCTTCCAGCAGTGTTACTGAGTCTAATACAAGAATTAGTGACTCTAACGATCAGAGTTTTTTCCATGCTGAAATATTGACAGACATTTTCAACATTCCTAGTTCAATAGACCTTAAAATGCAGATAACTGTTTTATTGAAAAAATGAGTCTTTAAAAATTTTGGAAATACAAATAAAATAAAATAGATGTGCAGCTAATGTGAATGAATGTATTTCCCCAAATATAAAGATTAAATTCTCTGAGAGCCATAAATGAATTAACCTTCTGATGCATTGATAACAAAACATTGTTATCTAAGGACTACAGTGTAGTTGTGCTTTAAACTACCCTTACTGTAGACACCAGTCACAATACTAGCAAATAACCTGTTTTTCTATACCCCAGGCAGAAACGCCTAGAAATGGAAACTCCTTAAAAACATATTGTCTAAGAACATGTATTTCATTTGAAAGATACATCAAACAAAGGTACCGAACACATTCCTAGATGAGTTACTCTATTTCAATAGCATTTTGGAAAGACTACACAAGAATGATGCAAATTGCAGATTTTGAGCCAAGTGCATCTTTGCAGGAAATGTAAAGAGCAGTCTTGAGCACCGCACCCGTGGGTCACTTCTCATTTTTGCCCAAATAAAAAAAAAAAAAAAAAAACACTTTGTGGTTTTAATTTGCCAAGAATTACTTTTAAATGAAATTAACAATACATGTTTTTGAACGTCTGTCTACTGTTTTACACAGTATTACAATACCATCTAGTTTATCCAGAGCTGGCTGGCTGAGCTCCAGTAATTGGAATAATGATCATTACATGTTTGTTCTGTACTCTTTACATTAGTGAAAGCTGTGGCTGTTTCAACTGAAGGCACTATATAAGCCTAAGACTATTATTACTGTATAATAAAGGAGCCAAAAGACTCAGGAGGGAAAAGCACAAAATTATAAGTATTAATATGATCGTGGTCTTTGATTCTCCATATTCCAATTCAGATATGACAGCATAATGAGATTATGTTATCATATTGCTTAATCTAATCTTCCAACATACATTACAGCGTAAAACATTATAAAAAGCTTAGTCGGGAAACATTAATTTGCCTTGCAGATTGAGGAGTATGGAAATAAGACACCTAGCTCCTCTTTTGCATTATTGACAGAACTTCTAGTAATTGTTCCTCTGGAAGAGATTAAAAAGGATGAAGGTCAAAACTTAGAAATAGACAAGATAAGTAAGGGACAAAGACCTGCTGTTATTTGCAGTAACTAAAAGATATTTGGTTTGATTTTTTTCCGAAACCGAGGGGATTTTCTCTTGTATAAAACTACAAAAATAATAATCTAATATTTGAGTTTACAAAGATGTCTTTTTCTCTGGTTTCTTATCTCCAGTGACAGAAACCATTTCATTTCATTTAAATGGGAGGTATTACTTGAACTTTGCATCACTTCAAAAGACAAGTAGGAGTCAGTAAGAAGCGAGTTATACTTCTCAGCATCCAGTCTATCGGACAATTGTGTGAAAATCCTTTTACGAGGCTGTTGGTGTTCCAAACACTGGGTGAAAGGATCTGGGGATATTCCAGAAAGCCCACACGGAAGAAAGCTTTCTTAACCTACATTAAATCTTGATAATGCAATAATGAGTCTTTTAAAAGGATAATTCTAATTCCCCTATCTAGTGCAATAAAGACTGTATACAGCTAATCTGCTTTGCCCTTTCAATTAAACTCGTCCAGGACGTTCTATGTAGTCAGCACCCTGAATGAGTCATTAAAATTCTCGTTCTGTAAGAGTTGTGTGCAGCACACCGTTGTTTCTAAATTCCATTAAATCCAAATGGTCTTTATCGCCCCATGACCACTGTGACTTCAATCAGCCAATTTAATTACCTTACAAAATTGTCAGCAGAAGCAGCAAAGAAAAACAGGAAGGGCTGTGACGTTATCAAATTGAAATCTTCCTCTGTGCTGTTTAATCTAGAGCAGTCAATAACAATGCTTCTCACCTCCTTGCTGCCTTCCCGAGGCTCTTAACCTTACTCTTCTTTCAAAGATTTCTGTTGTTGTTTAGAAGACTGATTTTGAACTCCTCTCCGTGAGGATGTTAACACATATTGAAAGCTTCTTGTCCTTGGCAGTAAAATTTTCATTGGCTCTAAATACTGGAATTACCAAACGGCGGACCTCCGAGGGTTGCCACAACAAGTGTTTGTTTTGCAGATTTTCATCTCACTCTTGATCTGAAGGTAGATTGCCTACCACCGTAAAACCAGATACGTATCATTTTCTCATTTCTCCCTTAAATACAGGCAGAAAAGTCACCGCCTTTCGCTTAAAACGGCGTCAGTGCAAAACCCAATGGAAAGAAAGTGCACATCCAAGAGAGCTAATGCAGGTCCAAGTCTAGGAAAACTCCACATGATTGACCAGCAGGTATTTTTCACTTCAACTCTTGTCTCATACCCTTTTGCACAGAGCTACCTCCCACTGCTGCTCCATGACTTTGCTGGTTTTAAATGTTACTGTGTTAAAATGGTCACCCGAACCCCAGAACCGCGTGGCAACTGCACAAGCAGTGGACGCAATGTGATCGCCTCTTCTCTGGTTTTGCCACGCTCGATCTCGTAAAAACCATTACATGGAAATGAACTCAATTTGTTTGAGCTAAAGGAGCTCAGGTAAAAAGTATGTCAGATTAAACCCGTGCTAGATCTTCACGGAGGAAGACTCTAGTATATAGTAATTCCCCTCTCCAGGTTCCCCTAACGGAGTTGAGAAATTAGGTTGTTTTTTAAGTCCCCAAAATCACATGATCATACACAGCTTTGTTTTGCTATTATTATTATATGGAGGGTAACAGGAAAAACACAAGGCTTTGTGAGAGTTTGGTGTGGAGGTGGTTTGGGGTTTTTTGTTTTTTTTTTTTNTTTTTTTTTGGGGGGGGGGGGGGGGAGAAGTCAGTAGTAGGTAATGTTTCTAGTAAGAGTTCAAAACTCTCCCTTCATTCCTTGAAAAGTGTTCCCGTCTCTCTCTCGGCTTTCTTATGTTTCTAAGCTCGCAGAAGACACACACACACCCCTTTCCCTTATAGCTCATTGTAACCCACAACATTCAGCTCCATTCCTCTGCCTGAGGTCACAAAACTTCAAAGCAACAAAAAGCCGAGACTACAGACACGGGCCTCTACTTTTCTTCACCCTTCTTTTTGAATGTGCTGAGGAAAGCAGAGTCTCTCACAAAGGGGGGAAAGACTTATCAGGCCAGTGGGCCCCCTGCGGTGGACGCTTTTAGTCTTTCACCACACCCTCAGGAATAAGGAGTTACCTGACAGAGAACGAGAAAACGCAATGGCCAAACCGCTTTCACCTTCCAGTCACTGGTCCCTCTTCACACCTTTGCTGTAGGAAAGATGAATCGCTCGCGGCAGCGGAGACAAGGCCCGAAACGGGCAATTTAAGTACAGAAGGGTATTTTAGAGTGCTCCAGATTTCAAAGAGCTGACGCTCATACCCCGTGTAGACAAGAAAAGAAGGGTTTTTAACAGCCCGGGCTCTTACCGCCTTGGGCAACGGAAAGGGCGGGTTTCTGGAAACACAGGTGAGCAGTTACCGATGGTTAACAGCTCTTAATGGTTTGTTAGTTCACCCTTATAGGGCAAAGCGCTGGAATGCCCCCAGGGAGGTAAAGGCAGAAGCGAGGGGCTCTACGAAAAAGGGGGTGCGGCGGAGGCGGAGGGAGGCCGGTCCCGGGCCGCCCGCCGTGCGCGGCCGTCGGGGGCGGGAGGCGGCTGGGCTGGGGACCTGCCGGGCTCCCCGGGGTTTCTGGGCAGCCGCTGCCCCGGGGTCTGCTCTTACACGGGAGCAGCGAATCGGGAAGCTACGAAACGTGATCCCCGATAACGGAACGCATCTGCCGGCGGTCACGTATTTTGGCTTTTGCACGGTGCCAAGTGATAAGGAAAAGGTTTCCATCACACTTAGCACAGCGGAGAGACAAATACCAGGCTGCTGTTTTCTCCCTCGTCAAGCTGGAACCTGTCCTTTCATCTGTAGCAATGGTTTAGGACCGTTCCCGTCTGAAACCCTCGAGTACCGTGGGCACCGGCCTCACCCTCAGCGTTCCCTGGGCTTCCTTAGGGGAAGCTATTCCGAAAGGGCGAGAGAGGGAGCTCGGCCGCATGACCCAGAGCAAGGTATCGGTTAGGAAGGGCGCCTGGTGGGATGCCCAAATACCACGTCGCCCTACTCCAGCAGTAGGAGTCCAAATGCCTGAGTGAGTGCCGCTGGGGAGGGAATTATGCCGTCACCGCAGCCTCTCCCCGTGTTTGCTCCAGAAGGTGGTGGCAAAAATTACCCCCCCGCATTTGACAGATAACCCAGGCGGCTCGGCTTCCCTGTGTAGTTGCTAAAAGGTATCTTGAGAGAGGGAAAGGACGTGCTGGCTAGTCCCAACAATGAGAGAAGCCGTGGGAAGGACAATGCGAATCCATGGTGGTTAATTTGCACAGGAGGAATGAGGGGGCTGGATCTCTGGCAGGCTTCAAGCTCTCCCCTGTTGCCATAGCGCTGCTGGCTGAGGAAGAAGAGCGGGGGCTGGCAGGCTGCCTTCTGGAGGGAATCTCCTCAGCTCTCGCTTCTCCTCGGGAAGGACTCCACGGGAAGGCACCAGCATCCTGTCCTCCTGGGCGCAAGGGCGTCCCGAAGGGATAGATAGCACAGGAACCCGGCGGGAGCGGCGGGGAATTCCCCTCTCAAACAACCAAAGCTTTTCCACAGCTCCATCCCTGCTCCTTCCCTCCTCCCCGCCGTGCCCTCCCCAGAGGCAGAGATGTCAGCCTCTGGGGAAGGAGCGGGAATTCTCTCGCCGTCAGAGACAGTCACTCCTCACTTGGACCAGGCTAAATCCAGACTCATTAAAACAGAGATGTGCAACAGGCCCGGCTGAGCAGGGCGAAAGTCTTCCTCGCTCTCTCACGTCTAACATTTCCCATACTAAAATAAACTAACCAACCGCTCCCTGCCCACTTCTAAGCCTCAGAGACGGGTTGGCGACAATTCTTTCGAAAGACAAGAAAAAGCAGGCGGTGACTCAGAAGCGGACTGTCACTTCGCTGCTACAAACAGCGTGAGTGAGCACAACCCGTTAACCCACCGTGGGACCAAGAGGCAGCCGGGGAGGGAAGTTAGCCTGGAAAAACACATGCGTGCGCGCCCCTGTCGCTGGGCGCCGGAGGGCCGCTGCACCGCCCTTCAGTCTCGGCATTATTTATTATTCTAATCATTACCAAAACGCTGCTCTCCGGGGCCACCTCGGTAAGGGCCACTGGACTAACAGCTCCGAGAGAATGCTAATCTAAAGGAGGAAAGCCCACCCCTTGCTCACGGTGTGGCCGGGAAGATGTTTGTTTACATAGCTCCCCTTGAAAGTCATTCAGACGCCAACCTTCGGCACCAGTCGTGAAGCCCGGTTCGCGGAAGGACAGACAGCCGGACAGTGCCAGGTTACAGGCGGCCCTAGCACTGATTTCACGGCCGTGATTATGGATCAGACTGAATGCAAAATAAACCCCGCAATGATATACGGACCCGTTTAGCCATGTCCAAAGAAACAAGCATTCCTGAAGACGGTTGCTAAGAGCAACATGCCTTAAGCACCACCTTTAGACCAGATGGAAGCAGAAAATAAGTACTACGAGGAATTCATCACACGAGATCGGTAACAGCCTGGCGACTGTAATCATTACCCACCTTCCCCTCCACATTAAAGTGTGTGCGGGGGGGTGGGGGGTGGGATTTAAACAAAATTAGATACAAACCGAGCCACTACTCCCAGGCAAAGACAAGAGCTTCCCGTGCCCCACAGAAATGGATGTAGCGGCTGCTACAGCTTCTCGCGGCCAGCGCGAATGGGGGAGACCCTCTTTTCCTCCCTCCCACCGTGCTGTCGGCGGGCACAGGGGATGCCGCTTGTCTGGGGAAGCAACTTTCCGTCTGGCCCCTCCGCCGCTCCCGGCGGCGGCTCCCGCGGGGCGCTGCGCTCCGCCCGCCCTACCCGGGCGACCCGGAGGGCGAGTGGCTTCCGCCGTAGCTCGCCCCGGAGGACTTCCTCGGGTCGCACAGCCCCCCATCGGCCGTGGGGTTAACTTTTGTCTCCGTCCTGCCCTTCTTTACTGCGAAACTTCTATAGGGGATGCAGTGGCTGAAATTCCTCCCTCGCTTGCTTTCTTCTACACACGCGCGCATACACAGGCAGAGCTGTTAAGGTTAATCTTGTGATCCAGCTGGGATAGTCTTTAAACTGTAAACCGCTCTACCCTCCTGGAAATTTCATTCTGATCCATGAGTTTTCGCTCTTTTTTTTCCCCCTTTTTTCTGGGGGGGGGGGGGGGGGGGGGGGGGCGCTCTGCACCTTTNNNNAACTCATGCAACTTTCATCGCATAGAAAAGCTGTGGTTTTGAAACGTATCGCGAAGGCTCTTTCACGACCACCGCTCGAGACACAAACCATCTCTTCTCTAACCCCAAACGCCACTGAAGTGGCAAGCAACTAGGCAGACGCTTCAAGGGAAAGCAGCCCAAAGGTCTGAAATCACAGCGTCGCGCCCACACGGGATCGGCTCGTGGACCAGAAACGCGCGGCCGAAACTTAACAACTAGTTGACAGATTTTGAACTAATCGAGCACCGTATTAGCCATGCTTTCCACTACTATGGAAACAAAAAAGGTACATTGCGAGGAAGCCACGCAAGCTGCGCAGAGCCTTAGGCAAGCGCGTTTGCCAGTCATTTTTCTCTCTATTGTTATTATAATTATCATCATCATCGTGCCGTTACTACGGCTACAATGGGCTGCAGCGGCAGAAAAAACACACGGCAGTTCATCCCTCCGGATGTAAAATAAAGAGGGACTTCGGTGCCTGACTCCGGTAGCACGTCCCAGCTCTCCCCCAGCACCCCTTTCTGAGTCAATCCTACGTTTATCGCATTCAGGCTTAAACGCACAATGAAAAAAGTGTCGGGAAATCTTACCAAATCTTAATACATGTGTGGTTCCTTGAGAATATCCAATCCACAGTAAGCAAAGAAGGAGTCTAATGGTGCATCTGAAGACTGGATTAGTTAGAATAGGGGAAATAATCTTCATGATGTTTCTATGCACACACGCGCTGCCTTACTTCCCCCTTCTAAGCCGTCAGGTTTCCCGGTAGGGTGAGAATGAGGATACGTAAACTGATGGCCCTCAGACACGATCACGGCATGGTCACAGAGAGAGGAGAGAGTCTACGCTTCCCAGACCCATTAGCAATCCCTGCATGTTCTTCATTCACTGCGCCAAGGAGCAACCTTCAACTGCAAGGAATGGTGGGACATCCATGTTAGTCGGGGGAGAATCCTTGAGAAATCCAAACACACACAATGTCCAGCCGAGTAAACCTGGGAGGCAAGAAAGGAGGAAAATCAATAGGTAATCCAGCTCGAGAAATCGCTGAGGTATCGCCACATAGCGAGAGTCAATGAGCACCAGCCGTTTTACTGGCGAAGCTTCTGCCGTGCTCCCATTCTACTGCACTGCTGCACAGCTTCTGACGCGAAGCCAAGATTAAGTGAGAGAAATTGAGATAGCTCTTCTCTTCTTAAGGCTGCCTGCCAGGCAGCCTTCCCAATTTCTATTATGCAACCGATCTGATCGCCTAGCGTTGTCGGAGGGGAAAAAGAAAAAAAAAAAAAAAAAAAAAAAGCTCGGTTTTATTTACAAGCTTCTAATTATTATTAGTATTTCAGTTGTTCTGAACAATAGCTATAAGGGTCTTCAGCGGGAGGGAGGGGGCTACAGGGGAGAAGGGAATCGCTTGTGTAAAAATCAATTCGTGCATTTTAATAGCTGACTGCCTGGGTCGAAATCACTTAGCTTCAGAGTTGTGAAAGAGGTGGCTGACAATAAAGTCATGCAGGTTATCAGAGTAACATTTAGGCTAAAAAAAAAAA